>WEKW01023389.1:19698-50975 GCA_013389905.1 Sula dactylatra | reverse complement strand
TACCTTGTTCTTATCTAGACTTTTTTCACCTACCAGTGTATAATTTATAGTCTTATAATATCTGTTGAAGTGAAGATGGAACACGTTTTATGTTTCACACTTGTGAAAATGCCCGCTCAAGAAATTTCTAGCACAGCAGGCGATGTAACCTGGGTGTCCCAAATTTTAGGTTTCTAACAAGTAACTTTTGTCCTCAGTCTCTCATCCCCCGTATTAAATAAAGGTAATGTTTATGAATTAAGTTAAGATTGCCACTGAATCTCTGTTCTGAAAAGGAGAAGAAAATTAGTTGCTGAAAACAAGGGTATAGTTACGTGGTATGCTGGCGCTTAATAGCCTGTTCTTCTGTAGTGTAGAAGGCCCTGGAAATGACACAGAATCACTGCGGCTGCATACATTGTGTTGAATAGTGCAACAGAGGGTGACTTAGAGGTTCAGGAAGGTGGTGTAATTATGAGAGAAGGATTTAGATCTAATCATGTTTGCTTGCTTGCTTTCTTCCTTCCTTCCTTTCTTTCTTTCCTTCCTGCTTTCCCAAAAGAAATTGGTAAAATTATGCCCTGAGGAATTCAGCATGCTTCATTGTAGTGCTGAGTCCCATAGAAGTCCCCTATCTTTTACAGTCAGCAGAGAGGTAGAGTGTGAGTTACCTCGGAATTGTATTCAATTGAATGTAAAATGAGGAGGTCAGTCTTGTACTAAATCCCGTTGCTGCAGCCAAATGACTTTTTGAAAGGTATAAAGAGATAGGAAACTCAAACAAGGGTTGTAGTTGTTCATGGTACAGGTTTCTTGTATGTTTTATATGCTGTTGTCTTCTCTCTGTATGAAAAATTCGGTATGTATATCGTAACACTCTTGCGGCTGTTTTTTGAAAGTTTGGAGGCACAGAACTCAAGCTTATAGAAAGACAAGACACAAAATAGGGAATCTTTACCAGCATTACCAGAATGTTTACGATCAGTTTCCTAGGTTTGAATACAAAATGAAAATGAAACTTCATTGATAAGCAATAAGATAGGCAGTTGTCCCTCTAAACCCATCTGACATATTACTTGACTAGCCAATAACAAAACACAACAACCTTTACTAGTAGATCTTAAAGTCCATTTGCATCATTATTTCCAGAGAAGAAACTGAGGTGTAAAGACTGATGTGACTTGTCTGGAAATCAAGAAGAGAATCCAGGCCTCTTGCATCTCCTGTAATAAGCTGCATGCTTGTTAAGCAGCTCCTATTTGCTTCTTATCTTGTATACTTTTTTTTTATTGGAATGAGGTATTGATTGTGCTTTTTAATTGTTTAGAGTGTGTATTCCGTAACAATGCTGGCATTAAAAGCAGACCTAGTTTGTCTCAGAATATCCATATAATATACAATAATTACAGTTGCTCCTTTAATACTGTTGTATATGAGAGGGGACGGGGGTGTCTCTTTTTTTTCCCCACTTACATTTCTCTACCACTTTCCCTACAACATACCCAATTCTTTCCCATTTTACCCTTCCTTCTCTTCTTGGTCTGTTACTCGGTTTTGCACTTGCTGTTATTGGCAGGGATTCACTGGGGGGCCACTCTCTTTGGGCCACTGATGCGTTGAGTGGGGCTGGCAGGCCCTCTGACACAAACCCCAGTGTCATCACTGACAATGTCCCTTACCCCTTATCTTCATTTGCCCTTCAGAGAAAGCATTTGATAATATAATGGGGGGTGGGAGGTGGGTGAGCTAGCTTTGACTTGTCTTCTCTTACATTCCCCTAGCATATCACTTAACCCAAGGTGGATTTTAGCATTGAGCTACAGGTCCTTTCAGATTTTGGTCAAGGGAAAGATTTGGACTTAGTTTAGTCACAGTCAGTGTTCTTGAACAACCCGGCTCATGTATACATAGTCTGGTTAAAAATACTCTTCTCTACTCTGTCTATACATTAGTATTATAATCTGTTTAGTATGTAATGTGTGTACCTTTAGGGAAAAGCACTTTTCGTATGCTGCTTTTAATTTTGCTATTCAAGATAGGTAGAGATGCCATATTCTGCCTTGGTCAGTGTTAGGTGTCAGTCCCTCTGCACTGAGCCTGAGTGAAAAAGATAGAGGATTTACTGCCTTTTGAGAAACTCAAAAGGAGGAAAGGGCAATGAAAGCATTTGGAGAACTCTTTGGAACTCCTCCTTTTCAAAGGTTGCTGAGTGACTCCAAGTAGATGCACCAGCTTTCAAGGCAACTTGACTAAGATTTCATGCATTTATAATTTTTAGGTTTTATTGAACAGTTACTTTATATAAATTTTGTTTCTGATATACTTTTGCATCTCTTTTTTAGGCCTACCTGACAGTATGTAAAGATGTCATAATGGTTGGCCTTGGAAATCTCACATTTCAACAACAACTTTTAGATATGGCTCTTTCAGTTATACAAACAGGTACAATATTTTGTACTAACATCAGCATCTCCATATATACTTAGCTGACTTTTCTTATATTAGCAGAACTGTTGCTTTTAGCATTTTGAAGTCTGTTTCTCAAAAAAAGGTGTTTACTGCTAACACTAGCTAGTACTGATAATATGGTCAAAAGTCACAGCAGCTTTTCAGAAAACTGAAAACAAGCAGAGACCAATGCAGAACCGTGTCACTGTTGATAACTAATGTTTCTCCCTTGCTCTTAGATTCCAGTTATTACTATATAATAGAGGGGGGTTTATATATATATATAAAATGTTATACAGAGAGATAGACAACTCTCTCTCTCTCTCTCTCTCTCTCTCTCTCAGAGTATGCCTTAGGAGGCAACATTGTAGCACTATTTAAATTTGGCTCACATTTGGTAAGTTGTGTCTGCAGTACAGATAGAATTAGAGCTCAGTTCCTGAAGAAATCTACAATTTTAATCCCTGTACTTCGAAGATTGGAAGGAATACTGGATTTATATTTAAAATATTGATTGAACTGTATGAAAATTTCAGCTAAGGATGCTCAGAAACTATATAATCTACACTTGTAAACTGTAGCTATTCATGTTATATAACTGAGTTCCATTCTAAGCTTGCACCTAAAGAAAATCTCAGTACAATTTTTATGCTGTGGTATTTATCTCTTTCTCTAGAGAGGGGTGACTTTGCTCCAGTGTTACTGTATGCTCTGAAAGAAATTACTGAAGCTTCTTTAACTCAGAGTACTGAGACAGATGAAGTGGCAAATCTTTTCCATGCTGTACAGACCGTCTTCCAGAAAGTTTTAGAATGTGTGGCATGTAGACTCAAGACGCAGCAGGAAGAAGGGATTCAGGTATCATATGACACTTGAAATTGCTACCTAATGTGTAGATGAATCCATGTTTTTTACACAAATGTGTTATAGTTAGACACTTTGAGGTTGTTATTCAAGTTAACATCTGATTAAATTTTCAGTTAAATATTCTAAGTTTCTTCATTACCATTGGGGTTTTTTTATCCATTGTTGGTCTCATCATGACAGAAAAACTAGTAAATTGGAGAGCAAAGCATTCTGTTACCAATGATCTTGAACTACCCTCGTACTCAGGTTATCAGTCTTATCTGCAATTAAATGAACTTTCTCAGTCCAGAGCAAAGAATTTGATTATATATATTATGATCATGAGAGGGAGGAGAAATTGTCATTATTTTATTTATTTCTTTCAGCCTGAATTCTGTCAGCTTCAAAATATGTATGATGTCGTAAAGTTCTTCAAAACCTCCTATCTTCACAGAAAAGTTAGCTTCTTATATTTTATAGCAGAGAATAGGTAGTAGTGAGATGGGTGGGCACTCTGGAAAATTTGATGATTTGCTTTTCAGGACTTCTGAAAAACATTCAGTTCTTCTTTTGTTATAACCATTGTTTTATTTGTTTCTCTCAAATTTATGAGTAGACTTCCCAAGCATGTTGTTGATTCCCTTTCTGATCCCAGGTGACTAGAATACCTCAGTAGCTTTCAAGGTGTGATCTGCACTTCTTCACAGAGAATCTTGCTGAAATATTTCAATTATACTCAAGCAATCTGAAAAAACTGATCTGTTTTTCTTTGGTTTTAGTTGATTCACTCTATTCAGATGCCTCTTGGAGAATTCATACATGCAGCCCAGTGCTGGCATTCATCTTGCCCAGCAGTTCACCAAGGTGTACTCTCTACTCTCCTGGCTGCAATAGTAGCAGAGATAAATTATGTGCTGCAGGAGGTAAAGTTAATGCTGACTTTTTTTTTTTTTTTTAGACTTAATGCTTTTTAAAGGTTATGTTGGAACAATAGAGCTATGTTCAGAAAGTGTGGTCTTTGTACTGCAGATCAAGACTGTGTGTTGGCATGGTACAAACGGGAAATTTTATTTGCCAAAATTTCATATTATGGTGCATCTCTCAGATTTTTGAGTACAGCCATGTAAGAACAGAGTTGTCCTGATACCTAGTTCACTATCTGCCTCTGACAGAAGAATTTAGAAATTAGGCAGTGTTGGAGATTAACAGCATGGTTTTTGAGATGTTCTCTCTCTGTATTTGCACTGGGTCTGGCTGGGAAGCAGTTAACTTTCTTCACAGTGGTCCCTATGGTGCTGTGGTTTGTGTTTGTGGCTAAAAGTGTTGAGGGCACAGCAGTTCGTTTTGGCTGTTGCTGAACAGTGCTTGCAGAGCACCAAGGCTTTCTCTCTTTCGGCCCCTGCCCTAAAAAACAGTAAGCAGGCTGCGGGCGGGCAAGAGGTTGAGAGGGGGCACAGCTGAGAAAGCTGACCAAACGGCCCAAAGGCATATTCCATACCATACGGTGCTGTGGTGCTGTGCTCAGCAATAAAAGCTCAGGGGAAGGAGGAGGAAGGGAGGTTGCTCTAAACCTACCTCACTTTGTCTCACCCAGTGTTAGGGAACTTAAGAAGTGAACCTCTGATCTCTGGAAGATTCTGGTGCCCTGTTCTTGGAACTGTCCCATAAGGTTCTGTAATCCTGTTCCAGAGCAGGCTGATGTTTTGCTTGGCACTGATCCCTTAGGCCTTCTCTGCTTCAATGCAGATCCATTTTCATATCACCTTTTTTTTTGGTTCCTCTGGTTTTTGTTTAGAAGATTTCCAAATAGCTGATCTCAGTTTCTTTGGAAAGTAAAGAAAGAAGCTCTAATACTGAAAAGAATATACAGACAGGTTATTGTATGTGCTAAGAGTCCAAGGAGCCATTACTGTCCTTGAAAGAGAAGGGTAACATTCCCAATGCATGTTCCTAATGCATGTAGTGTTAGGAGCAAATATGGCTAGTAAGATTGGAGGCTTTGATAGCCAACCAGGAAGAGCAGAGCTTCTTTAGCAGAAGCTGCACTCTTACTGTGATTGCTAGATATGTCAGAGCAATAAACAGTTGCCAGAAAGTACCGAGCACAACACAGCCACTTCTAAGATTCTGTCTTAGAGAAGGAACTGAAACAATACCAGATATTTACCTGCAAATGTTAATGTATCAGCTGAGGGGCTGTGGGATGAGAGCACGCTCTTTACAGATGCTGCAGAGTAAAAGTTTATGGTCTTGAATGATGCTGCAGATTCAAACTCATAGATTATGAATGTTCGCTGCAGTCATCCGAGCTAGGGTTTTCCCTGCCCCCAGGTTATTGTATGAGAAAATCAAAATTCAGTTCTAACTAAATACTTGCCATGCTATTCAAAACTTGATATCAGAAAGAGCTGACACAGGGAATCAGGAAATCACTGTCACCTAAGCTATTTTCAGAAATTATGAATGCACACTTAAACTTGGAGACACAAAGGATACTCATTTGTGTTTAGTAGGCTGTGCCTTTATAAACTGTGACCAACAATGTAGTTAAATGAAAATTCTATTCAGAACAAATGTGGAGAATAATTGCCTTGGTACAAATACTATTAATTTGTTTTAGGCTTAGCCTTTCTAATTTAAATTTGTTTTGTTTATTTGGACACAACACAATTGGATTAAGGCTATTCAAAGAATACTTGAATGTTTCTTCTAATTATTTAAGGATAGGTCTTGGTTAGTGTAATTATTGAAATATGGATTTGCTTCAATATTTTCTGCATACATGTATTTCGTGATCTACAACAGTTGTGGAAATTTTTCTTTTTTAGGCTTCCAGTGAAAAAGACTTGACTATACCAAAGACTATTTCAGACCTCCCTCCTCTTTCAAGGAGTTTAATGGCCGTAATTATGAAGTCAGTTAATGTTGTCAGGTAAATGTTTTGACATTAATTTCTCCAAGGTTGTTGCTAATGTAGAACAGCTTGTATGTTGTCAATAATGTTTTCATTTCTAAATTCAAATAAATTTTGAGAAACTAGATGCTTACTAAACTTACCTGCACTACCTGCATATATTTCCCTTGATATATTCCTTGTAGGTATTGACTGGGGATGTTGGTTCCATTTTTTTACTGCTTCTAAGAGTGTTTCTTATTTACAAGACTGTTCATCTAAATGAGTTCGTTAATCACACATCTTGGCTTGCTTCTTTCATAAGTTACTTATAAACATTAGTCCCCCCAATATAGAGGTTTTTGGATGAGATAAAATATTTACCAGAAATAGCATTAATCCTTCAATTGGGCATCTGCAGTGAGGTGACAAATGTACTATAGCTGTATTAAAATCACAAAATTCAAAATAGTTTTAAAGTATCTGAGTCCTAAAAGCCCCCAAAAGTAGGGTTACTTTTTTTTTTTTTTTAAAAAAACTTGAACTGGACTTTTTTATTTGCTTTATTTGGTAGGTACCCTGACTGTCTTCTAAAATTGTCACAAGTGAATTTCATTATCTTCCTTTGCTTAGTTTGTTCGTATTCAAGTTTTATTTACATGACTATACACACTAGAGCTATTTGGAATGATCAAGGGGGCTACTGTGTATTCCTCAAAAGTCCTATCATTCTCCTTGACTTATCACAACTAACTCCTCCTCTGACAGGCGCTGAATATCCCTGTCTCTGCTGTCATGAGACTTTTTTTTTTTCTTCTCAGTCCTTCTCTACTTCTAGTTGAACTTGCAAAATGAAGGACGCCAGGGAGCCCTTTGTTGGTTTCCTAATCCAAATCATCTTCTGTGAGGCAGCAGCTCTCCATCAAGGTGCTCTCTTTTAGTGAAACACAATTATTTTACACACCTCTTTTCAAAAGAGATTCAGAAATTCAATGAATTCCTCTGAAACTTTCTTGTAGTGGTCAAGGAGAATCTTGTCCATTCCTGACAGAGAAAACTGCTAGTTTGGACTAGATCGTTTCCATGAGTACTTTGATAAGCATGTGTCTATCTTCTAGTATTTATCTTTTTGGTGCAAAGAAGATCTAAGGCAGGAGATAATTTACATCTAGTTCCACTGTTGCCTCGGGGCTGAAACTACTTTTAAGGCTGTTTTCTTTTATTCATCTGTATTGATAGGCCATAATCAGAGCCTAGTAGAAAATCAATCAATATCTCATATTTCTCAGCTCTTTGAAACAATATTTGAGCTTCTATAAAGCTTACTTAATCACCAGTGGAGGCTGGTTCTCTTCTTAACTGCACACTTCATTTTGATATCTTAGCACAATAAAAGCCTGAAGAACAATTAAAGTCAGAACTGGGTATTTATGATGTTCAGTTTTGGTAACAGATAATAATTTTACCAAAGGTATTTTGAAATATTTTAGGGAAATTTATTGTGACATCCACTGCTCTCAGTGTCCGCTTTAGTTCTTCACAGAGCATTTAGTAGTTTTGCCCTCTGAGGAGTACGAGGATCACAGATCTTGTCCATCTCCTGCTTTACTCCTCTTGTTCTTTTAATTTTCTCTGTTTCTGAGAATTGCTTCTGAGTTAAAATTGTTACCATGAACACTATAATGACTAATGAGTGGTTTCATTCTGTAGTATTGCCTCATTCCATTCTGCAGTTTAGTTTGGTTGCTAGACCTCTTCCTTGACTTTCTTGTTTAATTTTTCTTAACTTAATATATGTCCCAAAACACCTCTAAAGTTTGCTGGTAATACTATCACCTCTTGCTAAAAGTGAGTCTCTTGCATACTAACTCTATATGTATCTTATCTCAGACTTCACAATAAACAGTTATTCTGATTCTGTTAGTCTGTCCGTACTTCAAGTATCTAAAATGTAGTTTGGAAGTGTTTTGGGGCTATATGTAGTTATAAACGTTCTTGACTGTTTTGTGATTGGAAACCCATAATTTTTTTGAGATATGCATTTTAACCAAAGTGCTAATGAAACTCCAGTTTCTAATCAGGCTACAAGTAGTTATAGTTTTAAGCACATGAGTAGTTACTAACAAACCATTGGTGTCATATAACATATTTTTTTAAACTTCAGTAGGCATTGAAGTTAGAAATTTCAGTACAAATAATGTGAGTTAGATTCCAGTAGAACCAGATTTTTTTCGTGGATTGACTTTCCCAAAATAGTCCACGAGCTCTTCATTTCTCTTAACAGCTATTTATTCTGTGTACAAACTTATTTATTTTATTCCCAAGCAGTTTACCATTCTGCTAACTCAGATATTGTCTGTTCCAGAAGTAGCATATAGCCTTCAATTACCCAATAACCACTGTTTTGTCCTGCGTTGTATCTTTGAAGTGATGGTGGCAGTGTAGCATAATCACAAACTTGTTGTGTCCAGTTCTATTTTGAAAGAAATGTGATTTCTAACATGTTTTTGCTTTATTTTTTCCTTAGGTCATTTTTAAATGAATTAATGGAATGCATTCTCTCTGAAGAAATTGAAGGGATTTTTAGTCTAACAGCTACTGTCTGCATTGTGATTATAATTAAAGGTCAGTCAAACCATTTTAATCCTTTTTTTTTCCCTTTTTTAAGTGCTGTATTTTGAAAGCTGAGTTCTTATACAATTCAACAGGCACTTTTCCTCATCCTCTTAAGTTACTATTTTTCTACAGGATTCAAGGTTATATCACTTGTAAATTATGTTGTTAAGCCTTGGACTTTCAATCTCTGAGTAGTGAATTTAAAAAGACAACTGTCTGCTAACTCATAGGGTCCATCTCTACATTCTGATTTGCTGAAATACACAGTAATTAATCCAGGACAGTGAAAATCTAATTTAATATCTAATCTTTCATTAAACAGTCTTTTAGGTTAAAAAATATTTTATGAAAATGTGCGGGGGGGGGGTTTGATAAATCATTATTTTTGTCCAAATTTTCAACATAATCTTATTTCAAAAAGGTAAGCACAAAGCTTCACTTCTAAAGGATATTGCACCTGCCATTCAAAAGAAGCTGATAACATGCAAGGACGCTGCCACAGAAGAGCCTAGCAGCACTGAAAGGTAAATGTGCTGTGGGAAATGAGCACTAACCTCTCCCATACCCTCTCTGCAATAATTGGCTGCGGTTTGTACTTACATAATACAGTTCAAACGTTCTGAATGATTGCAAGGATTAAAACAGTGGGTAAAAAATACTGTGAGGTATTGAGCCCGGCACAGTATTAAATTTCCTGCCCATACATTTGCTGTGATTGCAATCTTTACATATTTAGTTTGGTTTTTTGCATTTAATTTGAATGTGTTATGACCTGATCATGTATATTGCGGGATTCAGTTCTGAAATTCAGTTCCCTTAGCAGCAGGTGTAGAACAAAGCAAGTAGTCTATTTACTGTTTCTTATTACTAGAAGATTTTTCTCCCACATTTCGGTATTAGGCATATGAACCCACACCTATGCAGATGGTAAAAATTTAACTGAATATAACAATGACTTTAAGACCTTCCCACGTGATTTTCCAGGTGATTTTATTTTGCTCTTTTTTGAGATTTCAGTGTCATATCTGGTTCACCTTTAGATTTTTTGCAGTAATTTTCTTAAGAGTCATTTGCTACGTTGTATTTGCAATCATTTGTTTCAGACCTGCCTAAGATAGACAATCATGATGAATGCTTTAGCCTTAAGTGTCCCAAACTTGCTTAAGTGTAAAAATTTGTTAACATTTGATTTCTGCCTAGTTATTGAACTGCCTGTGGAATTAGAAAAAATGCGAAGTAGACATTAAAAAGCACAAACATAGACTATGAAGAAAACAGACAGTGGTTATACACTGTGGTTATGGACATTCGTCAAAAACTGCTCAGAAAGTTATTAATGCACCACAGTGGCCTGATCATGCAGAGGCCCTCGCAATCTTTAATTCTTCAAATTGATGATCGTTACTATTCAGTCAAACAATGGATGTAAGGTAGACAGACTTTAAATTAAAAAGCAAAAGAAAACAAAAAAAAATCCACTTCATCTTACTCAGCAGTTTCTTGCATGGCCCTTCAGACCTGAGCATGCTTCTACAGCCCGCTCTTGTGGTGGATCAGTATCCAGAGGCGTGTTGTGCTCTGGCATTGTAATGACTTTTGGTGGCCGTGCTATGACTGAATTGGTGTCACTGGTTTAAAGCCAATACTAACGTCATGAGATGTCTCTGCATGAAAAATAAGATTGTTTATTGAGGAGGCCACATGGGCTATATCCCTTTCCTATGATGGTACTTCAAACGCTTACGAGTTTGCACTTGAGTTGCATCAAGAAGCTCAACAGCTACACTCAGTCTTCTGGCAACAGCAGAACCTTGAGAGGGCTGTACAGTCAATATCAATTTGGAATTGGTTCAGAAGCACAGAAGGTCAATTGAATTTTTCCAGGGGAAAAAAAAAGCCTGATATTCAGGACAATACAAGAGAATAGCTGTGTTGTCGCTAACAAAATATGCATTCATTCATTTAAATCTGCTGTTATATCAGAGCCAAAAAGTTATTATGTAACTCTCTTTAATGAGATATATATAATCTTAAGAACTAGACCAGAAAGTTTTGAGATATATACAAGCCACTTCAGTTATGTACCATCAAAAATGAGATTTATTTTTAGAAAAAAGAGAGGGAAAAAAAATCAAAACCAGTGCACCCTTCGCTTCCATTTCCTTTCTGGCACAAGTAAATATAAAACAGAAATGTTGCTGTCAAGACTTTGAGTGGTTTCTACAGAGGACACTGTGCTCATGTAACATAAAATTGATAAAGAACCAAAAAATATCGTATTGAAAAAAATCACTACATAATTGGACTTTTAAAACTCAGCGTGACTCTGCTTCCTGGGTAGTTTTTTTTAATTAGTTGCTTGGCTGTGAACAAATTTCTTTAGGTTGGGACCTAGCTTAGAAACAAAATCAAACAAAAATAAACAAAACCCAGTTTTTTCCCTCTGTAATCATTTAATGTTGGGTTGCCAAGTGTTCTACCAGAATGTTTTTAAAAACAATAATAAACATCTGGGAAAGAAAGCTGAGCAGCAGACGATAATGATTCAGGTTGCACTTCTTTTGATCAAGAAAGTAGAAAAGGCTGAGAAATTAAAGCAAATCTTAACATGATTAAATAAATAGGCACATTAAAATGAATAATTGCTGCCACTTGAGTGCACTACTGACTATAAATTTCAGTAAGAACACATATAATTGCTTTATGAATCTATATGATAATCTCTGCCCAGTGAACAGGGACAAATCAACCTAGCAGTTGGGGCAGATGAAGAGCATAAGATGCTACACAGTGTTTTAATTTCATGATATATGAATGGCTACCCTTGTACAATACAAATCCAAGAGGCAGTTGCAGATAAGAATTAAAAGATTAGGAAGATGAACATGATAATGGGAAGTATTTTTAACAAGAATCAGAATTGCAATATGATAACAAAATTCAGAAGCTATCACACAGCTTTGCAGAATTTGGGAGGATTCATATTTGTGTAGTTATGTTGGGGATTTTTTCTCTCCAGAAGGGTAAAAGAATTCATGTTGAAAAAGGTTAGGAGAAAGTTCTTCCATAATTAAGTTTTCCTTGACTAATTTAAAGCGAGTTTGCACTTTCACAGATAGACATGATGTTGGAGCAGGGTGGGCCTCTAGTGGCTTCTGACATGCCTTTTGTAGTGCTCCTGTACTAGCGTGCTAATGTATAACTAAAATGTGCTTATATCCAGTCTGAAATGTGCCTTGTTGTTTGTTAACTATTTTATCATCCTACTCTGCTTACCAGACCCCCAAATTTTAGTTATGGTATGCTGCAAACGCAATCTCTGATCATTACTTTGAGCACAATCTTATAACACAGAGTGCTGCACTGATGCGTGCTAAAATATATTACTGGGTTTTTAACTCATACTTAATAGTAGTATTACTTTTTGCTTCTGACTGCATTATCTCATAATAACTCCTTGAGGGATTACTTTGTTTAATACCCAGGTATGCCAGGAAGTAGTGACATTCTTTAATTTCCCAAGAGACTTGGCATTCTGTGCCAGCATCTTAAATTTAGACTTAGAAGTAATCTATTACATATTAGCAAAGAAAGAAAAGAGAAAAAATGCTGTCTGGTGTAGTAATTAAAGTGCTGCCCTTAAACAAGGAATCGTTGCACTAATTCAGAAGCAAAACTTTTCATTGTAATTTAGTTTTCCCTCTTCAGCTGAGTTAGCAGTTTAAGACAGCCCTGTGGGTCTATTATTTTTAAAATGCAGTTCAGTGCACTTAAAAATTCTGGACAACATATTGTATATTGAGA
Source organism: Sula dactylatra (assembly GCA_013389905.1). Classification (NCBI taxonomy): domain Eukaryota; kingdom Metazoa; phylum Chordata; class Aves; order Suliformes; family Sulidae; genus Sula; species Sula dactylatra. The sequence goes on along the minus strand of WEKW01023389.1, from coordinate 38,389 downwards.
GGATTTCCTCAAGAGTAATGGCACACACATTAGTTTAGTTTATAAAATGCAAATATTTGTGCCTAGCAAAAAAAAAAAAGGTGAATAAAGCTGTCAATGCAGTGATTTGGAGGCTAGAGAAAAATGTTCCATGCTCTATGAAAACAAATGTGCTATAGAATAGTACCTTTGACTTAATATTTTGTTTTTACTTTAATTAGCATTTTGATATATGGATATTAGAATTTAGATTTAGCTAGTGGCTCTGCTGAAAGAGATTTCTTTAGGATTATCATTTAACTAGCTTCCCAAACTCTTCATTGCACTCTCATTGCATCTGTAAATAATGATTCTTGAATTGTTTTTTAATACAACTCTGTGTATGATTTGTCTGCCACCTATGTGAAAGCTCACTAGAAAGGTACCTGGTAAAACAGACTGGCATTTATTTGTCCGGCTGGGGAGTCATACAGTTGTTCTGAATGACAGCTTGTTGTCCCATGTGCTGCTGGTACATGGTCCAATGTTACAGAGCTATTGTTTTATTAGCCTTAAATTGTAACAACATAAAATTTATACAAAGTAGCGTTGTGTCTACAACCACAGTAGTTAACTAGTTATACTAATTTTATAGTACATTATAATACTAGCTTATTTTGACAAGTTCCATCCTGGCTTAGAGGATAAAGCACTACAAAGAGGGGTAGGTGACACACCCCTGGCGGTCTGAATCCAGGGAGCCCTAACGCCTGGCATATTGCTGTGAAAAGGCAGAGCTGCTGCCTCTGGTATTTCAGATCTTGGTGTCTCCTGACAAATGCCCTAACTCGTCGTGATTAATGACTGACTAACCTTGCTTATGTGGGGCATCAGTCTAGGACTAATAATAATAAAAATATGGAGAAGAAAATGCTTGAGAAATACAGGTGAAGGATGGGGTTTATAGTGTTTAACTGTGAAATAATGTTTTGACAGAAGATCAAAGTGCCCATTTTTGTCTTCTGAGAGTATTTTAGAGCAGTGCTAGAAGAAGTTGCGTGAGAATGCAACTATGAAAGCTAGGTGAGTGACCTTGTCAGGGAATGCAAGAAAACAAAAAGGGCCTGCCAAATGGAAATTTCAGAGATGACCTTTGGTTGTTTAGGGAGTAATGTCAGACCAAAGGGAATCAGAAAGGGACTACGATGGGTGTATATGCAGCTGAAGGCGGCAGCTAATAAGGATAAGACAGAAAGCTCAGGCTTGGAAAAAATTGCCACAGGTGAGGAGAAAAATTATGAAGACTGAAGAATGAGGGAGAGACGAAGAAAGTAAGAGAATGAAAAGTGGCCTTAGTATGAACTACTGGTAAAGGATTTGACTATTTATATTTGAAAAAAGAGTAAAAATGCTATGAAGAAAATGAGTGGCTTCTTTAAATAGATGATGATATATTAGAAAATGTGCTTGAATTGACATAGTGATTTAAACTGGCTTGCTGTAGATTACACTATGGCTAGAGTTGATCAGAAAAATGGAAAAGTTGAAAGAAAAAACTCCAGCTATTTCAAAAGTAATTTGTAAAGGCATATTTAATACTTAAACTAATACGCAATAACTGGTCAAAGAAATCACGCAGTAGCTGTACTCTTAAGAATCACATTGTCGAGGACTGATTTAGCATTTAACATATCTAATCCTGTTACGCATTGTTTTATGCCATTTCAGAATCCTGTATGAATTATCTCTGAAAATTTTGGATGAATTTTTGAATCCTTAACCACGCGGAAGCTTTTGTCATGAAAATTAAAGGAAGGAAGATGTATTGTTTTTTCAAAAAGATTATCTTGTAAACTTATTAATAGTTAAAGTTTGTTTTCTGTTATTCTGTACATTTAAAGCAGGCAAAATGTATAAAAGTGTGTATAGAAATCATGTAATAGTAAAGATTTTTCAAACAGCTGTAAAAAGGTTATTCTATATAAAAATGTCTTATTTGGTGGGGATGTAAAATCAGTATCTTTGTTTTTATAAAACAAATAATAATTTTATCTTATATACTTTGAAGTAGCATATAACCTCAGTCCCTGAGAAGACTCTCAAGCATATTCCTAGAGGTAACAAAATGAATTTCATTTCAAGACACGTGAAGGGCAAAATGGTGATCAAGAATAGCCATCATGAATTCACCAGGGGCAAACTCTGCCTAACCAGCCTGATTTCCCTCCCTTTTATGAGAGAAGAGAGAGCAAAGAATGTAATCTTTCCAGTCCTTAGCAAAGACTTTTACACACAGGCTTATGTAGTATACTGGAGAGAGATGGCCCATGTGGGTGGACGCAGAAGGTGGGTAGGAAACTGGCCAGACCACCAGACTTGAAGAATAATGATGCTACAAAGTCAATTGAAAGCTGGTTACTAGTGGCATTCCTCAGGGCAGATGCTGTTGCCAATACTATTTAATATTTTTATTAAAAGCTTGGGTGATGGGATGAAATGCATCTTCAGTCTGTTGGCAGGTGACACCAACTTGGGAGCAATGGCTGATACACCAAGGGGTAGGGTTGTCTCGTTCAATGGCATCCTGACAAGCTGGAAGTAAGGATCAACAAATCTCATGACATGTCTTCTACCTGTAATGGACTAATCCTGTGCACCAGCATAGGCGAGTGCAGAAGGGTGATCTTACTGCTGTCTTCACCTGCCTGGATTGAGGATTAAGAAAAGGCTTTTCTGAGAGGTGCACATGGGAGAATATGAGGCAACAGAAATGACTTCCAGCAAGAGAAGTTCTTGTTGGACATAAGGAAAAAAATTTTCATTATGAGAGTGTATTGAAACTGGAAATTGAACGGGAATTTGCTCAGAAAGGCTGTGGAACATCCATCCGTGGAGATGTGCAGAGCTTGACTGGCAAGGCCCTGGCCGTCTTGTCATAATCTTGAAGTTAGCCCTGCTTGAGTTGGGGATGGGACCAGATTAACTCCTGAGCTTCCTCCCAACTTGAATATTCATGTGATTCAGTGACAAGTGTACTGGAGGGGAACTGCCATAGCTATTAAACATGTATTTGATTAGTACATAAGTTAAATTGTTTTATATTTAGCTATTTTTATAAATTAATACTAATGAAGCAGATAATGCAGGCATGTGAGCCACTTATTTCATTTTCTTAATGCAACCAGATGCTCTCCTAAGACTAGTAATAGAATGCTGATTGCAGAATGTTGTTTTGCCTTAACTGCAATATCTGTAAGTTAGATATCTAAACTCATGGTGGGGTTTAACCCCCCACCAGTAACTAAGGCCCACACAGCTGCTCACTCACTCCCTCCAGCCCCAGTGGAATGGGGGAGAGAATCAGAAGGGTAAAAGTGAGACAGAATCTTGTGGGTTGAGATAAAAACAGTTTATTATTATTTCTTTTTAATTATTAATTTTTAATATTGTAAGGAAAACAGAAAAAAAAGTAAGAGAGAGGAAAATAAAACCCAAGAAAGACAAGTGATGTAAATGAAAACTGGTCACCACCAACCGACTGATGTCCAGCCAGTCCCCAAGCAGTGCCCCCCTGCCAACCTCCCCCCCAGCTCTATATGCTGAGCATGACGCCATATGGTATGGAATATCCCTTTGGTCAGTTGGGGTCAGCTGTCCCAGCCGTGTCCCCTCCCAGCTCCTTGTGTCCTCCCAGCTCCTTGTGCCCCCCCAGCCTCCTCGCTGGTGGGGTGGGGTGAGGGGCAGAAAAGGCCTTGACTCTGTGTAAGTCCTGCTCAGCAGGTACTAAAACATCCCTGTGTTAGTAACACTGTTTCCAGCACAAACCCAAATCATGGCCCTATACAAGTTATTGTGAAGAAAATTAACTCTACCCCAGCTAAAACCAACACAGCTCATAATGCCATACTTCTGCCTGTTTTAGAAGGAGATCTAAGAGGAATTCCCAGAAAATTATTCAGCCGCAGACTAAAAGTAGCATGCGGTGAGCAGCTTAGAGCTGGATATTGCACACAGTTATCTACAGTCGAGTGAAGTGATTCTCGCCATGTGTCCAGGCAAATGGCATATTGAGGTCTCCAATGTTACTGGGCAGCACTGAAATGGAAATTAACAAATCTAGCCAAATTAAGATAGGCTCCTCATTCTTGATTAAGATTTGTGCACAGCACTGTACACCCATCTATCTATACAGGCATCTACTGTGCTAGTTTTCTTTCGGTGACAAGAGATTGTGAGATTTTTTTTCTAGTATCTGCTCTGTCAAGCGCAATGGACTACCTTCATCCTGCTTTACATCAAATTTGTACTTGACCTTAGTGCATAAAACTTCACTACTGAATAAAAGCTTATTTAGCTGGAATATTGATATTTAATAGCAATCAAATTGTTAATAAACAACTGTCAGGCTTTGCAATAGGGAAGTCAGTATGTGTATGGATTCATGAATTCCAGAAGATTTACCTTATCCACAGCAGCAGCCCGAGCCAAAAAGGCTACTGCTGCCACAGCAGGTACCTGTAGATCTGCCAACTGCTTATCTATCAACATCTTCACAAAAACTCTGTTCTTTGGCCTTTATTCTTCTACATCTGTTAACAGGCAGGTGTTCCAGTAATGACCTTTTAAGTCTTTTGATTATACAAATTACTTAATGAATATGTAAATCACAGTATCTTTTTTCTGCTTCTCAGTCATTCAGTATTTGCTCATATTGTTAGATTAGAGAAGAGTCCAGATTTACTGCCTTGTTTTTCTTCAGTGTATAATACTGCTTTTCCAGTTTTTACTTTTCATGGAGTACTTGTTACAGATGTAATATCCCTGAGCCTGAAAGAAATAAAGGTAATACCAACATCAGAAATATGCAGACTGCTGCTGAAGAACTCAGAGGTGGTATTGCTGGGAAGGGTAGGTAAATCCAGAGATAAACCTTTGTCCTCCTGGTGGCTGGTACTCAAGTAGTTCTCAAGTGTTGAAATTGTTTTGCGTTAGTCGTGCAGCCAGTGTATAGGTTTCAGCTCAGTTTCTAGTCTAGCTCTACTATAACTGCTCTGACAGATGAAAAAACATTGGCTTTCTGCAACACAAATAATTATGTTCTCAGGATTCCTTGAGCCAAGGTCTGGCAGTGCTTTCTCCTTGGGGCTTTGTGGCAAATTTCACAAAAATGTCACAAGAGGTCTAGGTTTTACTTGCTTTTCTCATTGCAGACTAGGTCTTGCTAAAATGTTAAATCCTTATGTTTTCCTTCTGTTTCGAAGATATAAATGGTATGTTCCTTAAGCTGAGTTATCTTTTGGAAACCTGTAAAACAGATTTGTTTCATCTTATTAATTGAAAGTGTTGTAGTTAAAGTGCTACTGGGGGAGAGGGGTTGTGCTTTGGGTTTTGTTATGGAATAATCTTGGTATCCAGCCAGCTACACTAGCCTGGCTGTAGGTTTGAGAACTTCCCAGAATTTTAAGACAGACCCTTGAGATTTGTTCAGCTTTTTCAGGAAGCTGAACTTGACTTTGATTAATTGAAATATGAACAAGATAACACCATTCTAAGATACTCCTTTGAGCAACTTGCACTGGCAGTTACTGTTGCCATACAACTGCCTGAAGAATGAATTTTCTAGTCCCAGCTGTACCTCTAAGTGGCATGCCTTTAGCTCTCCCCTTCATGCATATATATTCAGTATAAATATTACTGGAGAAAGCAATAGCTTTAAACTATTTGCAGTAATCTTCTGTTTTAGCTTTATTTGTAGGGACTTGGTCCCTTTTTTTGATGACAATGTTAATTTGCTCTGTTGTCTGGCTGGGAAACAAAGTCCAGCAGTCTTCCGTCTGTCACAGCTTCAAATTATGGGCTAAAGACAAACCAGCAGAAGCTCTGAAGCTTCTTCCTTAGCAAATAAATGTCTTCAGGTATGGATCCAAGCACACAAACTTTCAGACTTGCCAAGGAAAAGAAAAAATCCGCCTTGCACCTGCTGTTTACTCCCATGATAGCTGCAACTCACTTTGTATTTAAACTCACGTGTGCTGCTTCTGTCAAGTGCTTTGAGGTCTTCTGACTTAGAGACTAATTTTGATCATATCTTTCACCTCACTTGATAAATGCTTGGTGAAGAATCCTTACGATAATGACTGCAATGCGAAATCACGAGACATGCCAGCTACCTTGTAGTATTATTTGCTGATCTGCTCCAGTGTCTTGTGAAGCAAGACCATTGCCCAGTGTCCTGCCGTGTCTGTGCCGGGAGTACCTACAGTGGCAGCTGCCCGCCTCAGAGAAAAGAGCGTGGCTTCATACGTAGGTCTTGACAATCAGCTGGTCAAGGGCAGCTTTCAGGAACAGCAGCAAAACTTTCCACAGGCAGCCAGCAGTGCTTCATTAAGCCATTGCAAACAGGCACAAATCTTGCCTAATCTACTTCAAATAAGACTTCTTAGTCCTGGGCTCTGTGTAGCTGTATGGCTGCTCGTCTGAGCATGACCCTAGGCACAGTCCTCGGCCTCAAAAAGCAATGTAATTTTAGCTTTAATTTACTCAGAAACCATTGGAATTTTTTTACTGGGTTGGGTTGTTTGGCATAGATGTGTACTTCGTCTTCTCCAGTAACAGTGTGTCATTTCTCTCTGTCCAGTTCCACATTGTGGTTCTAGAAAAGCTGCAGAAATTATATGCATTGGTACTGGGGAAACTTGAGCAGTGGAAATTCACTTTCTGTTATATCTGCGAGCATTTTTTTAAAACAGTATCACGGTAAGAGTGCTGTTACTATTCTCATGCCGCTTATGACTCTAGGAAGTAGAAGCTGTTACCAACCTTTTCCTCCTGTGTTATTTTTTATTTAACCAGAGGACCACCTTGTTTTCAGCAAAATAACTTGGTTCTCAAACACATGACTTTACACTTATTGATTTCATGGTGCTTTTATTGCTTCAGACTTCACATTACTAAATTCTTCCTATGTAAAATTCTAGTCCTTTGCCTTTGTTTGATATTGCAGTCAACTTTGTCCCAGTTTCAAATATATGTTCAAATTTCATTAGTTTATGCTTTTTTTTACTGTCATTAATGAAAATATTAAATAAGGTGCCGCTCCAAAACATCATTAGTAATTCCTTTTCAGCCTAATCTATTTCCCTCTTCCATTCAATTAGTTCCTCACCCATCTTCCTATTCCTAGAATAATCCTTGTCTTGGGTTAATAATGTTTTTGTATGCTGCAGTAACAGATGCTTTGCTGTAAAGCCTTACATTTTAAGTAGGTACATTTTAGCAGTTCTTGCTGGAAAGGTATGTGAATACTGTACAGCCATATGCCAACATCAAAGGACATACAGGATATAGCCAACCCAGCCTCCTTTTGGGTTCTTTACAATGTGGAATGACACACACTTCCTACCTTTTGGGGTAGTTCTTAAACACTTAAATAAACTGTTTGCACTAGCTCAACTTGCATGTGAATAAAGAATAGTGATTTGGCATCTTTTTTCCTTTGGTTTCTGAATGTAACAACCCTTACTTACCAACTGCCTAAAGTGGTACTCGAGTACCAGCTTACTAGCAAGAAATGTAGCCTTTGTGTACTGACCTTTCTGAAATCTTACCATTATTATTTAAAAAGGCAAGTCTTAGCCACCTTATTTTCTCAGAATAACATCTAAAGGAAAGATAGAGCATCTCTGTAAAACGCTGTAAATCCAATTAGACCAATCTAAGAGAGTACTTAAAAAACCCAAAACAAAACAAAACAAACAAGCAAGAAGGTGAAGCTAGTTCCTGCTCCAGGCTATTTCGTGACAGCCTGACTGAAGTTCTCCCACTGCTCCATTGAAGGAAAAGGTCCTTTTACTGAGGGAGCTCATTTTACTGATCACAGTGACAAAAGCTGTGTCCTTTCTTACACCATTCTCTAAGATTGGACACGAGGAAGGTTTTACTCTCAGTATTTTGAGTTCCACACAAAGGGAAGATCTAAAGCTTGTCCTTTATTTAAAAGCAGTCCTTTATTAAAAGTGACCATCCTTCATGACAAAAATAGTTACCTTTCTCTCATCCTCTGTCCCCAGATTCCCTCTCACAGACCACTACTCTCGATCTGCAGGACGGCTGTTTCCATGTGGCTGTCCGCCCACTCTGTGTAAAATACTTGTTTTAAAGTGAAAGCTGTTTGTACCAAGTGCTGTAGCTAGTCACCGGGCTTAGCAGATGAATTTGCCCACATACAAGAGCTGCTAGGGGAATGCGCAGTTTGATGACCACACAGACCAGCTTCTTCAGATGTTTCAGTCCACACTGGATTCCTCCAATAATAGTCAAACTCAAGGACAGTATCAAAAATGTCTGAGGCTTAGACTGCATGGTGGACTATACATCTATGGCCCAGACTGATTTTTAAATGAAAAAAATTAAAGGTGGGGTTACTGACTTTCAGTGTTTATCAGATTTTTATTTTTCTTTTTTAGTTTTTCAGAACTCTGTTATTGTCAGTTTAAAAAGTTAAGGTTATGTTAAGGCTGAAAAAGAAGAAACATAAAACTAGTCCATTTGCAAGATGTTTGATGCAAGAAAATGAGAGAACTTATCAGGGGATCTGATTACAGTCTCCCAATTCCCTGACTTGATCTACGCTGGAATTGACAACGATATTTGGCTCCTGAGCCATCCATCACAGGTCAGCCAACCTCTGGGGTATTCTTATCTTCCCAGTTAAGACCATAGAGCCTTAAAGTGCCTGAGCAGCACAGAGAGATCAGGGAATCTAGCTTGCAGTTTTTAATTTATCTGTGTATTGTGATCCATTGATTGAATGCTTAAAAGCAGACTTGTTTCAATGTGATCTAATATTAGAAAGCACTTGGTGCTATCTGAGGAAAGACTCCTGTGCAATTAGCACGTCTGAACAGGTGTGATGCTTTTGGCTCTGGAAATATGTTGGCTTTGTGGAAAAATTTATATATAGAAATGGTTTTGGTTCTTTGAAGTTATGGTGGGGGGAAAGAGGAGAATTCTTTTTTCACAAACCTGTTGTGAAGACCATCTTTGTCCCTTGAGCTCTCAATGTTCCTGTTGCAGTTCCAGTTTAGGACAGCTCTTTCACCTCGAATTTTATTCAACTGCTAATGAAAGAAAATGCTAGTTACAAGTTTATTTTTGTCTTAGTATGCTTTGTAACTGTGTTTAATGTAATTCTTGCCAGTAGAATTTTGTATCTGCCACTTTTTCACTGTGGTATTCCTTTTTTCATTGGTAATATAGGAAGTTTAATGACAGAATACTAAATATCCATCATAAACCTCAAAGCAGAAACCTTGTTAATCTGTCTAAGGAACCAGCTGGAGAAATTCCCCTTTCACAAGGTGGAACTTGCGCTCCTGTCAGTGGATTTCTTTCGAGCACAGCAGGGCCCAGGCCAGGCCCAGGCTCTATAGTTCCTAGTGAAGCACTCAGGGGGCCTGTGAGGGAAGGAACTCACCTCGACAATCCCAGGTCTGACCGCCCTCCCCAGTCCTCCCTCGCTAGGCTACCCCTGTGTGGCTGCGGCTGCTCAGCCACCCTCATCCCTTCATTCCATGGGTGGGACCCCAGCACAGTGTCTCTGCTTTCCCCCTGTTTCTTTTTTTTTTTTTTTTTCTTTACTTTTTACAGGCTAGGGGCTGCCAACCTCATTGTAATTTTCTCACAGTAAAGAGGCTAACTGTAGGCTAGGGTGGCATAAGGAGATACACATTTTTAAATAGTAAGATTTTTGCAATAGCGACCTGCTTTTTCAAGGTTGGTAGTCACTCCTTGGATTTACCAAGAGCAGTGCATCCACAATTATTAACTCTATTGCATAAGAAAATAATTCTGTATGACTCAATCCACTTAGTCGTATACAGTAGAAGCTCTATTATACAGAGCAGAAAGGTTCATGGAGAATGCTCAGCCTAGGAGGAAGATTCCCTTGAGAAGTCAAATAAGTGGTTTTGTTTGGTCTTTGATGCTCTGTTGGAACACTCTGAACTACGACAGCGAGCAAAGGGAAGGCTTTTTAAAGTAGTGATTCAAACAGAAAAAGAGCATCCTGTCTCTTCTATTATTCAACTTTTAATAGTTTCACCAAAACCTATGACTATTCTTAACATAATCTTGTACTTGCAAAGACACATAATGTAATTTTGGTGTAGTCCAAACAACATTACCCTCCCCAGATGCCATTACCATGAACTTCCCCTACTTTTTTTTTTTCTTTTCTTTTCTGGTCACAGCATACCCTCAGTAACCTTCCTGTAAAAGAAACACATCGTAGGCAGTGGTCCAAGGAGTCTCGTACTCTGAGATATCAGAATACCTTGAGCAAGATTTTCTAATTTTTTTACACTAGAAACTATGTACTTGATTTATTTTTTTATTTTTTTGCTATTCAAAATAACCTGTGTCAATAAGCATTAAGCTATAAAACTGAAGTGAAAATGACCTGAGCTCAGTTGTTCTTGCTCCACTTTGAGTTGCTGTCAAACATATTGTTGAATTCTAGATTTCCTCCCAGTATATTTCTCAATGACACTCTAAGTTTATAGTCATGCAACAGCTACAGCAAATATTCTAGCCACCAGGTCACCACCAGGTTTGCTTCTGTCTCTTACAGTAAGCAGGACAACAGTTTCCCAGATAGAACCCAGAGAGAGGATGAGCTTAACCCAAAAGTGTATTGTGTCTTCAGCAATCAGCAGCCAAAGCAAGAGAGACATGCTGCAGAAAAAAATGGAGAGGAGCACAAGTGGCTCCTTGACTTTGCTGTCCCGCACTTTCTCTCACCACCACAGCAACGGGCCAGGAAATGCACGCATCCGCACTTTGCACTTTGTGAAACCAGATTGTCCCTTGAATGTAACACGTGAAACCACAGTTTAAGAATACTACTAGAGCTGAAAAGTCAGGCAAGCAAAGTCAGGAGGTATCAAAAGGAAGATGTGCACAGCTTTAACCTCACCTTTGATTATGTGTCGGATGACATGATATCTTTAATTACATTAAGACAAGTTACTTATTTCACACAAACCATTACCTACTCGGTGCTCAGTCTGCATCTCGTCTACAGATGATTCAAAACCCTCGCTGTTGACGACAGCAAATATTCAGTGCTTTTTCTCCACTCATTGTTCAACATATAGCTCTACACTTAATCTGCTGCATGCTGTTCACACCCAGCTCTGAGGACAAAACTGTTAACTTCCACAATGGCGTTACTATGGTTCTGTTCACTGCAGTCCCAGAATTTCACAATGATTCATGTATCTTTCCAACTCCCTGTAGGTTTTCTTATTGCTATTTTACAAAAGCACAGTGAGACTGTTAAAAAAGTTCTATGAATTTTGGGAACTCAGTATGAGATGTCACATTGTAGAGCACCCATCACCTCAAAGTACCCACCTCCAGCTGCAGCTGTGGATGCTCAGCACTTGAATCAGACTTCAGGTTCCGAAGTCAGACACAGAAAGTGACGGACACGTGAACAGAGCTCCCCAGCAGCTTCAATCAGCTACAGGCCTATCTTTCAGAATGATGAAGTGCAGTAATCTCATTCATCCTTTAATTTAGCACAAGAGGAGTGGATATCTCAGGGGATTAGTTATCGGTTGTAAAATCCATTCACCAAGTATCAAATCTTACAGATTAGCAAAGGTGGATAAAAATAGAATTTCTTGACTGTTTCTGAACTCCCTCCCATTAAAAGCACCTAATTAATTTAAAAATTTGTCTCCCTATTGACATTTCAAATCAATTTTGATCAATGGCAACCAAATCTAATTATTCATTGCACACCTAGGGGGCTTCAACCTGGTTTTTGAAGAAGAACCTATTAGCAAGAAAACATTTCCTAATGTCTAATCATTTAATCTGGATATACCACCTTGGTATGCTCAGACAGTAAGTTTTTCAGCTGTGCTGAGAACTCTAAACACCCATGAAAAACAATAGGAATTCAGGTGGTTTTGACTTTGCAATTTGTCTCCAGTGACTTCAAGATAGGCAAGTCACAGTTTAGCCTCTATGTTAATCTGAGTTGATGGTGGGCATTAGCAAGTAACCAAGCCTTTCTCAGTTAAAAGGGGCCAGCTCTAGTGCACGTCGTGACCTGTGCTTGTTCCATAGAGGCCGTCTCTCTCCCACTGAAGCCCAAACTCCCTTCCATAGCCTGACAGATATAAATATAGATATAAAGATGTCAGAAGTGGCCTCAGAGTTCGGATTCTTCAGTTACTGTATCCCTGCCTTGAGACACCGGAGGTTTGTTCCTCGCAGGTTCTGAACATCCATACATTGTTACTCACAGGTTGCTTCATGCCACTTTTTCCTTCTCTTCAACCAGTTTTATATCAAACACAGCTGCAGCACCCTGTTTAATGTAGGTATCACCATAAATGGTATTTGAACAAGTCAGCTAGAATTTTAAATGAATCTCAAATGAATTTGGGTTCGATCCAGACCTGCAAATGCCTACATTTACAGAAGCTGCTCTCTCCAGCATCCCTAGCAAACCAGCAAAAGAGATTATGGAAATTTTCCTCACAAGCCCAAACTACCACACACACTGAAGTGGCTGGTCTGGTACCAAGGGTTCCTACAGCCTTAGAAGTCAGCTCAAAACACGCTGCCCTAAGCACTTATATACAGAGATGTTTAGGTCTTTGGTTACTGTAAGCCACATTTATAGTTTTCGGTCACATCTCCTGCTATTATGATGGGTAATTTTCTCTAGCTGCATTTCATCTCTTAGGCCTTGAACTCTCCAATTTAGGCTCCTTTCCAGCTGTTCTTTCCAGCAACACATAAACCCTATTAACATTCAGTTACAGCACAGGGAATAAAAGACCAGCTCGCAGCTTACTAGTCATAACTAAAATCAACCTACATTTTTTCTTTTCCTTTTTCAAACTCTTATCAATCAGTCATACGGTTCCACAGTTCTCAAGGATTTTTCCTTCCGGCTCCATGCTGAACTCCTGTTCCTCAGTGATGCAGAAGTATCTAGAGAAAAAACTTTTAGCATGCTCCAGAGTAAAGATATTTTCTAATACAATTTTGGAAACAAGAAGAAAAGCTTTAAAACAGCGGAAATCAACAGTGCATTAAACCACTGTTCCTACGTACAGCTGCATTGCTGTGACATTCATAAAATAAATCCTACCACTCTTCCATCAAGCAATCTCACATCTTCTAGGCCCTGCAAATATTTATTTTCATGCTAAACTGAATTCTGTATGAATTAATTTCAAAATCTCATAGGCTCTGCTAGTTCTATACACATGAAATAACTAATACTGAAAATCAGGAATTTCTGTATTGGATCCTAAAATCCTTTCAAGTACTTATACTATGAAATGCTCAATAATTGAGAAAGACCACAACCACTGCTGATACAACCTGGGGCTACACCTTTTTACACCAGTTAAAGATTTCTCCTTTTAGGAACTCTCTATTCCTTTAATAAACGTAGTCCCTGAATGTGGAATACAACCACCAAATTGAAATTTAAGTGAGTATTTGTACTGCTTTGGAGAGAGTTATACGACTCTAGCTGTCTGTAATCCAGGCTCCTGTATAGCTTCTCAGCCTCTAAACACTCTTAGCGTCTCAGGTACTGGATGGCTTTTTACACATATTGGTTATCACTATTGCAGGATAAAGTCCTTCAATCTTAACTGCTTTAAAATATTAACTATTTTAATTCCATATTTTAAATAAATGTGTACATGAAATAAATGATGTTTTTCTCTTAATGAAAGGGTCAAATATACAGAGCTATATAAACATGCATGTACTTTTTCAACATGAGTGCATAGTGCAAAATTCCTGTTAACTTTTTTGATAGTATTTAAATCCCAAGAGCTATTACAACCTCTACAATACAGTTGCAAAAATCTCCCCACCCCGTAATTTAAAAAGAAATCTTGTCACTTTAAACTTTCTGTCAACAGTAGTGAATAATATAACCAAAACGTTCCAGGATATGCATGTGTGAACAGTTCTGCAGTTGCTGTACAAAGAGTGTCTTTGCCAGATCATCCTGAAGAGGGTCCAGTGCTCGTCAGCCTCCTAAAACAGAGTTTATGGCTGCTCACACCAGCAATATGCAAAGCAGCAATTGGTACTGTTCTGTTGTAACCATGGTGCTCCAGATGTGGCTCTAGAGATGGTTTTTCTAGCCTTATTTTTTGGTCTTCTGAAAGAAGTCCTCAAATCACGAGCAAGGTGCAAGAGGGTGACTGCTGCTTGACCAGCTCTTTCTGCCCTCAAAAAAGTGTGATGAAGGTTCCATGTGCAGCACTGAGCCTCCAGAAGACTCCCTTTGTGTCTGTATATACATCTGTAGGCTTTGAATATTTTACTATGTCTTCTAGAGCCAGAAAATGTAAATAATAAAATAGTCTAAAGTCTGTCTTGTCTGGGCATGGATATAGCACAAACCTCTTTTTCTCTTTCTTTCCTCTTTCACCCCTACCCCCCCCCCCAATACATCTTAAAGCTCTGTCAGGATATCTAGGTTACTGAATCTTAGATAAACTGCCTGATAGATATTGTTCCCTGTGGATTTTGGACCCATTAACAGGACAAATGATCTGCAATTAATGTTCTCAGAAACCTTGATTTGGGGAGGGGGGGAACAGGGAGGACAGGGGGATGAGAGGAAGAGAGAAAATGAAGAAGGTAATTTTAACGCTTTTTTTTTTACGGGTGAGCTTGCCTGTGCAGGTAGACTGTATCTAGCGTAGCTGGAACTGACCTTTGGTACTGGCTCTTCTTTATACTTGGATAAACTGACGAATACCTCTGTGATCCTTAGATGAAACATGCAGTTCTATCCTGTACAAATATACACACATAACTTCTACAATCATGCAGGTGTACCTATGCTTGTATATATAATATCCATTTGTAATTAAAAAACAGACCTGCAAAGGCTTACAAACATGACCTCGGTAACTAGAGTACACAGTAAAACTCAGATGCTACCTTTGTTTTATAGTCCTTATGCTTAGCCTTTAACTATCATGTATTATTTTAATCCTGTTTACAACATTTTACTCATATCACTTAATTACTTGTAAGTATATAACTACGAAGAGTATTTCCCTTTTGTGTATTTTTATAACTAAATTATTCTCTGGCATTGTTCTACTTCAACTGAATCCTGAGTTTATCTTCTTTTTTACCCCACCCAATTTTTGGTTCATGTAATTTTGTCAGCTTTTCTTCTTACATCTCTAAAAATTCTATCATTAACTCAATTCCTAGCTTGTTAATTCATTACTCCTACTATTTCATTCTAAACAGTATTAAATCAATAAAATAAATCCTATACTCATCTTCTTGCCTCCTCCACGCTAAAATATTTCTGTCTACCAAAGTCTTTTCTAGCAGGTCTGTTTGCTTTTAATATAATCTTAAACGGCCCAGTGAAATTGAGAGAGAGAGAGAGAGGCTGACCTTATTGTCCGATGGTTAGGTCATCTTTTTGAATCAACCAGAGCAAAAATTTGAACCTTTAAAATCTCAGCCCACGCAGGTGTCCTGGCTACTGGGCAATTAGCCATTCTGTGATCATTTCTGGCCCTTTCTGGATCTTTTTCTGGCACTTACTAATGGATTTTTGATTAAAACATGTATGTTTCTCATGAATAACCTTAGGCAGACAACACAACCTTTTCAGACAGAAAATGTTTCCTTGAAAAACTCCTGTTCAGCTCTGGTTACCATGGATAAGGATGTAAATCTTTCATATGTATAAAACCATATAGGTTATCCAGCACTTCTTTCACTTTGCCTAGCATGTTTGTCACACCTATAGGGGTATCATATAAAGACTCAGCTCCAGCAATTAAGGACATGCTAAACGTCAATATGTTTTTTGCTGTGCTGAAATTTTCAGATCTATAATTTCCAATGTCATTCTTCCATATAGCCTCACATTCACTTACAGACACATTAGCAATGGTAGAGCTGATATTCTACCCTCTTAGAGTCCACTTTACTGGTTTAGAAACCCTTACCAAAAAGATTTAAATAAGCCCTTACAGAAATAACTTCCTGATAGCCTCTTCTATTCCTTTTTCAGAACTATCAATTCCTAAAGTTTTGTTATAGCCCCACAACATCCCTGACTTCAAGAATGGAGTCTCATTTTTCTAGTCTTTCTAGTAATTTTCACAAATAACTTATACCCTTCAGGATTTCTTTTTTGACAGTTCAGAAAATTATTGAAAACATGATAATAAAAAACACAGTCAACACAATGTCACAAGTTTGGTAGACCTAAACTTTGATGCTTCGTTTATTATACAAACTATTAAAAACCTTGGCACTGAGAAATGTCTTGAGAAAATTATTATGAACCAGCAAGTAACCTGCACATGTCACAACATGTTATTTACACTGTGATTCTGTTATTCATCTAATTTACACACAGACTCAAGTCTTGCAGTTTTTACACATCATTAACAATTAACATTATACCTAACACCACTGGCTTCAGTCTCTCTATTCCTGGGGCTTTAAGACAGATCTGTGTATCTTTGCTAGGTGCAGCCTGCTATAAAACTGTAAAACACGACCAGGTAGGGAATGCTTTACACTTTCCAGTTCTGAGAATTGCTGCTTGAGTTATTTCCAAATGCCCACTTCACCTACCAATTGACTCTTTACTCTTTCCTTGACACCTTACTCCTGTCTTTACTAACCTTGTGTACTCAAGGATTTCTTCGTGTCTTCAATGAATGCCCTTTCTCTCTTGATTTTTCACATTGCTTCACAAGCATTTAAACAAATGTCATTATTCTCCTAATCCTCTGCACGGAGTGGCTATGAGAATTTTAATTTCCTTTTAAAATTTGCATAGTATTTGATCATAAATTCACAGGAGCTATGCAAATCATTCGTTGCAGAGCTACCATGACTTCCAGTAATACTGCTGCTATTTTGTATTTTGACGAACAACTTGTTCTCTCGCTGTGCCTGCCATTTGCTCCTTTCTTACCTTCAGTTGCTTTGCAGTTCTTTGCTAATGCAGATGACCTTTTTCCTTGTTCCTGCTACTAGCTTTTAAAGCCAGATGGTTTGCATAACCCTTGAGAATATACTAATTTATGTTTCAGCACTTTCATTTCTCATCTTGTCCTTTCCATAGAATGCTTTTCCCTCCTTTTTTGTTTCTCCCCTTTCAGTACTCAGATTTCTTTCACAGTCGTCAAAATTGATTTTCCTGAAATAAAGGGACCTTTTGGGTTAGTGAAACCACTCCTCTGCCAGATGTAAGCAACCATGTAATAGACCTCAAAGACAGAAATGCTTGAAAAGAACATCCAACCCTTTTTCAAACTCTGGGCCAGTGAACACCACCCAGTATCGATATATTTTTTTGAGTTTTCTGTTTTCTGAATCAAATATTGCCCTTCTTTGCATCTGAGTCGCCAGCCTTAACCACGCAGGAAAGGAGGCGATTTTGCACCAGCTCTGGAAACCATGACTCCTTTTCCCTGGTGCAGAGGCTCACGCTTTTCCCCCAGAGCAGAACTGAGAGAACAAGAGAAGTCTGCAATTGTCTGTCAGGGCACCAGGAGCCAAGTTCCCCGTGTGCCCCCCACGAGCTCCCACCCAGTCCCCTGCCCAGAACCTGGGGCAAAGCTCTGACCTGGGCCCCCAGGCTTTGCTGACCACCCCACGGCAGGTCCCGGCGGGTCCCAATGTGGTGGCTGGACTCCTTGTGTCCACCCTGGTCTGGATGTGTTGCCTCACCTTTGAGGTAAGGAGGAGCACCTGCACTCTTCCAGGGTTAGTTTGTTCTGTGGGCTTTCATTATTTAATTTTCTGGTCTGTGGCAAGGCCACTTCATGTCTTACAACTTTTACCTGGTTAAAGCCAGGGATGAAGCGTGTCAGGGAGTATAGTTAGAGCTGTTTACCTCAAGTATAAAGAAGATCAGCAGAATCTGAAACTCCAGGGAGGAACAAAGCAGATGTCGGGTTGGTGGAGAGGGCTGGGACCAGCCATCACTCGCTGTGGCATGGAGCTGGCTGTCCCATTCAAACACGCGTCCCCTGCTAGGAGGCATGGCAGCTGTGCTGTTTCACCTCGGTGACTGTGACTGCTGCGTTAAAGGATTAAATTAAAGGAAATTTAAGTTTAAGGATTAAGTTAAAGGAAATATTATTACACCGAATTTGTGAGAAAATGAGAGCCTGTGAACGAGGAGGGCGTCAATGGGTTCGTGCCTGAGACTCCTGCTCCCTCCCGGCAGCCCAGACCGAGCGCTCCCACTCAGGTGGAGTGAATTGGGGACAGGAGATGGAGGACAAACGCGTCACCGGCATGGACACCTCAGCTGCGGGAGGTGTTTACCTGAGGGCTCATGAAATCCTTCGGGATGGCAAGTAATTTTATGTGCAAAACGCGGCGGCAAAAGAACCACCAGTGAGGAGGCCGCAGGGAGAGCCCACCTCCTGGCTGGAGAGCGAGCGTGTTTTTCAGGACAAAACTTTGACAGGGGCTGGATTGGTTTTACAGACAGGTGTGTGGAACAAGCACGTTTAATGACTCCCCTCCGATTCTCGGCCGTCTTTACGGGGGACTGGAGCGAACAGCCCTTCTGGCGGGAAGGATCCCCCCGGGCAGTGCCCGGCGGCTCGCTGCCCGCCTGAGGCGGAGCCTCGCCAGGGCCGGCGGCGGTTTCGGGGCCGGGGGAGCCCCCCTG
>WEKW01023389.1:0-19037 GCA_013389905.1 Sula dactylatra | reverse complement strand
GGCCCAGGGCCCCGGCTGCCCCAGCGGCGCGTCCCGGCGGCATCCCGGGGGACGGCCCCGGTGTCTCCAAGTCTCCCCACATGCTGAAAACTTCCGCTGAGACAATCACGAGGCCCCTAAAGTCGAGGTCCGCCGGCGGGGAGTCACCAAAAATGCATCCAGCCTCCACGTAGCGGTGAATTCAGTGTTCAGTGAATCCACTGAATCACCAGTTCGGTGGGTTCAGCCCACTAAACTGCCCTCACATTCGGAAACCACAGGAAATCCCCCGGCCACAAGCCCCCAGGTGCAGCCCAGCCTTTGCCCAGCCCACCCCTAACCCATCCTGCCGGAGGTGGAAGTCAGCACTGGCTCCTGGTGACGGCTGTTTTAGAGGTGTCTAAAAATACCCAGTGCTGCCCAGTGAAGACCATTAAACAGCCTCCTTCCGTTGAGACATTCTCCCACCAAACCCTGTTTCTTTTAGAAGATACCGTCTGCAGTAAACATCCCCACCTGCTAAAATGACCCACACTAACACAAAGGGATCCTGAAAACAAACTCTGATGTGTTTAAGATCAGTGCTAGTCTCCTGTGCCACTCTCCCTGGCAGTCTTCTCCTCGCACCGAGATACTCATGACTGTATGCTCACCAGAATTTTCTCCAATGATGTCTACTAATACAGTCAGTCTCGTTTCACTTAAAATATCTTTCCAAAACTCACTTTAAGTCAAGAAGGTCATAACTTGCAGAATTTTGTATTTTTTTCCCCAGTTTATTACCTACCTAGAGTGGATATGGAGATCAGAAAGTGAAAGCTAAACTAGCTGTTCTTAAGAAATCTTTTCCTAAGACAAAAAATAAAATTACTTTAAGAAACAAAGGAAGCCTCCCACAGAAGTATCAGTGCAGTCTTCCTCATGTACATTCTGTTTATTAAGAAGGAATTAAAACCAGCTGACCATGTTTTTAATGTGGTCTCAGTCAAGTGGCAATAAAGATGAGATATTACATGCTTGCTACAGTGAAGGTAGTGATGCAAGGTTTTAGGGAGAAATGGTTTGGGCTGGATATATCCCTCCCTTTTCTCTCCTGGTTGCTATAGATATAGGCAGTTTCTCCTAATCTGCTGAGGAGAAAGCTTGCATAGAAATATTTAAAGTAATAGCTGTAATTGTTACCTTTAATAATGCAATACATTGTGCTTTCAAACTAGTCAGATTTCGATTCTCTCTCCCTAAACGTGAACTGCAAATCAGTCTGGGTCAGAAAATATTTTTCAGTGTTTTGTAGCTACAAAACAATGTTTGTGCGTTTGTCACTTCCCTGTAGCTCCCCCATGCTTCTGCCTCGGCAAGGATGTCTGCCTGACAGTTAAGGCTGGCATTGCGTGGAAGGGAGCGGGGGAAGAGCAGGCTTGATTTTACACAGGGGATCCAGTGGTCTGGGAGGTATAATTCAGAAATATTTCAATAGCAGTAAAACAAGTTGAGCCTTTCTACTCCTTGCTGGGATAGGGAACTGGCTGATATCTCATGGATCCCTGTGAAAGGTGGGAAAGGATGTACTGTGTTTGACAAGATGCAGGAAAATGCTTGCAATGCTGAAAATGAATCAGTTTTAGCTGTCTCTTCCTTAGAGATCCTTTGTTTCTTTTATTGACCAGTGTTTCAGATCTCATTAATCTTGAGTTCAAACTATTTATTATAATAGATTCTGTTCAATTTTAGACTGCAGTTTTTAGACGCAATCAGGAGATGCAGCTATAATTTTACAAGTATCTGAGTTTTGGGATTTTTTTTGTGGTTATAGGTGGAAGATACTCATTTGGTTTCTTCTTGTGCACAGTTCCATCTTCTTTAATTGAAGATTGAACACAGTTGCGTTATGAAACCTCTATAATATATGCTGGAAACTCCCTTAAAAGCCAAGTAATTATAGAAACAGTTTTTTATTAATTTGTTCCTATTAAGTGTTTCAGAAAGTCTTTCTAAAAGCTGGTTCAGAAGTAGAAGTTCATGACCTTTACCATTTCATAGGATGTTTTCATCCAATTTCATTCTTTTTGTTTTTTTTTTTTTTTTGTCAACTTTTGTCTATGCTTTCCAATATAGTAATCATCTCCAAATGGTGACCTATTTATCTTGTAACATACTTACAAACTTGTTTAAGAAATTGGAAGTTTTAAAGTTGCAGTTAAGTAAGAGAAAAGATTTGGATTTGTGCTTCTTCTGCCTATATAATTCATGAGGCTTTGTAGATTGCTCCTGTGGGAAGGTGTATTTATAAGATTCTATTATCAACAAAGGCACATATTCTTCCATTGCTTGACATTTATAGTAGCATTTTAAATGTGAATAAATGAGAAAATGTATAGCCTTTTCCCTCTCTCTGCCTCTTGCCCAGGTTTAGCCCAGGAGAGCAATTCTTATCTTTTACACAGAAAAAAAAAATCAGCCAAGTTCATTAGTCTTTGATGAAACACTTGGGCTGGGAGTTTAGTATTCTAAATAAATCTTTATTTGTTTATAAGACACATTCCATTTAAGATTATGGAACTTCTCTTTAAGCGTTTTACAAAGTAATAATCTGTGAACAATATATCCTGATCATGTTTGCTGAATTCCACAGATTTGGGTTATTCTGCTCCTGTAGCAATGGTTGAATGGATTTTTTTTTTCAATGAGACATTTTCTTATTAGCAAATAATTATGCTGAGGAAGCAGTTAAACTTAAAATGCCTTCCAATAAACACTAAGTTGTTACTTCAGTAAAAATTGCAACTCCAACAATTAAAGTATTTTCACGCAGCTGTACAGCTTTTTAAGCAGACTAACCTACTCAGAAAGTTGTAGCAGTTTTTTATTTTCATATCAGATAGGCTGGGTGAGGTAGAGAACTTGCGAACAAAGTAAACTCGGACATTCTTAATCACATTATTTCATTAGCCCTAAAATACTGATACTTTACAGCAGAAGTCATCTTCATATGTATTGGAAAAGAGAGTAAGTGTGCACTTGCTGCAGTGCCTTCACATTGACCTCTAATGGGTAAAATGATGCTTACAACCTTCAGTATAATTTTGCAATATAATTCGATCTTTTGTGCTGCATGCTATCCCATTTTTTGGTCTGCATTTTCTTCTTAAATGAGTGCACAAATATGCTATGGAAATTTCTGGAAACAGCTGTTCCATACAGCATGTAAAAGTTCCTTTAAAGTTGTATTCAAATCATCATATGCAAAATTTTTGCAAGTCAAATGCCCGTGGATTTAGTTTTTAAATAACTAACAAAGAGACAAGTCGGTCACATTTCAGCTTATAAACGTGAAAGATTCTTCTAAACCTGTAGCTGTGAGTTCCTGACACATACAGTGAGCAAAGACAGTGTCTTACATTTCGCTAGGCTTTAAATGTAGAGGATAGAAACTTTACTCAAAGACTTTAAAAAATGTTGCATGTTAATTGTAGGACTTTCACAAAGTATGGTGTGCATGTTTAACAGCTGAAAAAAAATATTTTAGACATGGGTTAGGAGTTTTGAGTGATTAAAGTTGATCAGAAGTAAGAAGTTACCAGCGCAGGGACTTCATTTACCATTGGTGGAAAGCATTTCTTCAGTGTTAATTCTTAAATTACAAGAGAATGAAATAGAGTAGGACAGATGAAGATATACAAATTCTTTGGCTTTTCGGTCCAGTACTTCAAATACAATCCAAAGGAAGTAGTGACAGAGAACTGTTGTCTATGGGTGTTTCATGGGGAAGAGCAAAAACGTAAATCTTGGTTTAGTTCTTGTTGGATAGATGTTACCAGAACAAAATTAACACAACTGTTGTTCTCCGCCATCGTCGCCGACTGTCTTGGAGATCCATGAGGACTGAAATTTTGCTTCTTACAGCAATTCTGAGCTGAACTGAAGCTCACCAAAGTCAATGTCAACCTTCCCATTGACTCCAGTAGTGTTTGGATCAAAGCGCTGGTTGAGGCTTGTAGCAGTCTGGCTGAGAAAGTAGGGGAATTACAGTGTTGCCGTCTGTTCAGCAGACAAAAGTGAAACTGACTTTCTCATTACATTAATTTGGAACTTCTTATAGGCACTCAGGTATTTTGATATCGTGTTGATTAGATGCAATTATTGATGATGGAGAGTAATTGATGATATAATGCTAGCAAATAAAAATATCAAGAAAATAATCTAATTAAGACAATGCTATGTGCTCAGACCATGAAGGATTCAGTGTAGGAAGCTGTATGCTTCCCTTCATCAAAAGTATTTTTTTATATTCTTGAAATGTTTCTTAAGTAATCAATCAACTCAAAAGTAGCTTGATATCAAGGCATATCTATCTGTTAGTTTCACTGAGTTAAAATTAAGAACATGCATTAATGCTTTTGGCATCGTTCCATGACTGTTCTGCAATAGCTTTTTACTATCTAACTTGGTTTTGTTGAAAGTTTCAAATGGGCAGGAAGAGAATTATTTCTCTATCAGTAAAAGGAAGTCATTGCAGGGTGCTCTGAAGGCTGTTCATAGGATGGGATTTCTAAGGAGATTTTTTCTTTTTGATTGAGAGAAAACAGACAAGTTTTTGGAAGCACAAGCTTGTTTCTGCTTCCTACCTGAGCATACCCCAACATTTCTCACCTTTTTTTTTTTTTTTTGCTACCAACGAATAGTACCAGTCTCAAAAACTTCATCATACCACACCATCATCATCATACCATGCCATCAGTCAGCCTACTGAGAGGAAAGTAGGTTACTCCTAGTTGTTAGATCCTGGAATATTTGGGCAGTTCTGCTAAAATAGCAAAGGGTAGTTAATGTTGACACACTTATGATAAACAGGCAGTTGCCGGTGTCCTTTGTTACAGTGAACAGCAATGCTTGTAAACATCAGTGTGGAGAGACTGCCGTTAGGGAGAAAAGGGCAACTGCAGTCCCTGGAGGTAGTGGAGCCCCCTGATAAGCAGGGAGTTCAGGTCTCCTGCGTCGGGTCAGATTTCCATTGGCTGGAAAGAGAGCCTACAAACAGGAGCTCAGGTGTAGGTGATTACTGGTGGTCAAATGTATCCAAATCCATGAGAAGACCCGTAGAAGCCAAAAGGCAGTGTATATTCCAACTTCCTGAAAAAGATACATGTTTTGGCCTCATCCCACTTACAATTTAGCCTAAAATTTAGATAAAATCTCTGAAGTTATTCTTACAAAATCAGTATATGTAATGTTTTGCTAAAATCTGTGTTGGTGTTTACAGGCAGATTTAGGAGGGCGTTCAATAAAGATTGGAGGAAAGATCAGTTTGGTTTTGGTGATAAAATTGGCAAAGGAGGGAAAGCATCCAAGGGACAAAGTCCACTGCTAGTCTCTGTCAAAGACAGGATGGTGAGCTGGATGTATATTTGGTTAGGCTCAGCATGGTCATTATTAACAAATCGAGGAAGGCTGTGAGTAATGTTATTGCTGGTCAGTTAGTTTTGTTTGCAAATGAAGAATAAGCAGGTGAAGATGCAGATGAAGAGTATGTTTGCAGGGAAACAATCAGAAGAGATGCCAAGAAATAGAGGCATGTTGGGAATGTGGATGTTTAAAAGAGGGAATGAGAAGTGAAATGCTTAGTAGAAGTAAAATTATTGGAACTGGAGATCAGAAATGGAGACTAGTGAGTTGTATACGATCTGTAAACACATAAACTTAAGATTGGGTGGATTTACATTTTCTCATGGAAGAGACAGTCAAATGCAGCAGCAAAACTGAGATGTTCAGTTTGAGGCATGAGAAAATGAGGCAAGGTGACAAGAAGGAAAAGGGATTTGCAAAACAGAAATATTAATTCATTCATTTAGGCCAAAGCTGTGGCAAAACCGGGGTCAGGAAATGCATGTAAACTATGAGAAACTGCTCTGGGAATAGAAAGGATTTATTTCTCTTAATGTAAGGGGTGGGATGCATCTAGCTAAATGTAATTATTTGATCTAATCACTCGAGGCTCCTTTTAACCTATATCTAGTTTATAAATTTCAATTAATTTTACTCAGCTGTACATATCTAACATAGGTCAGATAAATGTCTCCCTGAATGCAGCTATTGCTTTCCACTTAGTATTGTCTTAATATGTTTCCCAGGCTAGAGTGTGTATCTGGCTGTAAATATCTTCGTGGTAGGTACTGCACCTTAGCTATTAAAAAATCAGATGCTCAGGTTAAACTTGGGGAGAGGTAAGTGATTCACTTGTCTCTCCCCACTGAGGTGAGACTAATGAAGTAGCTTAAACTGAAGTTAGGTTGGTTGAGGATCACCTACTACATTACTTCAAAACCACAGGCATGACTTTGAGATATATAGATCTTGCACGTAAACTGTTTAGGAAGGTCCTGTGAGTACTCAGCCAGGTTTGTCACATAAGGGACTGAAACAAGTGAGGTGGCTGAAGGATATTAGTAGTCCCGGAAAAAAATTTCTCTGAGAAAATCACCCTCTGGTAATTGCAAACAAATGAAGGTGACCTCTGAATGAGACACAGAAGAAATGGGCATAATGGCATGAGCAAGCGAAGGGAAAAAAGCAGGTAAATGAACAGGAGGTCTGCAGTTAGGCAAGACAGACAAATGGTAGGGGAGACTGGTATTGGAGAGCTGGAGGAAAGGGACCATGAAGTCTTACTAGTTTTGGACAGTCAAGAGAAGGCATGAAGGGCACGGAGGTTAATGTGCACATAGGATTACTGAGTTTTCTTACATGAGTTTTAGGGTCTTACTTGTGAGGGGGGTGGAAGGGCTCTATTTTTACCTCAACCATTTCTTTGCGTCAATACACTACAGCATTCCCAATAACAGTATGCCATTCCGAACAGCTGTGCTCATAAAAAAATTAGGGAACTTTTTTCTGAAAAGATTAGAAGGCTTTATAGAATTTATTCCTTTTGCAAAGGAATTTTTGTGAAAGTAAAGTTGCTTAGTAAATTGCTGCATCTTACTGCGTTATTCTTATAGTTTCTTTCAGTGAAACATACTTAAATACTAAACATAGTTTGTTGATACACGGTCTCTCTGAACAAAGAGTTAGCACTTAACATTGCATACCTATTTTGCTTCAAACTAACATGTTGATAAAACAAGCTATTTTAACGTGTAAAAGTCAGTAACCAGAAGTTTTATGGGAAGTACAGCTGGTTGTAGTGGGTGTAAGGTCTTTTCTTTCAGTCATAGCTTAACAGCATGCAATGATGGTTACATAAGCTTGAAATGATAACCAACAAGTACAAGGTAATGCACAGAGATATATGTGCCTCCCAAAATGTAATATACTTGCAGATGTCCTCAGAGAAAACAATGCAACTGAGACCAAACACACACTACATATTATAATCAACTTACAAAGTTCAACAAAAGTCAGGAAATGTCCAGGTACATGTAAAAACCCCATTTTTACTCCCTCCCTCCAAATTAATCTTTGATCTTTCAAGTTTGAACCTCAACAGATTCTACAAAATAGTTTACAAAAATCAATCTTGGATGCTGAAAAACTGATAGATATTTTGGATTTCTGGCACACAGAAATCTCCTGCTCTCATTATTCTGCAGGAGATAATTACTGGTCTGTCTGTTGCTGTCCTAAAAGGACTAAAGATATTATAACCTCTCCTCTTGTTAATATTCTGCTCTTGCACCAGGAGGGCTATCTTTTCTCTACAATTTTTTTAGTTGGTTAATACAATTCAGTTAAACTCAGGGCAGTTGTTTCAGACAACAGCTTTAATTCACCTGGTAGGTCATGCCTCATCTTCAGGCCTGAGGAAAAGTTTTTTGCATGTTAAGAAATTGTCTGTGTTTTTTCAACTATTATCAGGCTGCAGCTTTGCAGTACAGAATATTTGGCAATAACAAAAGCTTATGGTATTCCTGCCAGTGACTGCTTTATCTTGCATTTGTAAAGGGTATTGGTTTGGCTGAAACAAACAAAAAAAAAAAAAAAGGATCTAAATCACAGCCTTGCTCATAAGCAGTGAAAACAGTGCTGGTATTAGTGCTGGCATCCATGTAATGGCAACAGGGAAATGGGTTTGGGGATAGGGTTAGGTTATGCCACTAGTGCCCCTAAGCTCTCCATAGCATGAAACTTTGACTTAGAATTATGGGATCATAGAATATCTTGAGTTGGAAGGGACTTGTGTCCTTATAAAAGATAGTCTCCTATTAACCTGACCTTTCTTACAGAATTGATTTGTAAGTTAGACATTAAATTCTATTTACTCTTCAGTGCTGAATTAAAAATGTGGCATCGAAGGTCATAACCCTTGATTAATGCAGATAAATCACCACCAAAGAACGTGAATGTCTATCTATTTTTTAAAGAATGTATACATTATGGTGTATTTCTCTTGGCAAAATGATTTGTTATAATTTTAGTTTAGCTTGTGGAATACTTTATATACTTGCTGTTTATATTTCAGCTTTATTTGATATCTGATATAGATGTTAGGCTATCAAATATCTTCAGTGAGCTATTACTCATAAGATCTTCTTTCCTTTTCTAGATTTTAGCACAGCTCAGTATTCTCAGTACATATTCAGTACAGCACCTTACTTACACTAGCAAAATATTATACCCAACTTCTTCTGTGACCTGGCCTCACCTTTCATCCCAGCTTCTCAGCTAAACACTGTTTCTTACTTTCATGGTATGACCCTGTGGATTATAGCAACTCCTTCCATTTGTTGGAGAAGGCTGTAGTCACTGGTGACTATCCCACTTCTTACTTATGTCCTAAAGGAAGAAAAAAAGGAGGGGAAAAGGGAAATTTGGGAATTATACATCTCTCCTGACTTTCTGGAAGTAGCTGGATATTAATGCAGACAAGATACCAAGGTAAATATCATCAAGCATTTAGGTAGGTGAACACATCTTGGAGTTAGCGACACAGGGGCAGAGACAACCACTCCCTCCCAAATTCTTCAGCACAGAGTATTGTTTTTAGAATTTTGATTTTTGTTTGATCTGTATTTCAGGAATGTCTGGGTTTTTTTTTTTTTACCCTTGAAATCTGGGGTCAGATTCTGCAATTCTCCCTTTCCTCAGTTATGAAGTGAAATTTCAAAGTTGTTAAAATATTCCTGTTAGTACTACCTATCTGGAGGTTTATTTTGGTTAACTAGGTCAGCTCATAATTACAATTTACTAACATACATTACACGCAGGGGATGATTTCCAAGGACAAAGGGCAGCTGTAAAAATTGTATATTCAAAATAAATGCAATAATAGTGAAAACAAATTTTGAAGTAAAACCAAAAGATAACTCATGCTATCTGGTGAATTTCCATCTTAATAGCTGCAGAAAAATAAAACAATCATGTTCTTTGGAAGCAATAATTCACATTGTTAGACAGTATAAAATTTATAATGCTCTAATCAAATAACATTTAAAAAGCAGAATGGGAAGGTTGTTTCATTACTATATCTGGTTGGTTTTGTGCTGCCCAACAAGACAAGGATCTACAGTTGAGGGCTTTTTTTATTTCTGTCCATTTGCTTTTGTCTTGCAACACCTGCTCTAATGAGTTTATAATCTGAAAGTAAATAACTGGGAAGGGAGGAGGAAATGGACACAGCGCACAGGCTTGAGAATGAACAGCTGTCAAATGGCTGACATTTTAGGAAGTAGAACACACAGCTTTTATGAAGGATCCGATTCAGCTTGAATGAAGGAGCTGATCACACCCGGTTGTCAAACTTCCCTAATTAAAGAATTACTTGAGAGAATTTTAGAACAATACTTTATCATCTTCAGATTATAGAACTATTTTCATAGTTCAGCTCTGACATGATCACCCAATGACGGGGTGGCTACGCAGGTTGTTAAAAGGGGCATGGTCGTGCTTCCTTCTCTTAACTTGCAGTTTAGGGAGGTTCATTCCAGAGAGACTAAATTAAATAAATAGTGGTGCATGTAAAGGGGAGATGAGCCTCATCTAAGCCTCTGCAAGAAGCTGCCAGAATATGAATTTGGGTGTACATATATTTGGCCACCTAATGCTCCTTTAACAAGGTGGGCTCCTTGTCATCTGTTATCTTTCTTTTTAGTATTTTAGTATTATTTGAATGCTAACTTGCTTTCAGATGAAAGTTCAACACTGTACAAGGAGACTCTGCTATTCAACACTAGTATATAAAATGCAGCCTTTTACAAATAGCTTCACCAGTTTTCCTGAAGCTGTTTTTGTGTTTGGTGTAAATAAGAATGGTTGCAAGTTCAGTTCCTTCTGATGTCACTGATACTAGTCCAGGGTTCCTGGATTTAAGGTGATTTAAGGCACCAAATATTTGAACAGGCCTTGCCTGGAGCTGTTTTTTATAGAATACGTTTAGCTCTATTTAAGATGGAGTATTAGCAAATAAATATTTGAACATTTTCATTCTAGTCAATTTTCCATTGCCTCTGTTGCAGTCTGGAAAACAGCCTTCGCTCAGGAGCGCCCGTGTCTTCCTGCTACTTGACAAAGATACTCTGCTTAACTCTTCTCAGTTGAGAGAATTCTTCTTGCTGAAGGATGGGCTTTGGCGGTTTGGTGGTGTATCATCTTGCAACCCTGATCCTGTAGAATGGGGTGAAAGCGTTACTTTGTTTGGGATTGTCACTCCCTGGAAAACAGAGGGTGTGGTGTTCTGTAGCTTGCCAGCCACACCAGAGTCACTCAGTGTTAGACAATGTTCATGTACAAATGAAAAGAAAGCAAGTATTCTACTCTATGCAGAGCTCAGTAAAACAATGATTATATAAAGAAATAGGTGCAGAGAAAGATCATGTAACATTCTTAAACCTGTAATCCTGGTTTAGCTTCACCAGACTGTCAGATTAATCTAATTATCAGAATGCTTAATGAAATTTGCCAGAGGCAGATTATTTTTGGTCAGCTTTTATCCTCCAAAATGGGTATGGACTTGAGTTGAAGAATCTACCTTTCTACTGTGGTTTCTGTTGAGAGAAGACTCATTCATACCCGGAATTTTTTTTCCACCTTCCAGTCCCTTCAGCTCTTGTCAGCTGTGCTAACAGAACTCTGTTTGACCAGCTTCACCATTGCCACATAACCTTTGGAAAGTCCTTCCCAGTTGTGCAGATGTCAACTAAATACCGATTTGTAAAAAAAAAAAAAACCAAGCCATTTACAGAATGCAGATACAACACTTCCTGAATACACGTTAGTTAAGATACATAACTCTCTTATAAAGTAAAGCTTCAAAAATTAGTTCTACGAATGTGTTTAAATCAAAGCAATGAATGCTGATAGAGACCAGATATGATGGCAAACACAAAAACAGAAAAAAAAGGGGAGAGAGGGTGTTAGAGATAAATAGCCTTTAAATGTGGCAAGCTGGAAGTTAGCGTACTGTAATATTTAATCTGTTATGTTGCAGTCAGCATACAACATCTCTTTTTCCTAGTCTTTGTAAGTAAAAAATCAGCAAACTGGCAGCTTTGTTGCAAATAGATTAATTTCATTATGTAGTTTCTTAAGACTAGTTCATTCCACAGTATTTTACGTTGTATTTATTCATAATCTATTTTTAGTCACATTTCATTTGTGAATAATATATGTTTGGTATTATGATAGTTTTTTTCATGTCATAAATCATGGGAGAGCTGTTTCTATAATAGTTTATTACCTGAAAGCTATGATTAAGTCTGTCTTTTTAATTTTGGTTCTGATTACCAATGCAAATACTTAGGCATGCGCCTAACTATAGGCCAGTGCTACTGTCACTTAGTAAACAGGACTGTTCAACCCTTTTGCTTTCAGCATGGGAAAAAATTGGTCACAGCAGTTTTGATTATACCTTTAATTTTTCTAGAATCAGAACTTTCATTTCACTCATTTCTTTGGTAACTAAGCACTTTAACGACATCAAAATTTCACACACTAGAAAAGTCTGTTATAACGAACTTTATAGTACTGTCACCTGTGTACATTTTTAGGGTTACTTAAAGAATTTATGACATTTCCAAATAAGTTAATTAGAACAGTTTTTTTAAAATGAAACTAGATAGGAATTCCTCAAATTGCTTTGAATCTGCTATTTGGAGTGCCTTCTGCAACAATAATACTCCGTGGTGTTTCATTTACTTTTTTAAAATTGATATGGCACACCACTTTAGGATGAGTTAGAAGCTTTGGTTTTTATTCTCCTCTGATGAGCAGGTATCCGGTGACATCTGGGAAGGATTGTAAAAACCTACATTTGAGAAGATGCAAATTAATAGAGCATTTCTCTGAAATCAGATTGGTGCCAAAAATCCACTAACTGATGCTTTACAACTGCATGAAAACGAGGTTGTTCCTCCTTTTCCAAGGATGATCCCCAGTATGCGTATTGCCAACTCTCCCCCAGAAGAATAACTTTAACTCTAGACCTTAAAGATCAGTGAGAGAACACCAGATATCATGTAGTTATAGAGCAAATAAATATAAATTCCTGTTATAATCCCCAGGTGCCTCATGAATGATTTTTGTATTCACTCTGCAATTTCTCAGTTCATATATTATCTATGTGTAGTTATTCTCCATATGTGAGAAACTGGAAATAACTTTTTATTCTTGGTCTCGTCTCAGGAGGTGAAAACTTATATCTGCAAATATATCTTTGCAAATCTAAGCTTTTTTTTTTAAAATGAAGATCATATGTTGCTATAGATAAAACATTATTAGGATTTTTCCCTTAGAGGCAATTGAGAACTCTCTCCTCAGAAGAGAGACTACTGGGTGGCTAAGGGGAAAGAAAGTAGGACAGACCACAGCAAGTGAGAAGTAATTATGGAAATAGCTAAAAACTTTAGTTCACCTTTTCCATTGCATTCTTACGCATGCTGAATATAAACTTGATTCCTCTGAAGAGCTTGTCTGTGCTTTTTAACTTGACCTAGAACTCTCTCAAGACAGTGTTTAAATTTAAAGGGCTTACTAGGAAGATGTTACTGTAGCAACAGTAAAGTAATATTTTTCAGATTTGATAAAAAGCTTTAGTGTCCTTCTTGACTGAATCGTTTCCAGTTCACAATAAGAATTTTTTTTCAGTTTCATATATGGTATTTGTGGAATGAATTATCAAAAAATAGTCAAGTGCTGCAAAGAGGAAAAGGATGATTTCAGATAGTGACTTCTGTTTTTAAGAATCTTACCTACAGTAATATTTTGCCGTTCCATTATATGAGGCTTTAAAATATTAATAGAGTCATGATTCCCTTTTTCTATGCATCTGCTGAGGGACACATCTCTGTTGGTGGATCAGCTCTACAGGCTGGGATGAGGCCTGATAGATCTGAGGGTTGTCTGACAGTGGCAGATGGTTGGCAAATGGGAAGGTCACACCAAGGTGAGTGTCATGGTGTATTGCCTCATTCTTACCTTCTTTATTTCAGCAACTGCTGCTGATCACTGTCAGAGACATTTTGGTCTAATCTGATATGGCACTTTGCATGGTTTGCTCCTAAGAAACTTTTGACTAGAGCAAACTCAGTAAGCACACAGAACATCCCCCTGAATAATGCCCGTTCCCCTGTAGACTGGTGGGGACAAGTGACTTGCAGTCCTGAGGATATTCTGACTAATGACAGAACAATTCTGAAGTGGACAAATATTCTAGATGCAGATATACACAAACTTTCCTCAAAAGAAAAAACCCGTACATTCACAGTAATTGTGACTCAAAAATTATGCTCATTAGGCACTGAAACACTAATATTTTACAAGAAACAAAATGAAGTGGATTTTTGCTAGCAAACTGCTAATACAGTGCTAAGTATTTCTTGCCACTGTGGGCAGAAAATACACTAGGTGAAATGGTTTTTTTTAGACTTGTGTTCCAGCCATAAGTCTCCAGTCTATATTAAAGTGCTCCTGCTGGGTTCCCATAATCATGGAAAATACATAACTAACTTTGGTAGCAGAAAAAATCCATGACTTTGCATTATACTTTGGATTTCAGTACAGATGAGAAAATGTGAATGGAAAGATATTACATCAAGACAGAAAGCACATTTCAAGTATTATGGGCTTTTGAGCTGGATCATTCTACCCACCTAAGCAATCCCATCACTTCAGCCTTCTGCCTGTTGCAGAAGGCAGCAATTTAAGACTGCGTAGCAGTTCTGTATGGTAGCGTGTGAAAGCTATTGAGATCAAGTTACATGGACTTCTGAGTAAGCAAATGTAAGTGGGATTTGGGTATGCTCTTCAGCTAATTTCTTTGCTCTTGGCATTGGAAAGGAACACGACAAGGATTTGTTTTATTTCTTTTTTTAAAGACTTGTTTTTCAATAATCAGTTACCCTTCTGTCTCATTTTGGAACAATGGTCCAGCACCCTAGAAGGATGTGTGCCATTCCTAGAATCGTGGTTTCTGCAACACTTGTGTAATGCGGAGGTTTTACATGAGCGCTGGTGAGATCCACTGCTATTCAGTTCATGAGAATTTTTGAGCTACTAATCTGGGGTACTGTATTTTGCACATAGAGAAATATATATATAATTAACAGAAGAAAATGGATATTTTTTTCTTCAAATAGGTGTGAAAAAATAAAAGTGCACCATCGTGCATGACATATGTGAGAGGGAAGATTAAACTGCAAGCAAGTTGAATTTAAAGGGGAAATAGCTCTATAGTGCACTCAGAAAATATGTAATTGAATAAAGTAGAAAAAGGAACAGTAGGCATATATTTTACTGATTTATCATGATCTTATACAGATTGGTGGATATTGTAACCTCAGCTGAACCCATTTTTTCATTGCTTTGGTTTGCTTTCACAAATGAACAAAGTCTTTAAAAATAGTCAGGTGTGGAGGCAAGCGAACACAAGATGATAATATTGATGAGAAAGGCTATACAGCTTCACGAAGATCCATTAATATTTTGTAACCTTGAAGTCACTCAGTTTAAAGAAGCGTAACTTTCGAACGCTTCTTTAAAGGAAGAAGGTGATAGATTTTAATTAAAACGAAGCGTCTTTGTTCCTTGTAAGAGTACTTCTAGTTACCTGAATATGCAGTTTAAAACAGAACAGAATTTCCTTGAATCTTCTTGCTATCAGAACAGGTTTGTTCTTCTAAAATAAACCTATAAATATATATTTATCACTTTCTTTAAAATAAAGATAATGCAGGAGAATAAATACATTTAACTTCACCAAAAATTACTACAGTGACAGAAAGTGGCTGTTGTTTTTCCTCATCTTTGGCTGTTGTATGCAGGTTATTTCAGCAATGATTGTGATTGTGATTGAGAGAAAGAGATCTGAAATGACTCCCTAGTGCAATATGGCTATTAGATACCGTATAGCTGCTATTTTTAACTTCTTGAGCGATTAGTTTTGTATGATTATTGGATTAAAACTCTAAGTGCGGTACAGGTACTAAAGTTATGTTTTACAGGAGACAACAAGTCAAGGAAATGAATAATATTTTGGGATGGTTCTTCCTCTATACCTTTTTTTTTTCTTTCACTCCTTAATTGCAGCAGAGCATGTTCCTTGAAGAGGTTTTAATTTTATCTGTTCAACATTTGGAATTCTTTTCTTATGGGAGCTTCCCATATTTCATCATTTGTTTTTGCTCTATATTAGGACAAGAATGAAACCTGAGGGTGTTTTAATGGAATAAGACTTTTTTTAAAAGTTTATTTTTGGAGAAGCCAAAATACTGAAACATTAAAAAAAATTTTTTTTAAGATACCACTGAACTTTTTCAGCCTGAACTGCCGGGTTTGTCAACCTGAGGGCAGAGAGAAGGTTTTGCTACTCCTGATGCTAGAACTTGTATCTTCAGATACTCGTATGCCCACAATGGGTGGGAGGGAAATTGCTGAGCTACTGCTGTGCATCAGAGACCCCCGTCTTGTCACTGGGTCAGGCTTCCTTGTTCAACTCTCCCATGAGGCAGTGCCACACTTTAAAAGGGGGATTTGAAACACCTGAAATCAAAGTCCCACCATTCAGATCTAGCTCAGATGTTCTGCAGGTTAAATTGACCCAAATTAATTATTTTGATTCAATTAACTGGAATACTTTTTTAGAGTTTATCCAGTGAAGTGTTTCAATAAAAGTATCCTTTAGAACCTTGATTTTCTGAAACTACATTTTTAATTGAAAGACCTGTTGACAGTCTCCAAACAGTTTATATAAGGATCAGAATGTTCAGAGAAGTTAGTTAGCTTTGTTTAAAACAAAACAAAACAAAACAAAGCAATTTTAAAATTTTGCTTACGTAAGAGTGTGAGTGGAATTGTTATGGGAGTGATATTTCTAAGCTTTTACTTTTCCTCCTTGAGGTACCAGCTGCCTTGTCTGTTTTTTCATAGCAAGAAAAAAAGCCTGTTTTACAACCGTTTTCAAAGAATATGCTGTTTTCAATAAAATTCGTGTGGTTTTATGTACTTTCAAAAGATCCAGTTTTTTCAAAAGATCACAAAATGTATAGATATCTGTCCTCTAGAGGGATTCACAGCAAAAATGGGTTCTGCTCAATTTTTCAAATATTTCCTAATCACACACAGTCTGGAAATTATACCTATTGACAAACACTGTGAACAGTAACCACATGCAACAAATTCTTTTTCAGCTCTAGCAATTTAGTACTTTCTCAGCAATTAGACTGTATTAGATCAGATATTTAAAATTCTGTCTTTATTTTGTTTTGTTTAAGTATCCTTTTGGTAGGAAATGTTTCAACATTATTTTACTGAGAAAACTTTTGCAGGGTAGTTAGTTGTGGGGTGGGGGATTCATCTCACTTCAGGTGTCTGTAGTTGAGTCTGTCATTCCGTGGTGCGTTTGTAGCCATTGAAGAGAAAGAGACACTTATGGGACACAATTGATCTGACCTATTTTATGTGTCTGCTTCAGGATGAGATGAATGGTACTGCAGGAACATTTGTCTATACTGACTAGATTTCCATCAACTGCAGAAGCAACATGGTGTCAACAGAGGCTGTGTTATAGACAGAGAAGCATAGAGGAGTATAAACACCCATCCAAACTTTCTAATTTATCTCCACGAACTTTTTAAACTTGAGAACTGCATCTTACCTTCAAGTGGGATAGTTTCCAAATCCTCTCTCTTAAGAGTACTTTTGAATGCTAAAGTTTATCATGTTTAGCAGTGCCTTTGTTGTACCTAAAAACCATATTGCTTAAAAGGCAAATATATTCTCTTGCAAAGTTTTTAAAACTTAAGAACCATAGTAATAGGAACTCTGTAGAATGATTGCACGGTCTTCCTTCTCTTGAAGTACATTGTAGCTCTACAGCAATGAAGTATTTGTAGTTTGGGATTAAATGATATTTTTGAAAAATCAATTATTTTGATTTAAGTAATCTTGATTTGTTTATAGATTTTTTTTGTTTGAAATAAACAATTAAAATATGAGAATTTCCCAAGTAAATTCTAAGTAATCATTGACTCTAAGCTGAAAAGATGCAGTTAAATTCCAGTTTGTTTCTAATCTCAAAAAATTGTTGGCCATGAAAAAATAATCATGCAAATGTACCAGCACAGACATACTTGACTGAAAATACATTCCTTCCTTCTTGTTCTACAGTATAACAGACTTCATGTTTTTTGATGATTATTTGCTTCATGGTGCTTTGCTCATATTAATTATATTCTTTTATTTTCTCAGAGGACTAACTTGTCTTCGTACTGTGAAAAATGCAGAGATAGTTTTTAGGGATTTTTCTTTCACTTGTGTTCATTAGAAAACAAACCTTGTCTTTACATCTGATGTACACTACTTTATATATAGAAATACTGCTGTTTTTTTCAAATTTCTATAATGAACTAACTATATAGTTTATTTATTTTACGTTGCCACCAAGTGTGTTGGGATTTTTAAAGACTTTTGAAAAGATGCACCTCCAGCCTGAAGGGGTTGATGAATTAGGTAAGCAACATAATAAATGCAAGGATTTAAAAGTTGCATAAATGAACAGTAATATAAAGATGGTTAACAATATGCTGTTTACGTTAACTGATTTTAAAGTTCTGACAGTGAATGCTTTTCTGTAGGATGAAGAAAGATTTTTTAGCTCATTGGAGGAAAAGTGATATGTAGTTATTTTGTGCTGGCAACCCAGCTGCACTGGGCTAGAGGGGCTCAAAAGTTGTCTGTAGATCTGGGTAAAGAGCTGAGAACTGGTTACACACACAAGGACATCTTCTGTGATGGTCCATGACAGTCATGAAGGACTGCATTTTAAGCTAAGCATTAATAAATAAAGGAGAAGCTGTATATTGGTTTAGAAAGGGAACGCCAAATGTATTAGCGGCATGAAAGGAAACAGTGAACAAGAATACAAGAAGTTGGAGGACTCAAGTTGTTTGAGTGTTGAAAGAGGAGTGGGTGACAGGAGAGGAGAGGAATATTAGGAAGCAGATTATGAAGGGCTTTGAATGTCAAGTGGCCATTGAACAGGATTTGATTTCTGTTTCCTGCTATGTGACATTAGGCAAATCATGACATTTCTCTGTTTTTCATGAGCAGAAAATGTGGATAATGCTTGCATACCAAGTAGAGAACTGTGGTGACAGCTCTGGTCTTGGTGCAATGTAAATAAGATATTTATACTAATTTCAAAAATTCTTGAATGAACATGGTGATTTAAAAGCCTTAGATTTACAATTTCCTTGACCTTACACTATATTTTTTAGCAGTATCCATTAACATATTTTGCTGCGATCAAGATTTCTGCAGAGCTTGATTTCTTTATACAAAGCTTTTTATTTATGGAAAGCAAGTTTCTGTAAGGTGATTTTCTTTCTAATCTGTAGCTGTATTGAGTAGTTAATGAGAAAGAGTGCTTCCTTTTGGACTTCATGATCTTAAGCTTTTTCTTAAAATACATAGATAGGAGATTATACTGTATCACTAACTGTTAAATTTAGTGTCCTTATTCGTTACATCAGACAAGAGTGAAACAATATTGTGAGCTGCAGGAGCAATCCGTGCATGAATTGGTGTATTGATTTTATTTTCCAAATAAGCTCTTGCCGCAGAAGATATGCTTA
>WEKW01023388.1:117983-131533 GCA_013389905.1 Sula dactylatra | reverse complement strand
ATGAGGCTCGGTGCCCTAAAGGCAGCAGGACAGAGGGAAAAAGAAAGCAGGAGGAAGGACAGAGGGAGGCATAAAAAAGGATAGGGAGCCAGAACATGGGATACAGGGAACAAGACAAGGATAAGTGAAGCGTACAGGGCAGAGCTGGCAAAAGAGTAACAAGTTTTGGGGGCCAGACAGGTAGGTTGGCTAAACCCAGAATCGGGGTTTGGGGAGTATTTTTGTACTGCAGCAGCAGCTCCTGCTCCGCGGGCACAGCCCCGTGGGGCAAAGTAACCGACTGGGGGTTTGGGCCCTGGATCCGGATGGGAAAAGGAAAAGGGGTAAGGGGCAGCTTTTGAAAACGCTTTTATAACTTCAGTAGAGATGAAAGGGGGGGTTGAGCTTTTAAACCTTTCTATAAAAGACAGTTATTTTGCATTATAAAAACTTTATATTGATACCATAAGCTGGCAAATCTAAGAACTCTCTAAAACTCAGTTTGTAGTTTTATAAAGCAGGCGTTATTTATTGCGGTGCTGGGCACGCAGGGGATCGCTCTGCCTAATGTGCGCGCCAAGTTGCTCTACTGCAGGGGTTATATGCAATCAAAATACACATCCGTTAGATTTCTAGGAAATTATTACTGTATTTGTACTGATCTTGGAACTCTAATATATGCAAGCGTCCTCAACGCACATGCATTCATGCTCACGGGTGGTCTTCCAGGGTCCTCTGGTGGCCGTCGACATAGTCTTCCTCATGGCGTCTGCTGGCTGAACCCGGTCTTTGGGCACGCTCGGTTCAGTTTCGGCTTGGTTATGTAATTCTTACCGATACTAAACTAGCTTATTCTAGTACATTTCCCTGATTTATTCTACTCCAGGATAGAGAGTCTCCAGTATCCCTTCCATCTAATCACATATAGCAAGTTCTAAGAGAATCTTATCAGTAAAGTATTCCAAGTATTTCAAAACTTAGCTATGTTACTCCAATTAGAGGAGCGGTATGTTCTTCTGAAGCCGGTATCGGGTCTCAGTATAGTGGAGATGTTTACACGTATGTACCTACTTACACATGTATATTTAGGGAATATATAAATGTTGTGTAATTTGTTATCTTTTTACACATTATCTATTTTACCCATTGTGACTACATCTACTTACCATTATATAGAACATATCTACATATATCTATTTAGATGTACAGATTAACGCTTATATAGAACTTGTATTTAGACAAGCTATCTGTTTAGACTTAGATATTTTGACACTAATCTTATTACACGTCTCTATTTAGACTTAGATATCTATTTACACTTATTACCTTTATTTAAATTACGTAAAACATCTACTTAGACTTACTGTGGAAGACACAGTAGATGTAGACATCTCTAGCTAGTCAGATTTTTTAACATATATTGAAAAATAAAACATTAATTTATCCACAGAAAACCTTTATATGCTGTTGTAGACATAGGGTGTATTTTAAAGGACTTCATATTTTTTCAATATTTCAAATAGAAACAGGGAGAGGTTCTTAAAAATATAAAAATAACTTTTATACACATTAAAAAAATAAAGGAGTTTAAAATGCAAAAAAAAAAATCATCTCTATGATGGAGGTCAAAAATAGAAAAAACATTCTCATCTCTCTTGATGCCACACAGCCATATTTACATTTTCTAATATTGTATAATTCCCCCATCTAGTTTTGGGCTGTGACCCCCTTTTTTGGGGAGAACCCCCCCATTACACCCCCATACCCCACTCACCTGTTCCTCTGCTGTGTCACTGCCTGCCCCCCCCGGCCCCCCCAGCCAC
The DNA here is from genome assembly GCA_013389905.1 of Sula dactylatra. Lineage (NCBI taxonomy): Eukaryota > Metazoa > Chordata > Aves > Suliformes > Sulidae > Sula > Sula dactylatra. The sequence goes on along the minus strand of WEKW01023388.1, from coordinate 129,731 downwards.
CTTAGTGTGCCCCACATAACCTGAAGCAAATGCGGGCTGGGAGGTGTTCTCTGAGCATCGTGAGATGCTGTCAACAAGACATCTGAAAAATAAAAATCCCAAACTATATTTCAGCATAACAAAAAGTTAGCACAGATGAAAAAGCAAAATCTGGTCAGCATAAGCAATAGTACAGTAGCTGAGCCAAAGGAGGATTCTAGGTAAAGGGGTCAGCTCAAAACACAACGCATCCTTTAAAACCTAGAGTGATTTGCACACTTAAAACCAGCATCCAGACGAATCGATACCATTTTGAATATATTTTTAAGATTAAAAAAACACACTCTTGCTGGTGTTGGAAAAAGTCTCATCCCTTCCTTAGGGCACTGCTGCAGGGAGATAACCCTGCGAGGCTGCAGGGCAAGGTTGTACAGTAATCAGAATCTACGCTTACGGCTCCACCTCAACAGCTATAGCCCTTTCCCTACTGCTGCTGCACATCTTGCTTGCTCAATGAAGCCGAAAGTGAAGTGTCAAACTTGAAAGAGTGAAATAAAAAATAAAGAACCAATCTCAGTAATTCACCTTATGCTAAAAAGGTGTGCGTGTGTTTATACACATCCAACAAAAACACTTATGCTATAGAAGTGTTCCATTTTCCTTCTGTGTTAATTTAACCTGCACAGCTGTTAATTGACACCGTTAGATTACGTATCTCCAAAATACACAGTCATAATTTGACTACGGGGTTTTTGTGTGTTATAGAGTCAGGAGGGTCATCTGCCCAGCTGCCCTGCCCAAGAGATGCTGCTGGACTGCCAGGGAAATGTGCCGTTGACAGCGAGACAGAAATAAAGTACTTCAGAGCCCGCCCTCAAAGGAACAGTAAAAAACCCCAAAACAGTCAGTTGCCTCTCTTGTTAAACACTGACAACAAATACCTAACTGCTTAATACACCTGAAGTCGTACACTACATCTGCTTGGCAGTTACAGCTTAAACAATGCAAGTCAGTTTGTAAATCATACAATTTTGCTTTTTTTATAAGGTTTCATTTATGACAGAAAAATCAGTGAGATAAGAGATTCCCCCATATGGTTCTTCTTTTGGGGAAAAAAAAAATTAAATCCCCAGTGCTGCAATACATAAGGCTACCAAAAAGGACTGGCAGATTTGCTAAATTATTTGGCTGTACTGAAGCGTGCAGAGGAACACCGTTTTATGATACCTCGACTGTTACAACTGAGAGCCCAAATACTACCGATGCCAGCAACATTTAGAATATGTGCTGTTCTTGGATCTCTGAAAGGAAGTTGATTTTTTTTCTTTAAAAGAAAGAGTGAAAAGTCTTGTGCTGATGAATTCTACTGCCAAATACATCATGTCTGAAGACCCACTCCGATGGGAAGTTCATAGAATGCAACTTCTTTGAATGAGAAATATTTCCATTTTTCAAAATCTCTTTCCAATCAAAGTCAGTTACACACTGTGGGGCTTTCAGAGGGATCAGGTTCTGAATCCTTTCGCAACAAAAAACACATCACCTAACCAGGATATTCCTGCTGTTGCCAAGTTCCTCTTCATCATCTGCAAAAAAACCCAGAGTGCCAACAATAAGTATCACATGGGTCAACACAGACCTCTTGCACAACACCCCCCTCCTCAAAAGGAACACGGCCTTCTGCTCACCTGCTCTGCACGTTCCAGCATCGCACACTGCAGCCATCATCACTTGTGGCACCAAATATACCAAAAGACAGAAAACTATTGCGCTTGCGAGAAATCACCAGCACCACGCTCTTCCCCTCTGCAACCCAGCTCACCTCAAATGTTCATCCAACTCCAAAGGCAGCCAGCACAGAGCCTGCAAAACACCAAAGACAGATGCTTCAAATGAGTTGTCGTATAACACCTTGCTATAAACAACTGCCTGGCCCTCAACAGCCTCACCTTCTCGGACCTCTCATCGGCATGCGGCGTTGCCACTCCGAGCCTGCGTGCAGCACCTGCAAAAACCCTAGCAAAAAGGCACCTGCTGAGATACTGCCTGAAACCACAGCTTGCCTGCACCGATCTCCATCTCACGCTCCTTTACCTCAACAGCTTGCCTGCCTGGCCTCCATCAGCTCCGGTTGCCATGCTGAGGCTTGCCCACCACCTGTAACGCCCAACCAACACGGGCTGCTCATAACTTCAGCAGCAACACAACACCTCAAAAAGAACCGCTACTTCAGCCCAACAATTACCGCTCAACTTGCCTGACTCACCGCCAGTGCCCAGATGCCACTTGCCTCATCACACGGCACCCTCAAATAAAAATACCGTAATGGAGTCATACAGCCACCAGTCACAGCTTCCCTCTATACCACACACCACTCACCTTTTTACAGTGCTCTACTCGGCTCTGCTCTGAATCCCACACAGCTCATCCTCCAGCACCTGCAAAAACAGTACGATCAGGCAACTCACCTACACATAGACCAATAGCTTAACAAATTCCAGAGGTCCTGTCCCCATGTAGGAACGCCATCTAGAGCCCAACTACAGCCTGCCATTAAAAGACACACATTCAATCTAACATTAAGCCCTACACACACAAGCTTGGACACCTGTGAGGTGCACTCTGCTCAGCCAGCGCTCTAGCTGCCTCTTCCAGACAGCTACGGTCATCCCCTCGGTCCCACAAAATGCTGTGGAAACGACTGTCCTTGCCCGCTGCAGACACCTACTCAGTCCAAAATGACTGTACACCCTTTGCCTCAAGAACCTAGGCAGATCAACAAATAAACCACAGACTCTCATTGCTATGCTACCTACCCCCTGGGCAGAGCAGCTCCAAGCCAAACACACAGGCACAGACCCACGCTAAAAGCAGAACACTACAAACGGTGCGCCACAATGACGAGAGAAAATTCTCGGCAACAACGACACATGGATGGAAAACCCTGTCCGGCAAGAAGACCTACGGGACCCTGACGGTGACGTGAGGAGGCCCTAGGGCAACCCCAGAATACAAGAGCTTCAAGACCTGTAACGAAAAGTTCCTGGGCAAACAGAGAGCATGGATGCGCAAGCAGCCCGGCTTCAAGACCTAGGAAGCTAAGGATGCAGGGGAGAAATGCCAGGCCCTGCAAACGGGCAGCTGGAAAGCAGAGCTGCTCACGCAGCCAGGAACAACGCCGCAGACGAGGCCAATCCAGAAACATTCGAGACGTCAGACTGACCCACGCTTTAAGCTTGTAATGAAAAAAACCCACCCGACTGGCACTGTACGCGTGATTAGGGCCATTCCAGGCCCTAGGGATGGTGCCCGACGCACACGCCTTGCTCCTCGAGAGCAAAGAGAACGTCGAGACCCAAGGAAGGTCTGAGACACAGAACACAGACCACACAAACTACACAGCAACACACAGCCTGGAACCGCCCTGCCCGGCGCACGCTAGCCTCGCACTGAAGAGGAACCCGCTCCCTTTACCTGCCCAAAGGGGGCTGATTCCTGGACAACCCTCTCCCCTACACTATCTTTAAAACCCCTTCCTGCTACGGCCAACCTTGTCCCCTCCCTCCCCAGACACCTTCTCAAGTGCTGCTGCTTCATCTTAACTTTCAGAAGGTCAGTCTGAATCCATCCTCGACAAGAAAATACACGGTCAGCCCACTGGATCAGTCCTGCAGTTGCTAGGTGCCTCTTGATCATCTGAAAACACACAACCAAAACCAAGGCAGAAGAGTGCCGTCAGTCAGCATCACATCACAGACACTTCCTGCAACCTTCCCCACCTCACACACACCACAGCATTCCTCTCACCTACTCCACATCAGCTCCAGAATTGGACACCACTGTTGTCATTGCTTGGGGTACCTAGGTAGGATACCAAGAGACACGGAACGACCGTTGCACATGCAAGAAATCACCAGCTCCACGCTCCGCCTCTCTGCGACCCAGCTCGGCTCAAATGCTCATCCGATTCCAAAGGCAGCCCATGTAGAACCCGCAAAACCAAAGAGAATCACTTCAACGGAGTTGCCATATAACACCGAGCTATTAAACAACCTGGCCCGCAACAGCCTCACCTTCTCCAACCTCTCATCGCCATGCGGCACCACCCCTTCAAGTCTGGTGCGGCACCTGCAAAAACCCAAGCAAAAAGGCACATGCTGAGATATTGCAGAAATCTTAGGTTACCCACACCAATTCCCGTTCTCACACTCCTTTACCTCAACAGCTCAGAGGAAGCAAACCAGCAGTTCCTACGATGACCCAGATCTGAACGGTCCATGCTGGTCCAAGGACACCTTACAGAATCACAGAATGGTTGGGGTTGGAAGGGGCCTCTGGAGATCATCTTGTCCAACCCCTCTGCTTGAGCAGGCACACCGAGAGCAGGGTGCACAGCACCGCGTCCAGGCGGGTTTTGAACACTTCCAGGGAAGGAGACTCCACAACCTCTCTAGGCAGCCTGTTCCAGTGCTCTGTCACCCTCGCAGTAAAGAGGGTGACTAACACCTTCTATGTTTATTCACAAGCTTCACTGGTCCAAACAGCATGCCTGGCTCTCCAGAGCTGAGTGTACACCAGACGTCTCCAACAAGCCACAAAGGAACTTGTTTCTGAAGAGTATATGAAGTGTCCAGGTCAAGCACCCTTCCTCCAACCTTCAGCACTTTTCCACCATAACTAATAGCTGCAGCAGCCTGGAAAAGCCCTCCAGCAGCCACCGCTGAAACCCATTCACCTACCAATCACAGCTGCACTCACCTGCAGCTCCCCTCTTTCCTTTCTCACAACTGATAGCAATGAGATCACATAGGAAGTTACATACTGATAACTTAGAACATCTGTGAAAAGAAAAGAAGAGTCAATTTGCTACTTAGGAAGGTGAACCTCCGTGGGGACGTGGAGGTGGTCGCCAGCAAACATCATCGCTAAATAAAAAGATGAAAAATAAGAGCATTTGCAAAGAACTTCTATAAGGTGGAAATTCAGAATATAGATCTATGGGGTTTTGCCACACATTTGAAGAAAAATGACCGCATTTACCACAGGAAATATCAACACAAGGCTCTAAACCACTGCCTGACCACCCGATTTCTACTGGAAAGCACGGTACTTTTCTTAGGAAGGTATCAAAGACGGGATGCATGAGCAGTATTGGGGGAACAAGTGGGGTTAAAACACCTAGGTACTCAGGAGGTACCAAAAGGAAGGAGGAAAGGGGAACTTGATGAGAGAGAGATGCCTTAGAAGCGGAGATGACTGTTATGTGCATCAGCTGTAGAGAGGGTGTCGTGAAAAGTCATTATCTTCCCATCTGAAGCCCTCAAGGGTGTTATAAATGTAACGGATTGGGACCTATAAAACAGCGTGCATTACAAGAAAAGAGACACCTGCCTGGAGATCATCTCTGCCGGGACTCGAACCCGGAACCTCTGGATTAGAAGTCCAGCGCGCTCGTCCATTGCGCCACAGAGACCTCACCATGAGCGCAGCATCAGCACCAGAACTGAAAAATCCCGCACCTCCTGCATCACTGGAGGGGTCTCGGCAACCCACTCTCACAGCATGGTGCGGAGGCAGCGTGAAAACCCAGTGCCCACATCGATCTCCCTTGCAAATCAACATCTCTAGGCATCCCCTTCTTCCACAGGGACGGGCAATAATTCTGGGTATGATCTATATCTTACTCAGCAGCAGGGATGCAGCAAAAACCTGGATGCAGGCTTGTATCTGCGTCTCTGGCAACCTCTCCGCAGCATCTCTAGCTCAACTGAGGGCAGAGCTAAATCCTGGAGTAGAGTTAATTGCTGCATCTCCCGCAGCATCATCACAGCATCCTCACTGCAGAAGCCAAGAGAGATAAAGATGAAAGAGGATTTAGCTTACAACACTGACAATGATGAAGAAAGCTCTATTTGTCATGATGAAAAATGCAGAAACCTGTGGTTTGAGCAGAGAAATAAAAGAAAAAGCAGCTATCATGTTTTTATTTTAAGCAAGCTGTCAATCGAGGGTTTAATGTTTCTCTGTGTGCATCTTCCGTCGGAAAGAAACTAAGATGACATCAAAACAACATAAAATATCCTTTTACATCCGCTGAGCTATTGAACAATTGATCAAACTCTGCAACACGTTCCCTTGCTGTGAACACACACATTCTGCATTTCTAAACTGCATGAATTTTAGAGTATTGTTTACTCCCAAACATGCTTTTAATTAGGGACAAACGTGAAAGGCGAGATGCGAACTGCAACACAACTTGCTTAGAAGAATGAACACTACCTGAGACTATGAGCTTTTACCTCGGGGTCGATGTGACCTGAAGACCCAACCTAAGCCAGCTCTTACTGGCTGAGAACACCCCATACCGATGATAAAACAATAGAAGATTTAGCCTCCCATGGAGCCAGGCGTACGACCACGGCCAGAACCGCAACTGACTGGAATCTGGGATAAACCCCACCACCACCTGTACAGGACATCAGTTTATACCACTGAAGATCATCACACCACTGACCACACACGTGTACGACCTGCACGGGCCAAGCACGTACCGATCCTGCATGGGACAAGTACGTACCAATTATGTGAGCAACAGGAACCAATTAACCCACCCCTCAACATGAAAAATTTGACTGGTCTATACAACTGTTTTGTCACATATATAAACCCTGCTTTCCTCTGTATCTGTGTCCTTCATGCACTGGGCTGGGGCACTGCTATGCGCATAGCTAAAATATAAAAGCATAAATTCCCTTGGTAATTCTATGCTAAGCATCCTTGCCTCCCTCCTTGGCTGGCAAGGAACTGACTTTTACTCAAATTGGGCTGTGAAGTCACACGGTGCTAATGAAAAGAAGCACAGCACTAGCAACCTCAGCACATCTAACGCAAAACCAAACAATTTGGTTTTCCTCTTACTGATGCTCCAGGGCTTTGGAAAGGTTTACGGTTGTCTTGAAAAGTAAAATTCAGCTAGAAGTGGTGGGAAGGAAGGCAGGGGTTTAACTTCTATCAGACAAAACCCTTCCTGCTGCAAGAGATGCCCAATAAATTGATAATCCTTGAAATAAGTCACTCTGTGAGCCAGCTGTAGCGCCAGTGTAGCGCCGTAATCCCACCGGTACCTTGAGAAAACTCAGTCTAGAAAACACCTACTTACAGGATGAACAAAGGCTGCGCTTAAAAGATGTCATATAACAAATCTTAGACGAAGTTATAAAGCACCAATATAGAACAGAAAGGAAGAAAAAAATCTCACACAGCCTGTGGCTGCACTACGTGTGTTCCTCTCCCACGAGGAGATGACGACACCAACTCTTTTAATATGATTTTGGGAGGCTGCTTCTCAAAAGCAGTGCCTATCTTGAAGTCCTCAGCAGTTTTGTCAGCCAGCAGAAAATCTGGAGATGAAATATTAAAGTGCACAAACCTCAGAAGAATGACTGTGGCTTTATGGGCAGCTATATCCAGGGAGTCGGAGGGCAAATGGGTTTTGAAAGAACCCCCATTCCTCCCGACTGGAGCTGGAGCGGGGCTTCTGCATCCTGCCTTTCCCTTCTCACCGCTCCTGCCCTCGTATGCCTTTGGCTAACATACAGCCCAGCAGCACGCAGGCCCAGATCTTTACCAGCCAACCAGCATTCAGCATCTGGAGGAAAGCTGGCTCCAATCAGCCCTAACTGCACCAGAAACAAGAGAGGTCCAGGAGTTTGAGCAGGTCTGGGTGACAATGACACATTTCTGACAGAGAAAGTATGGGGAGAACCACCCACTGCAGGGAAATGGATGTGCCACAGGCTGCACCCCCACAAGAGCACCCCCTGATCCCTGCCAGGAGTGCCGCCAGAGCCCTCTCGCCTTCTCCCCATCCTCATCCCAGCACGTGCCCGTCCTCGCTCAAGGTCATGGCCACAGGCCACACGGTACCAAACGCTCCCTGCTGAACGCTAGAAAGCAATGTGCAACTTTCAGATCCTTGGGCCACCTGCCAGGCATCTTTGGACCTTCAATAATTTGGCCAGTCTTCCCCAAGGTACTGACTGTCCCTCTGTTATCTCCAGATGCGACGCACTTGGAAAGCAGAGACTGGAGCGAGCAGCATAGATGCAGGTAGGTCATTTTTGGTGCTGGGGGATGCCAAAACACCCGTTTATGTGGAAGGAGATGACAGTAAAATTCAGTAAGCTGGGCAGCATGTTTTGAGACATGAGCAATATCCCTCTTTAGAGACAGAAAGTGAGGTGTTTATAACGTGAGGGTCCCCAGCAAACAGAAGTGTGATGGCAGTGAAAAAGCTGCAGGGGGTCCAAGCAAGGTGCAAACGGGCGCCCAGCTCATCCCCAATCGCTTTCCAGCATCAAATCATTTGCTGCAGACAGGAAGAACATGAGCCATGCGCAAGGATGCAGTGGACCAGGGTGAACCCAGATAATTTGCTACCTTATAAACAGCTGGAAAAGGCCTTTTCCAAGACAAAGACAAGCAGTGAGATGGCTGCTGAGGCGTGTCTTACTTGGGCAGTAAGATACCACCTCATGTCAAGTTGCTCTCGGGCAGCATCGTCAGTGCTGAGAGATTCAAAAATCCCTTTGCACACCTAAATAAACAGCACTAGAAAATACCTATCAGGGCTGGGGCTGTCTTGTGGTATCCATGGCTAAAGGTTTTACAGTATACACGACTACCCTATTACCTAATAAAACCTTCTCCAAGAGTCACCAAAGAGCCAGTCCCATCAGGCTAAGGATAAAGCTTTAGAAGGTGATCGCTTGCAGGCCACTAAGCCCATTAACTCATGTATCCGCAACGGGGAAGGGTTTTCCCCAAATCCTTTCAATTTGCAAGGTGTATTCTTGTCTTTTTCCTAAACCTGTAATCCCTTCTCTATTGTTTTTTCCTTCGTTTGCCAGCCACGTCAGAAGCACCCAAATGCAGCCAGGTACCTTACACTTGATTTGACCGCCACATCACACGCATCTTCAACCCCTCCAGTGCCTTTCTGAGCCTCGCTTTGTCTGTGGGACTGTGACTGGGCTCATCTAAAAGATGTTCGTCAGCGACTCCTGCATTTTGCTCTCCCTGATAATTAACACGTCATCACGAGACACAGAGCCAGTTTCGGAAGCTTTTGCCTTCAGTGCCATGGGCTGGCATTGGTGGCTGTACTGAAGCTTGCTGGGCAAGGGCACAACTCGGCAAGCGGCTGATTTTTCTACAAGCTTACAGTTAAATTACAGTGGATGCTCTTTTAAAAAGCAGCTCAGCTGTCATCTTAGTATCTAAGATGGATACAAGTGTTTGATTTGCATTTTGCTGGAGTTAATCCCCACAGGAGTTATTTTCACATCCCAGATAACATAGATGAAGCAAGGGGGGGCATGACTGGCTCGGGTCAGGAGGCTGAAGCAATAACCACCAGGGTAAAAAAAAGGAGAGAGATGAGCTGACATTTCGGGGGAGCAGGCTGGATCCCATCCACAAAGTGGAAAATTAAAACGGACACTGGCCCGTATGAGGGCCCAAGCAAAGACACCTGTGGCCTATACTTGTAACTGTTGTTGTGAAAATCATTGCAGGGCTGAGAGACTGATGCCACCCAGAGAAAGTGGAGCATAAACACGGAGTAAAAGATGCCAAGGCAGCGATAGAAAAGGAAGATCCTAGTAGAGACCCCAGATGTAAGACTCTCTGCCTGCACAGCACTGATTGAAAAGTTGTGGACCAGAGCATCCCCCTTTAGCCTGTTTTTTTGGACGGAGCAGAGGGCGCTGGCTGAGACCAGACACTGCAATTTAGGAGCATGACCTGGGTCTCCTTTGTCATGTCACCACCCACAGCAGCACATGGTGGTGTTGGACCTTGGAGATCCCCTGATGGGGATCTCAAGGGAGCAGTCAGCAGCAAGCAGCCAAGGGATGCTTGGAACAATGGGGGTGTCCAGCATGGGTGGATTTACCCAACAGGTTGAGAACATGTCCTCAGCTGGGATCCTCAAAATGGCTGCAGGAGGAAGGGACGCCCCAGGCCAGGTGTCCGAGCCAGGCCGTGTTTCCAGCTCAGGGCAGTGCAGAGGAAACACTGTCCTCTATCTGGCACACCCAGAAGAGCTGAGCTCCAGCCTGGCAGCAGCAGGGGTGGCCAAGATCAGCCTTGCTGCCATCTTAGCAGGGGCTGGAGACCGTGCGTAAGCCCCCTTGGTCATCCACACCACCTGCTCTTCAGGGACAACTAACGACAACGAGATCTGGCTGGCACCTCATTCCTACTGGCTTGACATAACTGTGGAACACCTAATTTTGGCTCTCACTCGAGTGCTGCAAATGAAGCAAACACTGTACGCAGAAGTGAAGCCACCTGCAAAGCAGCAAACTGCCCGTGCAGAGCTCAGCAGCCATTGGAGACACTACCCGACATCAGCAGGTGGAGATCAAGCTGGGGGGGGAGCCCTCCTCCCAACAGTGCAGTTGGTGCTACCACAGCCCTACAAACAGAGAAGACGGGACCTTCCAGACCCCAGGCCTGTAAACATCTACCACCAAAAAAAAAAAAAAAAAAAAAAAAGAGATAAAATCCTCCCCTTCGCTCTCCTACAAGGACTTGCCAGAATTTAATATTACGCTACTAGTGGCAATATCAACAACATACTACTCGAGCACATGCTTAAGCAGGGAGGATGCTGTGACCCTAGTGTTCCTCAGCCTGCAAAACAGATGCATCGTGGGGGATCCAAACTAGCAGAGGCCGTGACAACGCGCCTTTGGAAACACTCACAGAGTCTGCTAGAAAACAGGTTGGGTGTACTCCCACCGTTAGACATCAAGAAATGCCACCTTCCATGCACACTAGTACGACTATAGACGCATAACCAAATTTCATACGCAAATTTCATCAAGATGGCATTTCTAAGAAATCTCTGCCCCAGAGTCTATAGCAACAATACTTTGATTTGAAGCATCCAGAAGGCAAAACGAGTCCCTCTTTCTTTATTCTTCACAGAAAACTGGTATTAGCAATTTGTGCATGCTGGTAGCATGAGGCCCAAAAAGCTTTCAGGTGTGATGGAGTTTGATGTCTCCAGCAGGACGGAGCCATTCGTGATGCACATATTCAGGACAGATTTTAGGCCAAGGAACTGGAATGTCTCCTTTCTTCCAAGGAATGCCGATCCACCTGATTCTAACAAAGCATCATGTCATTTTCATTAAAAAAAAATATAGTATTCTACCCCTAAAATTACTTATTTAGCTCTAAATTGCCATCCTGCCGCAGCGCTATGCTCCGTGTATCGCGGAGAAGGCACAGCGCCTCGGTTTACCGTGGACGCCCGGCTGTGTCAGGACAGCACGTGCAGCAGGTCACTGGCAGAGCAGGGCACGGAGCGACGCCCGCCCAGCATCTCCCAGCACCAGAGCCGGCAGCGCCGCGCCAGCTGCTTGCCCGCGCTCTGCCAAGCCCCTTCCACCCCCAGGCTCCTTCCAATCGCAGTGTTTCAGGTTTTGCCTCTTTTCTCTACCAAAGGAAAAAAAAAATCCGGAAACAAACTGCTCGCAGGATTTGTCTGGTGACCCAAATCCTGTCTATCACTTACACTTGTCACTCAGCCCGACGCACTGAGCTCTGTGCCACCTCTGCAGGAATTGCAACCACCTCTGCTGCTCCCGGGTCTTGCTTTCAGCTCTCTTTTCCTTCCAGCAACTCGGTACCTTCTCGCTGCCCGCGCTCCCCTCCACACCCGCCCGGGGCACCGCCTCGGCCTCCTGCCCCGGCCCC
>WEKW01023388.1:34588-117736 GCA_013389905.1 Sula dactylatra | reverse complement strand
GGCCCCTTCCCGCGGCGGCGGGCCGGGCTCTCGGCGCCCCCGCAGCCCCGCCGAGGCCCTCTGCGCACTGGGACCTGTTTGGGGCCTCGGGGTCACGTTTTTGTCTTCCTCCAGAAGGGAAAACCAACAAAGACCAAAGAAGCAGAACACGACGCGGAAAGCCCTCGTCCCCAGAGGCGCGGAGGAGAGGAGCCCCACGCCGCCGCGATGGCGGCCGCAGAGCTCTTCCACAGCGCCCAGGAAAACCAGCCTCCGCCTGGCGCTTTGCCGCGCACGGGTGGGATAACGCTGGGGCGTAACAAGGAGCAAAACGCGTGAGCGACACCCTCCCTTATGGCCATGCGCTGGAGGTTTGCTTTGATTTCTGGTTCTTGCGTTATTCTCTTGTTTTTTCCTTGACGAGTAAAAGAATACAAATTAAGAGGTATCTAGCACAAAGAAGGCAAAAGCAGGGCTCTCCTTAGGTTTAGCCAGACAAGCGGGACCAAACTGCCTCTGCAGACCCAATTTGCAGCTGTCACCTGGCGTTGCTGAGCTCTGCCTAAGCAGAAAGGACCGAGTGGCCACATCTTATCTTTACAGCCCTTATCCCTCTTAGCGTTACAGCTCTCTCAAATCTGTCTGCAAACAGTTCCTCTGCATCTATGGCTGGGACTCGAGTCAACTCCTCCTCCTCCTCCTCCTCCTCCTTCTAGAAAAGTTCCTTCACTTTAGAGCCCTACATGGAAATTAAATGTAGGTACGCATCTCTGTCCAGGTAGAGCAACTTAGTTACCGAAAAGGCTTCTATTTCCAATAGAAATGAGAAAGAGAAAATTTTTAAATTAACCAGAAAGGTGCAGCTATTTCTGCTCTGCATGATGCACTTACACCACAGGATGGTGACGATGATGAGATGTATTTTTTTTGCACCCAGCACAAGCAAAGGGGGTGTCAAAGATGCTCCTAAGTCCAAACAGCTTTTTGTCAGCACATCCAGATCAATCACATCCAAGAGATCATAAACAACTGGCCAACAGAATGTCAAGAGGATTCAAGTTTCACTAATTCCTGGGACACTGAAAAGTAAAAAGGAAAGCTTATATGAAGCCAATAATTCTGGAGACTTAATCGGATTCTCAGTCACAAGTGTGTCCATATCACACCTCACATGCAAATTAACTCTATTAACTCTAACTAACTAGGGATAATTTTTATCAGGTTGTGCATTTGTTTATAAAGATGACCAACTCCAGATTTTTCCCTCCCTCTCTCTCTCTCACAGCCTGCTCATGTCAGCTGCATTTCACCCTTGCCTGCGACAGCCCTGTTCTCTGCCCCATTCCTTTAGCTCTACACTCGCATGCATGTGCTCCTCACGGGCGGCACCGATATGGGAGGGGAATCTGAATTACACCGTGCAAGGCTGCATGTCTGTAACAATTAAGGCTTTTAATCTGGAAATGCACAACATTTATATCAAGACACTAGAATGCATCAAAATTGGGTAAAAATGAAGCAGAGAGTAATTATAAATAGAAGATCATTGATTTAACACTTAATTCTATCAACACTTTATGGCGGTTAATTTTAATCTTCTTGAATTTAACTTTTCTATCAGTTATTTAAACGTAAAACCTGACCAACCACTTAAAAGGCTTGCAGAGGGCATGAAGGCTGGAGGGTGGGGGTAGTGGAGAGGATGGACCCCTAGGTGGGCCACTCTAAGTGCTGGCAACCTCAAAACGGTTTGTTTTAATATGGGCAAGCCTGATGGCTCACCTTGAGTGTGGCTGTTGCAATAACGGGGACAGCATGAAAAATTCCTCCTCCCTCCACATGAACTGAATGCGTCTGTTAAGTCCCCAGTTGCACTGGGGTCCCAGGAGACCAATGTATCCGTTTCCAAGTACCAGGAAAGCAAATTGTTGGGGAGCAGCATGGATGCAAGTATAGCAGCTGCCTTCAGTCATCCCTCTGCCAAAAAGGCTTCAGAGGGCGGCCAGCAGATCTCTGAGGACGGAGGAAGCAACAGGGAGATACATCGTAGTAGTGGCAGCACACTGCAAACTCCTCACATGAGTTTCACATGTGAAACTCATTCCTGCAGGGCAGCAGTGGGCCCAAAGATCTTCGTGAGGTTGAAACAAGCCCTGGGAATTTATCTGGCTAGCAGAAACGGGCACAACCCTGCTGATACTGAACAGGAACAGCAGGATTGCTTTCTCCTCTCATCCAGAGAGGAGAAAGACCCCTACTTGGAAACTGGGATCCCAGAACTGACAAATAAAATTACTCTGAGGACACCAACTTCAGGACAGAGGTGATGTATTTAAATACTCAGGTTAAAGAGACTGGAAAGGGGGTCTCTTTAGATCTCAAAGGTCACCAGAATCTTTGGTTGGTGACCTTTGCTCACAGATCTCCAAAAGCTCTTGCGGCTGGTTTGCAGAACCAGAGCGTGCTGCCCGCTGATGCTCTGCCAGGACTCATGGGTGGACAAGAGCCCACCAGAGCCTGCAGGGGAGCTGGGTGCTCCCTCTGCCAGGTCCCCATTTTGGTGGGTCTCTGTCCTTCCTGCTCCTGGTGGGAAGCATCTCTGTAGACGATGCTGTGTCAGAAGAGGTTGAACTGCTCTTTTTCGTTCCCTTTACCTTTGCTGGTACACCCGAGACATGTTGGAGGAAGAGTCTTTGGAGGTCCACAACCCAACCACGTGTTCAAGGCTGCACTTCCATCAGTACTAGATCATATTGTGGGATGTCCTGACCATAAAGAGCTTTAGGGCGAGTCTTAGTCACGTTCATTCCCTAACATCCCCTTATGCTGTGCTGTAGTTGGTCTGTTCCCATATACATCCACTTGGTGCCACTGTTACTCCATGTCTCCCCTTGGTAGCAAAGCAGCAGGTGTGAGAGCCTGTAGTAGAGAAAGAAAAAAGCCAAACACAAAGAAGTCTGGGAAGATAAAATAGGGTTGTCACAATACACACGGAGACAGTTACTGCGAAGTTTTCCTACAGCAAGACTGTTCTTTGTGCAATAGCGAGGTAGAGCGTTGCTGGTCCTCCAGCTAACCTGCCTGGCCATGGGAGCTCAAGCGCTAAGACAACATCAGATCTAACTACTCCATCAGCTGTTTGGACACCCTGGGGACAGGGGGCTGGGGGCTGAGCAAGAGACCAGCACTCCCTGAGGTAGCTCAGGTAGGGACTTGGTGCCCCTGGCTGAGCTGAAATAGGACTCCTGGGCCCATGGGCAGTTGGTGTGGGGTGAGGCTGGTCGGGGTCATTAGGGCCCATTAGTGCCTTTAAGGCCACCACCATTGCGGTGGGATAAAAAGCAAGCTCAACTGGCACCTCGTGGCCCTTTCATCTAAGCTAAGCATGACATGAGTTCCCACAAAGTAGTGTGCTACCAACTTCTGCCTTCACATCTGCAGACCAAGGACCTCAGTGGGCCATTCCTTCAATCAAAACAAAGGGATTGTCCCCAGACCTTGTTGGAGAGGTCCCCCTCTGATGTGTTCAAAATGGTGTGTGTTAAAGAAAGGAGACTGAGCAAGGCTTTGGGTTCAGGAGCTGGTACTTTTGAGGGGATGTCCTGGTAGATTTCTGACCAAAGGGATGAGGCTTACCTGCTTCGCCAGGGGCAAGCTGGATCACGCAGGTAAAGGAGTCCAGAAAGGGCTCAGCATAGGTAAAGGTGCTTCATAGAATCATTAAGGTAGGAAAAGACCTCTAAGATCGTCAAGTCCAACCGTCAACGCAACACCACCATGCCTCCTAAACCATGTCCCAAAGTACCATGTCTACACATGTTTTTGAACGCTTCCAGGGATGGTGACTCCACCACCTCTCTGGGCAGCCTGTTCCAATGCCTGACCACTCTTTCAGTAAAGAAACTGTTCCTAATATCCAACCTAAACCTCCCCTGACACAGCTTGAGGCCATTTCCTCTCATCCTATCGCTAGTTACTTATGAGAAGAGACCAACCCCCACCTCACTACAGCCTCCTTTCAGGTAGTTGTAGAGAGCGATAAGGTCTCCCCTCAGCCTCCTCTTCTCCAGACTGAACAACCCCAGTTCCCTCAGCCGCTTCTCATCAGACTCGTTCTCCAGACCCTTCACCATCTTCGTTGCCCGTCTCTGGACACGTTCCAGCTTCTTGCCTGCATAGTCCAACACTGCAGTAAGGTAGGGGTTTTGCAGACAGACAGCATCTCTGAAATCCTTTAAGGGGCAGTTTACAGAAAATCTTCAGGTGCACAGGGAGTAGGTGCAAACTGGCCCAGAGACGCTCCTGCAGGGGCAAGCAAAGTTTATCCACAAGAAACGTTCATTTCCCAAGGCCTTGAAGGACATGCACCCATCTGACCCTTTGCTCTTCACTGCCCCTTGTATTCCCCAAGTCCAGCATGAGCATCCGAGGGGAACATGCGTGTGAGTTAGGATTTGCTGTATGCTGTAGCCTGGTAGAGGCTAGGCTCCACGTCCCGGGTTGTGCCAGGGGTGAGACTGAGCACGTATTGCCAACAGGCGCATACAAACACACACTCACAAACAGCCAGCCACAGTAACCAACACAGGCAGAAAACACAGTGCTCCACAAATACAGACCGTACCAATGGCCTCACGCTGTTCCTCTCTCCAGCTGATCAGGATGAAAGCCCATTAGTGGAAAACACGTATACATATAAACATGGAGATCCCTTCAGTAATTTACAGCATAAATAAGGCCTGAAAGAAGCTTGCACGTGTAGTATGTCAACATAGTTCCCTTTATCAGACAAACTAAAACCATCTCATAATAGCAAGTGAAGCTGAACTTGCAATCATATCATTGTTATAATTATATGCTTAATATTAGCAGACGCTTTTTGGCATCTTGCCTAGTCAATGTTACAACTGAACAAACAGAAACACCACACCGGGATGAATAAACATGAGCCATGTCTGTAGCAGCATGAAGTAACAGGCATGAAGCAGTTCACCTCTGTTGATAAGGTCTCAGCAGCCGTCCCAGGTCCAGCCTTGGCTCCACCGCTGGAACTGGCATAGGCCTGTGCAATCAGGCACCTACAAGCACAGATGGGAAGAAGACCGAATTCTCACACAGCTTTGTCCTAATCAGCAGCTTTTAGCAGCCTGGAACATTACTTGCCAGCCCCAGTTCTGCGGAACAGGGAACGATCTCCCCATGGCCCTCCCAGACCGCAGCCTGGGGTTCATGTGATTCCTATTTTGCTGTGAATAAGAGATGACATTATCCTGCTTCTTCCTAAATACATTACTTCAACCTGTCTAAGATTTTCTAGATCTTTAACGACAGCTTTAGCATCTGCAACGCCACTGCAAGGATTCCTTTTCTTTTTGAGAGCTATATATATATATATATGTGTGTGTGTGTGTGTGTATGAAATCATTTGCACTGCTAGCTCTGCTTGGCTGTATAGCTTTTCATTGATATTTGAGCTTCCCCAAGAGCAACTCATATTTCATAGTTATTAATAAACTATGAATACTTAATAAACTTAATTAATTAATTAACTTCATTAATAAACTGCTGCTAAATTCTCCTTCTCCCATTTTGAAGAATACATGAATTTTACTTCACTTGCAAGCCTGTTTATGGTTTGTGACTGCGGTTCTCCTGGACCACACTCATAATATGCTGTGACAATTTGCATCATCTCTGCACAGCTTATAAATTTGTTTTTAATTGTTATGAGCTGTCTCTATCTCTGTGAGTTATAGAGATCCATGAAAGATCAGGACAAGCACGGCGTTGACCGCTCAGCAAGGAGTCAGGCACACATGCTGCGCGTGCAGTACCTCCAACCCAGCTAAGGCTGCACCAGTGAAAGACCCACAAGCTGAGTTAGGACAAAGCTAGTGCTTTCTAGCTTTGGTGATTTCCAAAGGCACTGCAAGCGATTGCACCTGCTGATCTCAAAGGTCTGTGCCAACCCAATACATGCTTCTTGTCTGCAGACTCAAGGAGTTTGGGGAAAGACTGGGGGAAGACGTGCTCTGGATGTGATAATCAAGCCCAGGTGACAGCTCAATTTATCACTGGGCAAGTTTCAGCATTCTGACTCAGGAGAACATTCCCCCTTGTCATTGCTTGCTTTCTACTCCCAATGAAAAATCTCCGATGAGATTCCTGGCGACAGCTCTCTTTGCATTCCTGGCGCACACTCAGTTAGCCAAGCAAGTCTGTAAATAATTGAGCACCCGTCCTTCCCTTTGCAGTCCCCACCAGCAGCAGCTTAGTTTGCTCTCAACAGCAAATATTTAGTGAGGTAATCAATCCAAAAACTCTTAATCTGGGTAAGAAAATTAAATGCTTTTCCCAGATCTTGTACCTGATTATCTCTGGCATCCATTCTGCCTTTCTTAGACAGCCTTTCTCAGGGTAGGTGCTGTACCAGGAGATAATTATGGAGGATCATAGAAGCAGTTCAATTAGCTGCAGCTAATGCTTCTTATTAGCATTTTGCTGGAGCTCGTGGAGTTTTTCAGCTGAAACAGATAAACAAGCTCAAACATTCACATACAAAAGCTCAGACAAAAACAGAAACAAAGGAGTAGGGAGAATGTCAGAAAAACCACAGAAGAGCCAAACGAGCAGCAGGGGCTGGCTGCAAACATGGGCAGTATTATTGTGCATCTCTCAGGGCATGGATGTAATGCCTGGACTATGGGAGCTTCAGCATCTGGACTGGAGTACGTTTGGGTCATGGAGTACAGCTGGAGCCTGCTGTTATGAGGGAGGGAGTCCTAACACCACATCAGATGTCCAACAGGACAAAAGACGTACTCAGAGGACCTAGGGGAAACCCAGTGCCTACTGCGGTGCATCTATGTTCAGACACCCAAACTGATCCCTTGCTGCTCCATACAAGGTTAGCGCCTCTTTTGGAAACATGAGCTCAGGTGAAGATGCTCCATTTTTGGATACCCATCTCCCACCCACTGTGTTGAGTCCTTGGCCATCAGAGACTCCACATCAAATCATTCATTCCATAAACTTGTCAGCCTTCGCCTTCACATCAGCCACATCTATGCCCGCTTTGCCCACCAGAAGCTGCTTCACAGCATCCTACTTCTGAGACTAGAAAAAGTTAATTCAATTTTCAGTGCACGTGAACCCTGACTGCTTTGTAATATGCCCACATTTGGGAGTGCAGTCCTCTGGCTAAAGCACCTTCCTCTGGCGTTTCCCACCCAACTTCTTTTTAGGAAGCCATCAGACACTGTTATACCCTGCAGTCTGTGAGGTTGAACACACCAAATACTTTTAATCTTTTTTTTTCCCCAAGGACTGGCTGTCACTGCCTGTGCATTGGGCCCTGCAGCTCCTTTTTGTCTGTGCTAATTGCTGTGGTCATTTTATACTTAGACTCTCCTGGACCACATACTCAGCTCCCTTCCTTTCTTCATCTTCTTCCTCATCCAAATTCTCTTCCAGTCAGTTCCTTCTCTCCTTTCTTTCCTTCCTAAAGGGCCTTTCCTTACTCCTTTCAAGAAATAGCGTTTAAATGAACCTTATGAAATAAACCACCTGTATTGTGACTTTGAAAGTGGTAAGTCAAAAGTTATTAACCACCTACAAACATCTGAGGAGCAATCAGGTACCGCAGGGGAGCAGTGTTCTCATACAAGCATATTGGGCCTTCTGTTCCCTCAGAAGGGAGTCTCCTATGACAAAAACTTGTCTTTTTTCCTTAATGGAAGTAGTATTCATGCGGGGCACAGGCCGACTTAACCTCGGGGACACCTCCAACCTCGACGGACCATCATCCTCATCGTTGCTGGGTTCCACTTGCAGAGCCTCATAGGTACTGTACAAGGGCACCTGGGACGGTAGGGTAGCCACAGAGGAGATGTGCCTGCTGCTCCGGGCAGGAACTTGCAGCCATTCCCCACCCCTATCTCTTAAGTCGCCACAGTCTGCGGGGTGGAGAGAGGACAGGGACTCCTCCATATCGTGTCCTGTCTGCCGGACAGGCCTGTCCCAGGGGAGGAAGGGTCTGGTTCCAGGAGCTCTGCTTGCAAAGCTGCATCACTCGCAGACATAGCCTTCTGCTGGGTGGGGGCCATTGCTCCCTGATCGAGCTGGCAGAGTTACAGGAGACCCCCTTGTACACCGTGCTGGAGTGCTCCGCTGTGGATCGGCGCCAGCTCCGGAGCGGCTCACCTCAGCAGCTGAGCAGGCACCTGAAATTGCTAAGGTGGCAGCAGGAAGGGAGAACGTCCCTCGAAGAGAAACGCAGGCTGTCATGGCGGTGCAGGTCGCGCAGAGCAGGATCACGGGTGGATGCTGCCTGAGAGACGTGGCATTTAATGGCGAAGAGCCGAATGTCCTGTGCATGGGGACACCTGCGTTTAGACATGCCCATTTGCAAGCAGAGTCCCAGCCCACAGGACAGACCTATGAGTTCTCCCCACCATCGGGACAGTGCGTCACAAAGATGGATGAGTCTGAAACCTGTTCCCCAGCAAGGCTGTAGCATGCTCAGCATCTGCGTTCACACCTCTCACTGGGGGCATCAGCCCATTGCAAAGGCGCAGCTCTCTGCCAGCATCCAAATCCTTCAGTGACTGCAACCTCAGATTCCGTATTCGCCTTCCAGGCTGCCTTCCTTTCTGTGTCATCTTCTGACACGTTGCTCGTTACATTTCTAACAGCCTGGGGACAGCATCCAGCAAGGCTCTTCCAAGTTCATTGCTATATTCTTCTATCGTTTTGCTTTTCTAGCAATGGCATTTCAAGGCTGAGACTCTTCCACGCTGACAGCACAGAGGAGGAGAGGCAGCCCTTGCAAGCCCATGGCCGCTATTGATGAGGGGAGCATGGGATTGCAAGATGTTTGTTGTTTAAATAGCAGTGCCCTGACTTCTGAGGGTGAGTTTATTCTGCAAACCAAAGCTTTCCAGCCTTACGTGTCCCCAGCCTTTCTGTCTCCAAGATTCAATGAATGGTCCAGTGTTTGAAATGAGGCAACTTCATAGCTTTTTACTTCCATTTCCTCTCCAAGTCCTTTCCCTGCCCTCCTCTCTTTATCATTAGTAGAAAGACCTGATAGAGTATTGTACCAGAAATTGTAAATTTTGGAAAGTTGTAAAATTTATTGGAGGTTGACAGTCTGTTCACAGGGAGCAGCAGCACTGTTTGGGCTAGCCTTGACCAAACTCCAGAGTAAAACATTCTGCACTGCAGCAGGAAAGCAACCTCTGGGTTGAAACTGCAGCATTTCTATCAACATCATGCTAGTGGTAGCTGATCACAAGGGCACCACCGTTTTGCTCTCCTCAGTCACACCATTTTCAGTGCTGATTAGAAGAACCAGATGTTTTTGTGGCATCTTGAGGACAGATATCAAAGTGCAGCAAGAGGAGCCTGCTGCCCAGTAGGGCAGGGTGCCTGCACTTCACCCAGTATCTTTGTCATTCCCTTTGGCGCATTCTGGTTTTACTGACCCAGTTCTCTCTGTGCCACAGTGGTCATCACTTCTGGTGCATGCAGAGCCGAGGTTTGTTGTCCTGAAGCAGCAGGGCTTAGCCATTTCAGAGAGGTGGCAATGTTCCACATTTGTGGTGGGAGTAGAGATCTCCCAAGCCCCACAGTCAGCTCACAGTCCTCTTCAGTAGAAATATCAGGGCATCTCCTAGGAAGCAGGTTCCCAGCCTCCTCAATCCGCATGGACAGCCCAGCATCACACCTTTCCTTGGTCATGCATGACTGAGCACCTTTGCCAAGCCCTTAATGATGGCTTTAAGGCAAAATAGCGTCCTTCTGCCCCCTCTGAAAGACTTTGCTTGGTAAACAAGGGAGCAGCTATAAGGGAAAGCACAAAGGCAGATGAGATACTGAGTACCATGTGGCCTGCATGGTGAAAGCCTGCCCTGTCCTGGGAGATGGGGGCAAGAGGAGGTACCACAGGATCAAGAGCTGAGGAGGAAACCCCAGTCCTTTCTGAGGCTGCGACTGACACTGTACATGTCATCACGCATAACAGTTACTTGGGAAGACAAATGTCACTCCGAACGTCGTTCCCCCCACGCACACCTTCTTCTTCCCCCAGCTTTATACACTGATCATGACACCATATGGTATGGAATATCCCTTGGGTCAGTTGGGGTCAGCTGTCCTGGCTGTGTCCCCTCCCGGCTTCTTGTGCATCCCCAGCCTCCTTGCTGGTGGGGTGGCGTGAGAGGCAGGGAAGGCCTTCACCCTGTGTAAGCACTGCTCAGCAATAATGAAAACAACCCAGTATTATCAACACCGTTTCCAGCACAAATCCAGACCACAGCCCCGTACCAGCTACTATGAAGAAAATCAACTCTACCCCAGCCAAAACCAGCACAGGGACTGACACGATACGAGGGTGAGCAGCAGATGAGGAAGGGAGATGGATGCCTGTGTCTATCGCTAGCAGCAGCCAGCTCCGAAATGGGTTCACACCAGGCTGTGCCTTGCAGTGTACAATACTTGCCCAGGTGCATGCATACAACACAGGTTCTTGCCTTATTAAAAATAGTAACCCACACCAATTAACCCTTCTAGTGCCTGTTCCCTGTACACCCACAATCATCAGAGCTTGTTATTAGGCTCTCAACAGATCGCTGAGCTTAGCCAAGAAAGAAGTAGCCTTTTCTGCCACATCCCTTTCACTCTAATCCCTGTGCGCTTAATCCACATTGGTACCACGGAAGGTCTACGCAAAGCATGAACAGTACTGTAGGGACCGATGGGAGCTGGGAGTCTGTGAGATATTATAAATCAGCGCAGAATCAGTGAACTCCTACAAAAACCAGCAAGAGGAGCCAGGCAGTTAAACCTGACCCACATGCCAGAGACTCAAGTCTTGAGATGGTTGATTACTGCTCTATCTCCCAGGGAATATATCTCTTACAAGGCAAAGGGGTGGCTGTCACTGGATGATGCAGAACAATGCTGCCTGGCAGGGGACTGCAGAGCTTTATTGTAAATGATGGGCATGGGGTTTTCTGATGGGAATTTGCTCTTAAAAGCATGAAAAAAAGAAAAAAAAAAATCCAACCAAATCCACTGCTGTGCACATCGCTCCAGAGAGGTCCGGGAACATACTTAAAGAAGGAATTTTGCAGTCATGAAGATCCAGGGACGGCATCAGTCAGGTGGAAAACATACCAAGGGACATCTCAGGCAAAGGCCAGCTGAGAATCCTTGTTGTGCCTTGCACAGATTCCAGCAGCTCTGGCAAACTGCCGGAGAGCAGAGAGTGAGAACAGCCAGAGCTGAGCACCGCATGTCAAATCAGCAACAGGGGAATTGATAAACCCCCCAATAATGGACAAATTAGCCAGTACTTGGAACAGTTATGATATAACAGGGGAGAACCAAGTGGCTTCAGAGGACAACGTCATAACTCACAGTTATAACAACATTAGCAGCAGTAGGATTATTATGGGCAGAAAGGGTTAATTGGGCTAGGGAGTTTATGTCCTGGGATGACGTGGAGGCTAGACGCACATCCAGCTGTGCACGGTAGATCTAGAAGAATCTTCTGCCATTTTCCCAGGAGCAATGGAGGTGTTCCTGACTGAGATGAAACTTGAGGGATCCAAAAGGTATGATGGAAATGCCCAATTACTCCTTTAACTCATGGCAAGGTCCCTGTGGCTGCTGGCTGCTCCCCTACTCGGGCCTCATGAGTTCCTCCATGACCTTGTTGGGTGACAAGCCCTTATCTCATCTCAGACAAATCTGTAGCACGAGCAGCTCTAGGTCTACCAACTGCTCTGGGATCCTGAAAGCTTGCAAGCAGTTCCTGCCTGCTTTGTCCTCCAAGAATATGAAGGTGCTCTGAACACACTCATCACTTCCAGGGCATTAACCATCTCTTGGAGATAGATGGTTTTGGTCAGAATGGATTAAAAGGATAAAGTCTGACAGTACCATGGGCTGCAGCACCTCCTTCAGAGGCTCTTACACCATACTCGGTCATCAAAAATTAAATCAGAGCCCTTCTCAGAAGAGAGCAAACTCTTCTCTCCAGTTGATGGAGAACTCACTCAAGCCATAAAGTCATTTTTAAAGTAGCTCATTAGCTTCCCTGGTAAAGCCATGCACCTTTTTGCTGATCTTGCTTCAGCTTCCAGCTGCTAAAGTGGGGCAGTGTCTCCATTGCAGCTAGCACCCATCAAAAAGCACTTCTGGCCAGACAGAGTCTGATTCTGGCTTCACTGAGAATATGAGATAGCAACTTTTTGCATGTGTGATTGGCACCCGAAACAGAGCTCTCCTCAAAGTTTGCCAGAAAAAAATCGTTGCATAGAGGCTGGAGTTTCTAAAATGAGTGTGTTAGGGTATGGGATCTCACTTGTCCATCTCTATCGCTGTCACAGGGAAACCGGAGGCTAGTGCACCTTCACCAAAAGTTTCTTCCTAATGGGCTGTGCAAATCCTTTTATGTCTGTACAAGGCACCAGTCTGGAAGGGATGGAGCACAAGGAAAGCCTCACAGGTGCAGGAGGCACGGCCGTCTCCAACATGCCTCGTTTCTTGGTATAAAAATGCCTCTAATCCAGAGAAAAGGAAGGGAAGGGAGCTTACCTCTCTCGGCCAATTCAGTGCCCGGGATCAGAGGGGCTCCCCAAGGACCCAAAGAGTAGCTGGTGCTTAATTTAGAAACACCTGGAGGGACAAGACTCATTTATCCTGGTCAGCACATGAACTTTAACTGCTAAAAGCTACTAGATGTAAGAAAAGATTTCAAAGTGTCGAAGAAGGAAAGATACCTTATCAGGGAGCATTCACAAATGCAGTCACTTTTCAGAGATCTGAGATAAAACAGGAAAACAAAGGTTATTTTTAGGCAAAAGGATCTCTTCTTTCTCCACCATTTCTCTCAGAAAATACTCAAGGGTGGAGTTTTAAGAATTTCTTGTGGAGAGAAAAGATGTTTCAGGCCTAAAGTGCTGCCAGTATTGCAAAGCAATGAAATGACAGTAACTTACAGATACTTACTAAGAAGTTAGATCTTGTTCCTTCACGCTTCTTCCGGTGCACTGGTTTTGGCTGGGATGGAGTTAATTTTCTTCACAGTAGCTGGTATGGTGCTATGTTTTGCATTTATGACCAGTGTTGATAACAGGGATGTTTTAGTTACTGCTGAATAGTCTATTTCTGTTCTGGAGTTGGAATGAAAGGTAATGTTGTCCTGATAGCAGATACCAACAAGCTACATCCCAGCCCGTGAGCAATGTGGTGGAGTTTCCTGGCAACTTGATATATGAAAAGTCATCTTTTCTGGCATCTTTGAAAAGTATCAGATGGAATTCTAATGTCTGAACAAGCCTGCACCATCAGTGCTTCCCTTCCTCCCAGGCTCACCTTCACTCCCAACTTCTCTACCTCCTCCCCACAAGTGGCACAGGGGGTCAGGGAACGGTGGGGTTCGTAATGCATTCTCTGCCACTCCTTCCTCCTCGCGCTATTCCGCTGCGGGATCCCACCCACCAGAGACAGTCCTTCACAAACTTCTCCAATGTGGGTCCCTTCCACGGGGTGCAGTCCTTCAGGAGTGGACTGCTCCAGCGTGGGTCCCCGTGGGGCCGCAGGTCCTGCCACAAAAACCTGCTCCAGCGTGGGCTGCTCTCCATGGGGCTGTGGGCCCTGCCAGGAGCTGGCTGCAGCTCACAGCCTCCTTTGGGCGCATCCACCTGCTCCGGCGTGGGGTCCTCCACGGACCGCAGGTGGATATATGCTCCACTGTTAACCTCCATGGGCTGCAGCGGGACAGCCTGCCTCACCATGGTCTTCACCACGGGCTGCAGGGGAATCTCTGCCCTGGGACCTGGAGCACCTCCTCCCCTCCTTCTTCACTGACCTTGGTCTCTGCAGAGTTGTTTCACGTATTCTCACTCCTCTCTCCAGCTGCTGTTGTGCGGTGGGTTTATTTCCGCCTTCTTAAATATGTTATCATAGAGGCGCTACCAATATCACTGATGGGCTCAGCTTTGGCCAGCAGTGGGTCCGTCTCGGAGCTGGCTAGAATTTACTCCGTCCAACATGGGGGCAGCTTCTGGCATGCTCTCACAGAAGCCACCCCTGCAGCTCCCCCACCACCAAAACCTTGCCACACAAAGCCAGTGTATGAGCTTATTAATAACTCTGGAAAATTCTGTGGCTTGTTTTATACTTGTGGCAGGCATGATCATGTGTTTAATACCCGGTGTCTCTGCAGGCACCCAGCCCATCTCCAGTGCTGGAGGGTGGTAATTTGGCTCTTACCACAGGGTCATTTTCCAGCATTTGTCCACCTTTCCCATGAGTTTCTCATTCTGCTGCCAGCATCCAGATGCCACAGGTGTCTGTCAGTTCCTAGAAAAATCCACCCGTTTTTCCTAAAGACCTTTTGGAGAGCGTCAGTATCCCAGCCATTCACCACCTAGCATTTAGTACAAGTTGAATATCCTCAGGATGCGTCATTGCAATATCCCTTACTATTGGAATCACCAAAGCAATGGAAAGTCCCTTGAACAGAGGCATGATGCGACAGGTTTGAACTGATAAGTGACTGCTTTCTTCTTCTCTTGCGGTTGGAGGAGATTTTCACCTAAGGAACATGATGGCGAGGCAGGGCTGGTAACGGTGCAAGCTGGCTGAGGATCCAGGCAGGCAGCCCCTGAAGACCAGGGTGGGATATCCAGACAGAAACAGGCTTCAATTTCTCTTCTCAGACTGAGACATCCTAGATAAAACCCGTATCTGCCCGTTTCTCGAATCAATATGATGCTTCAGTCTCATTCTCGGCGCACGGTAGGGGCGGGCATCTGGGGAACAGCTTTATCGCATCATTCCCCAAGCCAGAGCAAGCTGGGTTCTTCCACCCAAAGGGGAGGTTGGACGGCGCAGTCAGGCCACGTTTCAGCTTTGCCGCTGCTCCGGGTGGGCTGAGGATGCCAGCCCGGGGCTGCCCAGGGGGACGCATCGAGGCAAAGCCAGGAATGCCCTGGGCACTGTCCTGGCTGCCGGGGGGGCCGGCAGAGCCCCCGACCGTCGCTCTGCGATTTCTCCCTCTCCTCCCAGAGACCTGAAAGCGTATTTGCGAACGGTCCGGCGCCTTCTTTGCCTGCCTTTGGACAGGAGAGGGCAGCAAAGCGCTCCTTTTGACGGCAGGGAACGCAGGTGGGGAGGGCGAGAGCGCTGCATTCGGGGATGTTTTGCTGTTTGCCCTGAAAAATAGAAGCCAGGATCAATTTCTGTTGCTCTTACAAGAAGGGCTTACTGCAACCAAAATGGTTGGAGCAGAGCCCCAAACCGTGAATCTGCTCCCACCAGACACTCCCAAAAGCTGGGCCTTTTAAAAGATGTGATGCAGACGATGCTTGCGGTTTGGGTACCAGAGGGAGTCCACAGCTCCCAGCCTGGCAAATACCAGTCCCCTACTTGAAGTGCCGCCTTGTGCTTCCATCTCCACTAGTAGATTAAGGAGTGTCAGATGTTCCTCACCACAGGGACTTTGTCATCCTCAGTGCTACATCATTTGAAGAGTTTCCAGCATGTTTTCGGCCGTGCCATGCCATGGCATGCAAGCCAGCTCTCTCTCACATAATTTCCAGGCACAGGGTAGAGACTGTTCCCAAGAGGCTCTTGTTGGGGACATCTACTGTGGAGAGAGTTTAATGGTATGGATACAAACCCCACGATTACAGTTTAGCCTCCATACTTGAGAGTGGTCCCAAGCATGTTTAATTTTCTAATACAGATGTGCTAATCCCACTGCATCCCTGCGCCCACCCTCAGGAGCACTGTGATTCCCAGTCTGCGTAGAGCCAATTTCAGAGCCTCAGTGCCTCTTGCCACCCCTCCTGTAGGGATGCAGAAGCTCCGCTGAGCCCTCATCACTAGGGCTGTCAAGCCCACTGGTGAGAGTCATCTATCTAAATTTAGACAACTGCAAAGAGATGTCTCCAATGAGCTCATCAGTTTTTGGTCCCTTTATAGCCAGTGGCAAGAAACAGGAATGACTCACAGCAGTAGACACCTGTCCCAGCATGAGCTGGCTCACCTTCAGGAGGTGCCCCTTGCTCTCCACTGCCCTGCGCTGCTGAGACACTGATCTCCAAGGTTTGGATTCTGAAATTCAAGCAGATGTATCCCATTCCCTGGAGCAACATGTCCCACAGTTGATGACTGCTCACATCCTTTCAGTGGAGCCTCCGGAATAATCCTACAGACATCCCATTGACCCCATAACCAGGGCTTAATTTGCCCTCCATGACCCGCTCAGATGAGCTTCCCCAATCACACACCCCGTATTTGTGCACAAACCTCATTTTCTCAAGACAGGCTAAAAACTAAGGAGAAAATATAACAACCGGAAAGTTCAACTAAAACTACCACAAAACCTTTCGTAGTTGGTGCAGCTGAAAATAGAGTTGCTTGCACACAAAGGCTGCTCGTGCTTTAAAAAAAAAAAAAATCTTAACTGCCTTGAATATATTTGTATTTATAGCTGAGAAAACACTGCTTCTCTTGCTGAAAGCCTGTGTAAATGCAACCATTTGCTCAGTACATGTGATGGAGAAGCATGAACCCACCAGGTGGCTGCAGCGTTGCCAGCACGCAGAGTTCATTCAACCCTCCGCAATCCTCCTGGGATTTCTGCAGGCAGGCAAGATGCAGAGCTGAGCAGCAGCAAAGGCAGGCGAGCTGTATCCAGCCCTACAGGGAACAGCGTTCAGGACAGAGAAGAGCCCAGAGGTGGACTTTCAAATCCAGGGGAAAGCCAGCCTGAGGCTCAGAGGTGGTTGGAAGCTCATTCACGAGGCCTGATCTCTGGCTTTAGGCTGAAGTCAAACTTTTGACTGCAGCTGATCTCTGGATACAGATCCATATCATCCTGCCAGCACAAAGAGGCCAGATTTTCAGATCTGCAGATGAAAATTGTGATTAGGGCTGAGACCATGCTCATCCGAGTGTTCTGGTGTTTGTAGGTAAGTGCTAGCTCTTCCAGTGTTACTGCTGTTGTCATTTTACCAGCTTGCTGCAATTTGCTTTTTTTCTATATTTGACTGTTTATAATTAGCCTGCTGGGTTTGCTATTCTCTCAATTTCTTTATCTGCTTCCTGACAGTTTTGGAGATGGCTCCATTTTAAATATATACTGTGCTTTAAGAAAAGAAACTCTTCTCCAGCTCTCTTTGAAGCTTAGCACTCTGGGGAGAGTGCCAGTAGACAGGCTTTCGGCTCAAAGAATATGTGTAATAAGGGACAATTAGGTGGCAGCAAACATTTAATTATCAAATGTATTGGTGCTTCTTACACTGCCTGAAGTTAAGCAGGTGCCTTATACACAGGATCCTTCAAATATCAAATGTGAAAAATGTTTCGGAGCAAAACCAAATGAGCTGATGAATACATTTAGGCTATAAATTAGGCAGAGGTTTTTAGCAAAAGCCTGGAACAGGCTTCATGTTGCATTAGCATCTGCAGGGGCACAGCTTCATAGGTTAACATAGAGGACTGCACACCCTGTCCTGTGGGAGAGGACCAGCTCCTGCCTGTACTGTGTTTGGGAAATTCCCCAGTCAGATGCCACAGACCTCGAGATACCAGGGTCCTGCTCATACCAGCGGGGTTGCCCAAACCCACTTCAATTCAATGGAGTGGACTGGCCGAGGCTGAAGCTACCAGAGGCGTCTTACCTCGTCCTGGTCATCGGTGCTGCTCGCTGTCCCTTACGGGGCAGTGGAAAACACACCAATTCCTAAGACCCCTAAAACTTGTCTCAGCTGTAAAGAGTCGCAGGCTCTACTGATGAAGGGACACGCTCCCTTCGGCTTGATATGTAGGGCGGGATCAAACCTGGTGGAGAAGCTCTGAGCAAATCCCCTACAATCCTTTCAAAGCCAGTAGGAAAGCAGGCTTGCTTAGGTGCTGTTCAGCTGTTGGACGTTCCCCTGAAGTGTCTGACCCTCTCCGCTGATGGGAGAAATTTCAGCGCTTGGATGGAGAGAAGCAAGCCTATGCCATCACGTGCCACAGATCCACCCCATGTTTTTCAGAGACAAGGCTGACATTTCTCCTAGGGACAAGCCGAGAATAAAAACTGATGTATTCAAGGTAAACAAAGACGTGTCCCTGGATACAAAGCAGGAAACAGATTCACAAAACTCCCTGCAGCTCCATTACATGCCAAGCCTTGTACACCTCAACACCAGAAAGAGGGGTCAGGCAGACTCCTTGCAGAGGGGCCACAGCACCACCTTGTCCTCGTCCCTTACCAGCCTGCTCATAGAACAGCTTCTGTCTGCAATACTGAAGGCAAGCAGGATTATTCCTGAAAGCTTCACCAAGCACTAGGTAGGAATCCTCTGCTAAAAAGGGGGGCTTCTTCCGTTCTCCGTCCTCTGTTCTCCCACTCAGCTCTGTTAGTCCAGACTCTACCAGAAATTGCCACCTGCATTTGGGCCAGTCCAGCTTTGTGAAACATTTGAAAGAAAAAAAGGGTTGCTTTAAGTAGCCTGAGAGCTGTTAAGGTTACTTCTTCAAGCAATTTCCCATACACTTTTGTAGCTCATCTGGGAACTTCTGTTCTTGCATCTTGCAACGAACAGCACATCCCCTGGACAGAGGAACAGGCATTACACTTGCACACCCAGCCTCATAAATCTACGCTGGCTCCCAGTGCTTCATACTTTAGGAGCTCTTTGTCCCCTTCTGCACTTTCTTTTTCCAGTCTCAGGATGGAGATGTATTTCTTGTGCTCCAGCTCAGTGCCAACGGCCGCCTCGCTCCTTGCAAAACAGTCCCCGTGCCTGGGAACTCCAGCTGTTTTGACCTGTCCCCTTCCTCTGGTTCTGCCTCCTTGATCATTTCACGCACACAGCCTGGCCTGAGTGCCCCAACACGGGCGGCAGGTGACAGGAGGGAGGGTGTCAGGGACTGCCTGGTGTGTGCCGCCTCCGTGGAGCTCTCCTGCTGCTCTGTTTCATAGGTGTCAAAGCTGGAGGCTTCTTTCCAGCATCAGGTCTCCTGTGCATTGCGAGCCAGCAACTTGAATCACATCCAGATCTTGTGTCATCTGCAGACAGAGCGAGGGTTGGTTTTTTTTTTCATTAAGTGGCAACTTGGGCTTTAAAAATCCCACTGTGGTAGGGAACACTCACTCACCTCTCTTCTGATGGAGCATGGCTGCTGCTTCCAATGACTAATCCCCCCTTCAACTTTCCGAACCTCCTTCCCAGGCAGCTTCTCTTCACCCACCTCCTAGAATAAAAAACCAAACGCAAGCCACTGCCTCACAGGTGGTCTCAAACCTTGCTTTTCAGACCCAGGTCCAAGCTGGCCGAGGCACTAAGGCCAAAATGGGCTCCTGTTCCCGTGGTGCGCTCCTTGGTGCTGTGCACACAGCAAGGTCTCTCCTCTGCCCGCTCTCTGCTGGTTCAGATACACACAGTTCCCAGAGAGTAAAATCCCTTGGAGGTGGTGCACAAGGGACGCTTGCTCATGGTTGGAGAGTGCAGCTAAAGCAAGCGTTAATTCCACTTACAGGATGAAATTGGCAGGAGAGCAACTGAATTTTTCTGTCCAGCTCTAAAGTGCTCTCAAAGTGATCTAATTTATCACTGCGGCAGCAGCAGCAGCCATTCGAACGCTCTCCCGGCTCTCTGGCTTTGCAATCAGGTGATAAGATGACTTCATGTTAGCAGATGGGTCCAAGTTCTTTGTCTGTCCCCAGTTCTTGGGTCCTCACCAGATCTAGCAGTTGCAGTTGGCCCTTTCAGCCCTCTGCTGTGCTGCTGCACCGTGGGCGGCTCTGGCAGGCCTAGACTCTGGGCTTCATGGTTCAAACCACCGCACCTGCTCAGAGGAGACTTCTGTCGGCCCACAGGTGGCCGTGGGTTCGGTCTTTAAGGAGCAAACAGCACTGGGAGGTTGTGGTGGGCTGTGCTGCTTTTCCTGTGCCTCGGTGAGAGAGGAGACGAGATGAGCAAGGGATCTGCCTCTTTCCTTGAAGCAATAAAGATTCATATATGGAGTTCCTGTCTCAGCCCCTGAGCGGAGGCAAACCTCATACTAGGAGAGACGGGTCTGCCCAGGATGTGCCATATGCTACACTGCATACAGGAGAGCAGAGACTTTAGGGCACCCGTGGATACAACCAGCCAAGGAGAGGGCACGTGAGGTTGGAAGAGGAGACGCAGAAGTGTAGGAGAGGGAGGCCGGGGGGACAAGGACTGGGTGAGGAAGACGGAGGAGGATTTCAACACTGAAGGTTGGGCTTTTTTGTGAATAGTGCACGGGCCAAACATCTCAGTCTTTGTCCCCGGGACTCTGCTGATATTGCTCACGCCCTTTAGTGGGAGAAACTGTTCACTAAGTCTAGCCTGGAGTGGGATTTAGCTTGTATAATATTAGGTGTGGTTCAGCTGATCAGACAGATGTGTCTGACTACCGAGTGAGATGGCTCAACAGGTCCCACTGACTGACACCCAGCACCCTTGGATATACCTTCATTTGGACATGCAGAGCTAGATTCAGTTGCTGAAACATCAGCAGCTAACCTCACGCCAAACACTTGCACCTGAGACATCCCCACCACAACAGCAGCTGGAGGTCTGAGCTGCTCCATTCTGTCTGCTTCTGCCAGACTCCTGCTATCCAGTTTACACTGCGAGCTCAGAAGGAGCATGCGGCCGACAGAACAGGATAATCCCTCCCATGCTCTCAGGCAACACCAGCAAAACGTACCCACCATGTCCACATAACCTCTGGGCTCTCTGAGCTATGGAGTGAGGGTGTGCTGGAAGTCCAGTGCATAATTTTCAGCTTTCATCTTGAGTTTGCTCGTTTTTACCCATATTTCTGCTTACATCATTTGTGAAGGCAAATAAATGCCAAAAAAAAAAAAAAATGGAGAGATGGATGAGCATGTGGGAGCAGAAACTACCAATGTCTGTCTTGGGAAAAAGGCAACCGGAAGAGATACAGAGGGATGATGAGATGCATACAGACCAAGGAACACATGGCTCTGACAGCAGCCACTGGGGTCCAGGGCACCTCATCAACCCTCCCCATCCTCTGAACAACCTCCAACATACACACACAGTTTCTTACCCAGAAGTAAGCCTGAGTGTGATTGAAATAACAGCATCCCTGCTGCCCAAGTGGCAACTGGCTTTTCCTGAGCATTGAGCTCAGAAAAAGTACGAGACACAGAGGCTACAGCCCTCTGGAGAAGTCTTGAGAAGAACCAGTCAGTGCTTCTGCCAGAAATTCCAGCAGAGATGAAGCTCCAGCACAGCCATGCTGCTCACACACAGACCATTGAAAACCAGCGTAAGTTTTAACAGTTGGATCATACCCTGTGTGCAGAGCCCAAGACTGAATGATGGCTGTAAGCCACCACTAACTTCCTAACTAGCAGGTAGTACACGTGGTTACCAGCGTGGGTATGCACACATGGGTAGGAGCTCACACAACCTAACATCAGTCGTCAACAGAGCGGATGTGCACATCTGGTGCCGGTGCAGGGGTCTCTGCCTTGTACTGCACTTCACCTTGGGATGGCAGGGCTCAACGCTCCCTGCATACCTCTGTTGACTGTCACAGAAGTGCAGGGCACAGATGGGGATGCCTCTTCAGTGGATGACTGTGAGTGGAGACATAAACCCACTCTTCCTGCATGCTCCATCACCTTGAGCTGTGCACACAACACCTGCAAGTCATCTACGCAAAGATGAACCAAACTTGATCATCAGCCAGAGCTTCAGCATAATTATGAGCTGTTTGAGCCTCAGGGTCAGCCTTCGGTAATGGCTGTTGAGGGAACTAACAGTATATAACAACACGACTAATGATGCACTGTACTTAGCGTATGCAAAGGACCTCATTTTGGGTAGCTACCTACAGCACCTTTTGACAATGAGAACCTGTGCGACCGGGTATCTTCTACTAAGAGGACAGTATGTCTCTCATTTGTGTACCAAAAGTTTTAATTTAGCATACCTCAGAAGAGACCCAGCAGAAGAACAACATTCTGCTGCCATCAGGAAAGCAAGTACCATCCTTTTGCACTGGTGTGAGACTTAAGCTCGGTGTGTGGGGCAGCTCTGCATTTACCGAAGGCCAGGCATACTGATAAAACACCTGAGAACAGGCCCCATGCTTGGAGAGAAATGTCTTTTAGAGCAGTTTCTGACACGCGTGTAACTCCCTCAAACAGCATCGTGTGCCCTCTGGACACATGGGCCAAAAATCCCGGTCTAATGTCTCCTCTGACAAGAAATAGATAGAGAGGGAGACGCTGCTGTGATAAATCACCGCTTCAGTGAGGGCTCTGTCACTGCCACACATGATGTCCTCATAAGCAAACTAAAGGAACAAGATCCAGCCAAAGGCAACACCATTTTACGAGGTCTTCTGGATGCTTGTAACAAGGTTAAACTGTCAGGGCGAGTTCAGTGGCATCGGCTCTGCTCTTCCGTTAAGATCCATGACACGAACTGCAGCTGCTCCGCAAAGATTAACAGGAATATAAGAAATACGGCATCTCCCTCAGGAACGCGAGAAACAGCTCCGCTGGAAGGCAGCAGCAAAATATCCAGAGACAACGACCAGAGGCTTCTAATTATCCTAGTCTATAATAATTAATTGAAATGAGGAAGTACATATGCAATAAGAAAACAAAGGGATGTACTGAGGGGATGTACCAGGGCATCTTCCCCAGCTGTGGACAGGGACACCAGGGGAACGTCTTCTCCCAGCTGAACCATGCCTGGGAAAGGAGCAGGGAAGGAGTCCAGCCTCCGTTTGGAAGAGGGACAGGGGTGGACCAGGCTGGTGTTACTCACTCGTGACTCAACCACAAAAAAAAAAAACAAACCAGCAAACAAAAAACTAAAAAAAACCCTACATGGGAAAAGCTGTGAGTCAAAGAAAAAGAGGGAGTTATGAGGGTTTTGTCTGGAGAACCAAGGAGATGGTCTTCAGGGGATCAAAACCCACCATGAAGATGAGAAGCCTGGATTTGTTTAGATGTCAGCCCCAGAGCAGGGCTGGAGAAACGGCCATAGAGCTGTATTTCTGTGACATGAACTAATTAAAACCTAACGTAGAAGCGCAAGTGCTAAGGCAGTTTCCCCATTTCAGAGCCCCGCAGCAGACAGAGATGCCTTCTGACGGCCACAAGCACCGTATTGACCCTGCACAGCTGCGGCACGGGGTGCTTCCACCTCACACAAGGAAACTGGAGGAACGCACCCGTGGCAATGATAAAAGGAACGTGCTGCCATCACCAACGCCCCTTTGTGAGGCCAGCTCAGAGTTACAGTGCACGATTCAAAGAAGTAGCTGAGACACCACAGGAGAACGCTAGAAGGTGGAGGAGACAGCCAGGCAGGACCACTTTCTGTGTGTCCCATTTCTTGTGCTCTTCCCTGGGGAGTGGGGAGGAGGAGAGAAAGATGAAAGCTTTATTCAACGCATCTTGACAGTTTGCACAAAGGGAGTCCTGTATTTGAACAGCTGTGGTCAAACAGAAGTGTCGGCTGAGCTCAGAAGTAACACATGGAAATACAGAACTGAGAAATACTGACCTGTGCTGGGTCCAGTGCTCCTCTCCATCTTCTGCTTCCTCAAGCTGTTTTCTGTACTGCAGTAGCGGGGTAAGAGCTTTATGGGCAGTTTCCAAATCTCTATTTCCTGCTAAATTACATCATCAGTGCTTTCTTCACCTTACATTTCTTCAATTTTTTCCTCTCATTTTTGCCTCTTGTCGCACCCAATGTTTCTTCTGCCCATCCCCTTCAAATACCCATCCAGATTATGAGCAAACACGGAGATTTCCTGCTCAGCAGCAGGAGGTGGGAAGAGCGTCCCAAGAGCTGAGGGCTGGCCCTGGGTAGCAGGGAGAGGATGGCAATTACTGTACTCTTAAGCAGAAAGAAGGTGGGTCAGGCCAGGATGGCACCAGATGGCTGGGACATATTTAGCAGCGATGCATTCCTTGTTCTCATCCGTGCACCATTCATAGCAAGAGCAGGGCAAAGCGAAACCCCACGTGAAAGACCGTAAGAGCAGCTACGCTGGTGCAGAGGAAGACGACATCTCCCACTGGGGTTTCCGCACCTCTCACAGGGAATAAGCCATCCCCACACCACCAACCCAAGACCTGAACAACTCATCTCCTGCAAGGTGGGTACAGCTGCTGGGCCCCGCCACGTCCCCCACAGCGGGACACAGGTCCACCCTTGCGCCCCTGAACAGGGCTGCGGAGGGGGCTGGGGGAGTCCAGCCTCCGCCTCTTACTGCTGCTTTGCTACCCACCAGCCCATCTCTTCCCTTTCTGCCCCCGTGCTCATTTTACTGGGCACTTCCCCAAGTTTCTCACCTACCCCCAGTCCCTGCTCCTTTGCCAGGCTCACCCTATTTCCACCATCCTCTTCTGCGGTCTTCCTGCTCCTCCCACACCTTCATGTGCATTTCTTCCTCTCTCCTTTGCCATCTCTCCTCAGACCCCGTGTCTGTCCACAGTCCCCTTTTACAGACAGGCAGCCGCTGCCCCACATCCCTCCTGAGGTCTCCCCCAAGATGGTCACCCCCAGGGGGCACGTACCAGCCTTCCTCTGTGCAGAAGCAGGGGAAAGCCGAGGAAAGGAGGTCCCTTACCCTCTCACTAGCACCTCTCTCCACCAACCACTCCTCCTTCAGCTCTGTGGCCGAGATGGTCGCTGCCAGAGACCCCTGGCAATGGGAAGACACGAGCATTGGAGCAGAAGCCAGGCTGTGCCTTTCCTCAGGCACAAAGGTGGGACACGGAGATGAGGCACAAGGCTTTTTTTTGCAGCAACGATGCATGGGAGAGATGTGGTGAGACTGGAGCTGGAGCGTGGGAGCTCAGGACTGGAGATTTCGCTGAGGCCCTCTACTAGAAATGTATTTATCTCATGGTGATTCCTCATTTATAATTACACTGAGACCTAGTAGTTCACTGGGCTTATGGCAGTATTGCTGGTGCTCCAGTTGCTCAGTCATGTGATGCCCAGACAAGTACCTTACAGAAATTCATCACATCACACTAAAGCTTTTATCATTCAAGACTGCAATTTCAACAAGAAAAGAGAATACGCGGTGGATGTCGAAGGACAACTATGCTATCATCAGAGATGAGCCGTGGAGCATACAGCCTTTGTGAAGTTTTCCCACGTGGTGCAGATGAGACTGGATTTATTGTGGACCTTTGCTGCCCTAAACCTTGTACAACAGCTTCATCCATCCAGACTAAATAAAGCAGATGCAGCCTGCCCTGGCTTTGATGGGGAAAGAGAGAGGTCCCCCTCTTTATTCTGGAAAAATAATGACATAGGACTGCCAAGGTCCCGGAACAGAGACACCATGCCACAATTTACCCACTAAATATGATATGAGCTAACGTAGAGACTGCCTTCCTGACCTCACTGACCACACAACAATGACTTCAACCGTCCTCACGTGCGTAACAGAGTGCAATCGTGCTTTTTATATGCACCATCACGCACCATTTTCCGGCAACACCCCAACGTACAAACCCATTTTATCCCTTTATCAACTTGCAATATCGAGCTGAAATAGGCCCCTGAGTCCAGGCGCAGGGTTTGGGACACCCCCAGGTGAGGCTAGTCAGGGCCATTAAAGCCTGTCAGTGCCCTCAGGGCCCTGGCACAGACACATACTTTTCAAAAAAGGAGGGTTGCTCGTAAATGCTGCTGAAAGGAACACAGTGGCAAACACGCGTGTCCCTTCTACGTATGGCTAATGTTTTTCTGCACCACTATATCTTTTTTTGCAATGTACTCTGAAAGCATAGCTCATCAAACACTTTGCATGTAGACCATTTTCAAAAGCCCTGTCTGGCATCCGCTGTAATGAAAGGCAGGATGTATCTGCTTAAACCTGTTGAAACATTTAATCACAGACTGGCTTGTCTGAGAAACAGTATGCAAACCGGAGAAAGTGTTCAGGCATCTATGCCTGCGTGTACAACGGGACTGAAACGGAGGCTGGGCGTGCACACTTCATTTTGCCCCTAAATTTGTAATTTTAAACCCAGACAATTTTCAGCCCTGTTCTGGGGCTGGCTATGTAATCCAGACCTAGAGAAGCTTCCCAAGTCACTCTTAAATCAGGCATTTATCATGGTTCATCTGAAGCAGTTATTTTAGAGAGACACCCCAGGGAAGGATTCAACTGGCTGTTTATAGATGCTTAAAATACAGCCACCTGCATTTCACACGGGCACCCAAAGCTCCCTTTACTGTCAGTGGAGGTAATGGGTGCAGGTCATGTCATCCTAAAGTAGGCAGCTAAAATAGCTTAAATGAATCTTAAATGAACTCCATTCCCAAATGTAATTTAAAGATGCAAAAAGATAGCAAATGTATTGCTTCCTTTAGGATATGTTCTCCTGATAGATTCCCCTCCTTGTTAAATGTCTGAATCATCTTTTGAGCTTGAAATTGCTTAAAATCTTTCATCCTTGAGTCTTAGTACATCTCTGCCTGTTATATTAAATATTCCTCCACTCACATTCTTTGCTAAGTACATAAATAGTGCGCACAGTCAAGCAACTTCCCAACCTTTCCCTTGCATTGCCTCCTTTCCTTTTCGTGCTAAATCCTACAGAGGCGACAGTGCCTGGAAGCTGTTCTTCTAATACGACATTTCTTAGCTTTTTATTTGTTTTCTTTGGAAAAGCCAATATTGGACATGTAGAAGAAGGAGCTCTGGTCTCCGCTACTTGGAAACTTTGCTAGCCACTTGATTGGGCACCACAAGAAAAAACCTGCCCCAAACGTTACAGCGTAAAGGCAGGAGGCCGGAGAATATATTTCCGTGTGCAAGAAAAGGATTTGATAGTGGATAGGAAGCGGGGGGGGCACAACGGGAGTTCCTGCACAAGCACAGGTCTACACTCTAAGCAAGTGGAAAGTCTTCTGCCCCATCTCGCCTCAGCATCTCCAGGCACTCTGTACGCCCATCAGTCTGGTTGTCAGATTTTATGGTCTCTGCCCTTGGCTTGGTCTCGGTCAGCACTTCAAATTTCAACTCCAAGGCATGTGCTTTCAGAGACAAATCATGCTGTTTATTATTTATTTATTAAATCAGCTGAACTGTTCCTGTTCGAAATTCTAAACGGCTTTTTCTTTTTTTTTTTTTCCCTCCAGGAGGATTACCGCAGAGCAATACTTTCTGTAAGTTTTGATCGACACCAAAAAATTATCTGAATGGAAAGCATTGTGCAGCTTTGGAGGAAGCAGACCCTGAGGTCGCTGCAAGATTAGCAATCTCAAGTCATCCCACCAGCCCGAGAAAAGCTGCCTCCCTCCGAAGTGTGGTGCAGCTCCTACAGCGTTAGGAAATAGCACTGAAATAGCAGCCCAGCCCAGATGCAAACCTAACTTTGTGCCTTTAAAAAGCCTGTGCAAAGAGGGATCAGGCATGAGGAATGTGGAAGGCTTTGGAGGAGAGACGGCAAGATGTCAGACCTTCTGAGAAGCAGGTTGCCATGGAGACTGGCTCGTTTAACCCAATAAGGGTCAGGCAACCCTTCATGTTCAAGCTAATTTAATTAAAGAGGTGGGAAGGATGAGCAAAATAAATTGGCAGAGACTTCACTTTGGGATGCTGTTCCTCAGGCTGGGCAGGATTCACGACGCCAGACTTTGGTTGGGCATCTCAAGCATCACAGGGCCGTTTGTAACCAAAGCCAGCCCTGGAGAGGAACGAATGGGAAAGACCAGATGCAGAGGACACCCCGAGGGGCGGGGGCGAGGTGGCATTTGCAGTGCCTCTCATCCCTCCACCTGGCTGCCACAGGCACCTCTCTCCTAGGATGAGGGAGCTTCCAGCTGCACTAGATGCTCTTCTTGACGGGCTCCTTGCGTGAGCCACTGGTAACGTGGCTTTATCTCCCTTCTGAATTTGAAATGTGGATAAAGCAAAGCTGGCAAGGTAATTGTTCCTCACTGTCAAACATTGCTCCTGGTTTGCTGTCTGCAGGCAGCTGGAGAATGATGAATCCCTTTGTGTTTACAGCAGCCTTAGATTTGCTCCAGGAAAAGGTGCAAACACGCAGGGCAGTTTTGCGTGAACGTGCCCCATCAGCACAGATTTCACTGTTACTGCATCTAAGCCGGAGAAAGGGGCTCGTATGAAGTGAGAGGGCAGCTAGGGCCCAAGCGTGAAAAGAGCTTGGTGCTGAAAATGCGAATCTTCAGCACTGAGAGCCGATGTCAGACTCTCAGAAGACATCACCTGGCACCCCAAAAATGCTGTGCCCTGTTGAAAACCTGGTCCTTAATGGCATGACTTTGACAGCTTTCTCTGCCGTAGCAGGGTCACCGGGAGCTTTACATGTTACCTGACCACCTCCTACCTGGCACACTGCCTGCAGCTCTTCACCTTCCATCTGAAGGTGTGCTCCCCGTACAAGGGTTAGAGCTGCCATCTGCTCATTCCCTCCCCTCCTCTCGCTTTGTATCTCTGACCCCTGATACCTGTTTCTGCTCTAGTCCCTCCAGTAACACACAAACCCAGAAAGGTTGAGGTTGGCAGGGCACTTCTGGAGATCACCTAGTCCAACACCCCTGCTCAAAGCGGGGTCAGCTGGAGCAACTGGAGTTGCTCTTGCTCCCAGCACGTCGCCAGTGCCATCGCAGGGCGTAGCCACCCATGGCGGAAGACGCTGTGCCACAGGCTCGGGCACAGTCAAGCTGTTTCCAGTGCCAGAGTGGGAGGATCACCAGAGCATCTCGCTACTGCCTATGGTCTCCCTCCCTCTGTTGACGGCCGGATGGCACAAGGGGATACTGTGCTCTTGGATGAAAACACACACCCCCCCCCCCAGTCAGCCGAGGTCTCTATACCTTTACACCATCACTAACTAGAAACAGCTCACGGAGTTAGTGGCTGAGGCCGGTGTGAGCCAGTCCCCCCACCCAGCCCAATATAGATGTCAGCTTCAGGCAGAAATAAACCTGCACCCACAACTCCAAAAGCAGCCCTGGGCCACCCACACAGACAGAGACACATTTTTAGGCAGAAAATCCCACCCAGTACATACCTCTTCCCATTCATCAACCACAGGATCTGGTTTATTGCTTAGTCCAGTCTTTTGGCAGAACAGGACCTGTTTCTGTGGCAGGAAACACTCGCTCTTGTTTTTTTTCTGTTAAAAAAAACCAAACTCTTTCCCTTTTCTGAAACTTGTCCAGATTCATTCACTGGCCCTCTGCCTCTCTTCTGAATGACTCCATGGGAGTCCTTGAGTCTCAGCATTATTATATTTTATTTATACAGCACAATAAACGTACGTGGCACTTTTCAACATACATCAAACAGCAAGGTCCATTTTCTGATGAGTGTACAATTTGATTTAGAAAAACACTGTCTATAAAATGCAACAGTCTCCTGGCCTGGATGAGCTGCACTGTGCTGACTGAAGGCTCTTTGCTGTGTTTCCTCAACCCCTAAAATTGAAACAAAAAGAAATCCCTGTCTGTAGACAAGCGCTTTATTTCGAATGGCCCCTGGTGACGGCGTCCCCTGGAGCTGTTCAGATTTACACTGATGTATCTCTCTGCTGCTTGTGCCAGGCACGTATTTCAGGCCCTGATGGGTATGTTGGTCCTCACAAGCAAAAGCAGCAATTCAGGGGTCCTGCCCCAAAGGTTTTCACCGGCCAGACCACGTCAGGTACCCGGACAGTAGCCACCCCCAGGAGAAAGCAGAAGAGCAGAGGCAGGAGAAAAAAAAAAAGGGCAACCAGGAGAAAGGAGAGCTGTTTTTCTTGGTGGAAACTGAAAAACCACCACCTTGGAAGGGCCAAGCACTCTGGGACAACTTCAGCAAAGCACAAAGCACCAAAGCTGGGGAGTCTCTTGAGAGGGAAATGTTGAAAGAGAGGCCAAAAGCAGTTCTCCAAGCACCCAAGTGCTCTCTGCTGTACACCCAGCAAAGCACAGTACATTAATTCATTAGTGAATTGGATAATTTTGGAATCAGTCTAAGAATATCTATTGATGAAGGACAAATAATTAGTTGTCAGCATCTCACAAGTTTTCCAAAGACCGCTTCCTTTGGGCACAGCTACACTTATCTAAACAAATAACGGTGAGTAAATGCAAGGTTCAGATAAACAAATAAGAAATGCAGCACCTAGAGGCATTTGTGCTTCCCCACAGATGCACTAGATGAGCTTAATCCAAAGCCTTTTCCTCCCTCAAGCTGGCAAAACTCTCTCCTGAGGTTTCAGAAAACTTTAACGCTAACCTGACCTCAGCACCGCTCCGAAAGCGCAAGGTACGAGGAGTCACCTGTGAGATCCCTGTGGCTTGTGTCCCCTGGGCTATAACAAAAGCTGCGGCATCCGCGCCGTTCGCACCATTGCCGAGATGTTAATGCCACGCAGCATCAGAGAGGTGACAAAGTTACAGCAGCCCTGGGACTGCCTTGCAAGGAATCGTGACAACTGTTCAATTCTGTGCTGCGCTGAATATATTCTCAGAGGTTGAAATTATGAGCCTAAAGCCATTTAAGTTTTCTAAAACACTTTTGGGCTGGGGAATTCCATACTTTCCAAGTCGC
Organism: Sula dactylatra; assembly: GCA_013389905.1. Classification (NCBI taxonomy): domain Eukaryota; kingdom Metazoa; phylum Chordata; class Aves; order Suliformes; family Sulidae; genus Sula; species Sula dactylatra. Next base: position 87,133 of record WEKW01023388.1, on the reverse strand, counting down.
AGGGTTCAAATGATCTCAAATAGCCAGGCAGATGGGGGGTTTTTTGTTTGTTACGAAGTGACCCAGTGCAGAAAGTTCAAAGATCCCCCACTGCGCAGAGGTTTCACGCCGTTTAGGGAAACGGGCCTTTGCCCCCGGGCAGCAAAACCACAGGGGCTTTTAATGTTTTTAAAAGAACGTGCCATTGATTGATGACCAAGTGTTGCCTATAGAGGAGCAATCCCAGAGGCCATCACGTACAGAAGAGTTATTGTAAGGCTGTTGGCACGAGCCATACCACACGCTGCAGCGACCTGCCAGAGGAAGGTGTTCCGAGCACAAACGTTCCTTCAGCACAACTCAGCTGCCACGTCGTGAGGTTTCCTGCGCGCTTTAGGGCCTCGGGTACCCTGGGCTGGGTTCAGCCCTGCACACCTCACCTATGTGCGCCAGGGCGTTTTATGGGGCTCCTCTCGGGGGCTGGCTCCCCCTCTCCCGGGCGCGCATCGAGGAGACCTTGCCCCACTACACGCATCTCCAGTTGGGACACAAGAGCCCAGCTCGGTCTCTCCCAGAAATAGACCTCTCCTGGAGGGTTTTAGTGAAGGAAGTTGGAATATAAGCACACTGAGGAACCAATCTGGTTGCTAAGGGACATTCATGCAAAGCTCAACCAGGAAAACCTAATGCAGGAGGGAAGCCCGCAGCCTCGCTACCCCCACCCCCTCCCACGCAGGCAGGGCACTGCTCGCAGGTCAGCCAACCTCACACCCACCCACGGGGAAAGATGCACCCGGCGCTCTGCCCACAGAGGCTGTCCCCACAGGTAGCGGGGGCCACCAGGACAGCGTCCTCGTGGACGGGGGACGCAATTCCAAACAAGATCAGAGCAGACCTGGAGCAGGTTTCCAGGGTCAGCTGCAGCCCAAGGATCACAAGTCCAGCTCAGTCCAAGAAGTCAGAGAAGGAAGATCAGCAAAGTGCATGACCAGACACAGGTACACCTGCAGCAAAGCTCAGGCATGGGCCGAGGGCAAGCATCTAAACCCCAATGCAGCTCCTTCAGCAGAAGGCAGGAGCTCTTTCTCACAGCTTATCTCTTTTCCCAGCAAGCAAGCTGACCCAAGGTTACGCAGCTGTGTCATATTAGAGCTCGCCGTGAACCCAGGCAGCCAAGCCCCTGGGGTGAGGCTCAGGGTGTTGCAGAGGCTTTGGTACACTCAGGGCTCTGATGCTGCAGCTAGATCCGCATGTGAAAATAAAACTAGTGCATCAGTATCAAACGCAATTTCAAACCTGCTCTGCAAACCAGAAGCCCCAATCTGACCCCGTGCTCTTGCGTTGCCCTGCCACTCACAGACCGTAGCCAGGCAGGCGGTTTAGCCTGCCACATGCATCACGTACCCTATAGGGCTCCTTCTGACTTGTGTCCAATTAAAAATGCTTCACACCTGCTGGACTGTACAGCTTATCAACACTGCAGTGCCCCTGCCTGCAAGGTATCTCACATTTTGGAGACCAGCAAGAAGCTCAGGTATTGATCCTTCAGGGCTGAAATGGTGACTCCAAAGAGGGCCGCATGGCTGCTCTGCCAGTTCATGCCGAGCACCAGGACAGCTGCTGCCCACACCAAACAGCTCCACGGGCACCCACGGGCACCCGGCGTTTCTGGGAGAACCCGGCTCTATCACGTTATTTGGGCAGTGCTGTGCTGGGCAGAGGCCACTGAGGAACGATCCAGTAAAAAGAGCCCAGAGGGAGTCACAAGGATGCCTCCCCAGTCTTCACAAGTCTCGCGGGGACTTCCCAGTGAACGCATTTCCCTGCCACATCCACAGACAGGAATTAGCGGCTCTCCCTGGTAGTGGTGTGAAATGGGGTGAGAGCTGACAGCAGCAAGTATCTGAACCTTAAACCCTCTGTTCCTCTGGATACCTGGATGTACGCCACCATCCAGAAGGTAATCTGCTTGGACTGCTTGGGGCTGAGACCAGAGCGGAGGTCCCGGTGTCACCACGGTGGCCGTGAATCGGTGCCATCTGCTGCTGCGTGAACGTGGGACTGTGGCGCTCTCAGCCCTCCAGCAGACTGAGAGTTTGAACACATACTGCCAAATTAGTTACAGAAATGTAATCACATCTATACACCAGAGAGACTGCTAACGGCGAGGACTGGAGGTGTGCAGGAATGCAGATGGACTAGGACAGATTTTTAAAGCAGTTCAGCGTTAATTGTTGGGAGAACTCCCCAGCTGAACCTTTCACTAGTGCTGTAGAGGGGGGACAGTTAGAGAAGTTCATCTTCAACAATTACCACTTCACATCCTGCCTCCTTACTTGAGGAGGAGAAAGTATTTCGTTATCTCTGTTATCAAGAAACATCTCCCTGCTGCTTTTAAAATGCAGAACAGGAATACCTATGACAATGCCTGGCTTTCCTCCGCTGAGACTGCCAAGTTAACTGCTTCCATGTGGGAGTGAGTCTGTGCCAGTGCTCATATTCCTTTTATTCCTGGTATAAATAAATAAATAAATAAATAAACAAACAAATAAATAAATAATCTCCCTTAATTCCTCCAGACGGACGACTGCTTCACAGAACTGTCAAGCTGTCACTCTCAAAAAGGACAATGTCAAGTGGCTACATGCAGCCCCGATACATTTTTGGGGCCAAACAGCACTGTTTAGCCAGCCAGTCTGGGCTCCCCAGGCCAGAGACAGGGATGCTCCCCATGGAAATCCTTTGTCCTTTCTACAGCTCTGGGCTTAAATCATGATATATTAGTGACATGTCATGCTAGAAGGAAGTCTGTGCAGGAAGAAGGTTCACAGTGAGAACCGGAGCCTACATGGACCATGCATTGACCTCTTGCCCATGCAACCATCGTGTGTATCATCTCCACCACCTTTCTGCCACTGCAGCCTGACAGTAGGAGCTTGGGGGGGGGGGGGGGTCGGTGCACTACACAACATCCATCCAAGAAGCGCTTGACCTCAGCAAAAGAAAGAGTCATAGTCAACCTGTACGTCTCCGTTCTCCTCTCATGATGCTCTGTTAATAGACTCTGCACCTTGGCAATGCTCTTGGGGAACCTGATGAAAAGCAGGGAGGGGAGCAGATGAGTAGTGTTTGTTGACCCGAGGCTCCAGGCTATTAGGAAATGTGGCAGTGTTTAACACATTGGAGAAAAAAGTGGGGGGGACGGTCTGTGCAGCAGGATCACTCCCAGGCGCATGCGTGCACGCACACACGTACTTGGATGCTTTATAGGGCAGAGGAATCGGCGTTCACTTTACAACTGACCTGGATTGCTAATGCGATGAAGCTAAGGCCCCAGGCACTGCTCAGAGGGTGTGGTAACCCGCCTGCTCTTGGGGTGATGCACACTCACGTGGGTCTCGTGTCCGCTCCAGCGTGTGATCTGAATGGGGTCAGACATCAGGTTTGGTGGATTTTTCCGCAGCTGGCCAAGTCCTTTAGAAAGCAGCTTCGGCAAAGAGAAAGGAAACAGGATCCAAAGAGTGACTCATGAGGGGAAATTAGTAGCTCATTAGTTCTGGGGTTTAAGGGGAGAATTTACTGGTCCTGTGGACCAGGGCAACATGCAGCTCATACTAATGCAGGCTCCTTCAAGTTGCAAGGGAAACCACCGAAAGAGAGAGAAAAAACCCCTTCTGGATGGAGTGACTCCCACCCAAGGGTGGGAGCTGCATTGCTGAGAAAGCAGAAGGAGATGGTGTGCCTCACGTCAGGGGTTTGGGGGCAGCTGTGATTGACCAAGACACTCCGAGAGGAGGAATCTGTCCTTATCTTTTGCAGTAGCTCAAGCTCAGAAGTACCATGGCAGAGCACGCTCCACCAGCTTGGAGCACGAATTTTGAAATGAACCCCTTTTTCCCATTTTGGACGCAGTTTGTTGCTGGTGCCGTTGCAGTACCACAAGTCCGTGTTCTCTAGAATTTCCGACGGACTCTGAAGTATGAGATTCAAGTCAATGAGGCAGGTCGTTGTGGTTATTGCTCTGCTACCAGGGTTTTGGCAGAACACTCTACGCTTGGGGCCAGGCATAAATATCACCTGAGGCCAGTGTAGTAACAGCCCAGTTGGGCTTTAGTTAGAAGTGCTGGGATACCGCAGGAGATGCACTGTACACCTTCTGAGACCGCTGCAGGCCAGGCAGGATACTCCAGAGCATCTCAACACCAAAAGCTTTCGTGTGAGCAGCTGGGCCCCAGACATCAACGGTACTATGAGCAAGGTCTGTTCATAATATTGACTAGGGGTGGGCATCAGCCGCAGGCTCCAGAGCCTTCCACTTACTCAGTGGATTGCACAACCGAGTCAAGGCCCGAGACGGTGCAAAGGAGGGAGCACTGCATGTAACACAGGCGCGAAAGAAGACACATCTGTCTGGCGTCTGGCACCGTGAGCAATGTTACCTCCTTCCAGCAGCTTGTCCAGAAGGACTCCGGGAAGTCCTGTCCATACGGACCTTGGGGATGTCTTGGACACCCTAGATTATTTCAAATGGCTCTAAATGCCTTACCTAACGAAACTCAGCCAGGCCCTGAATCCTCACCCCTCCCCAGTGGACAAAAATCAGGTCAGGCCAAACCAGACATTGCATTTGTTGGGCTGAATCACTCTCCAGACTCCAGCAGCTGCATTGACTATGTCCCCACTGACGGCAGTAGGGTGTTCAGACACCCAGCACACATATAGACAGCCTCAGCTGGGTGAGTGATTATAGGTTTCCTCTCTGCAAACCGAACGTCTCTGCAGAGTTCCCAGTTCTGAAGGAAATGGAAGGCATCTACATTTACGTTGTCCACGCTTAGCAAGATGAATTCCCTCCTCCCATGCAAAATGCAAGAGCCTTCACCTCTCTGCACGTATCTGCTGTGTTTTTCACAAGCAGAGGAATAAAATAGGAATGAGTCATGAAGAAACTTCTTCCTGTAACAGTAACACAAGAGCAAGGCGATGCACATTATTTAGCTTAGTTACTGCCACGGCAATGTCAAAAAAAAGCAGCCAACCTCACAAGCCAGTGTCAAAGGTATTTATGACCTTCACCCAGCAAAGGTTCATGGATGTACCTCTGCAGCATCCTCTGCTGGCTCAGCAGTAGGATGCGCCATGCTGTGAAGCTCTCTTGACTCCACGCTTCTGCCCCAAAGCTGGTAATTATTTCTTTCTGCAGAGATATCCTCTACGGTTGCTGAAAACAGCTCTCAGCTATTCGGGATTTGCTTACTGATATCTTTAACAGGCTTTCAATACATTCAGCTGTACCAAGGGTCTGAGCGTCTCACCTGTATTCCCGCTCCTCAGTTACATCCATGCCAAAACTGTGTATATTGTTTGAGATGATACAAATAATAGCTGCCTGTAGGTATTCACCTTTTGCTAAATGAGTGTCCAGGCATGAAATTGCACCAGATCACATCAAACTAAAACTATACAGAAAAAGCATAAGAAAGATATATCTTCATGTTAAATCCAATCTAATTCTGTATTTGGTGATCTGCTTTAGTTTTGCAAGTCGTGGTGACTCAGTGTCTGCTAGCCAGATCCAGGCAGATATCTGAGACAGTTCTGTGTCATGTCACTGTGGAACTGCCTTTCCTAGTGCCCTCTTTTATCTGCGTTTTGGTATATCAAAGTTTTTTCATCCTTTTATACAGAGCTGTTTGCTTTGCTGGCTGAATTCAACAAGAGGAGGAATGGAGGAATTTGAACTACTGAGCTCGTACTCGACCCAGTGACGCTGAGCCCAGAGAGGGACTTCTCAGAGGCTGGTATAGGCCATGTTTCTCTCGGGTTTTAGTTCACTCAGTCTGGCTGCTGCTAAAGTTGGACATCAGCCTGCGGTCCCAAATAGGAGAAGGAGTAGAGTTCTTCCACTGAGTAGTTTTAGCAACAGTTTTAGTGGGGTTTTTTTTTTTCCCTTATCCAGTGGTTTCTTTACTTCATACAAACTTGCAAAGCTTTCCCTTGTAATGTTTTTATAGCCAGCCCAAAGCTCCCTGATGGGTTTGTAATGAGCCCCATGTATGTATAATTTAGAATATGTTTAATCTCTCTGCCTCTGTAATAAAAAATTTACTGGTTTGGTTGGTTTGGGTCTTTTTCTAAAATACCATCATTCCTGTTTTTTCCAGGCTGACCCAAGAATTCCATGTGGTTGAGTCAGACTGCTCCAGTAGGGATAGGGAGTAATTGATGTACCAGAGATGATGACCTTTGTTGGGCTGAGACTGCATCTCTCTGTTATTCTTCTTTTTTTTTTTTTTCTCTTTTTTTGCTTGAAGTCTAATCTGCATGTGGTTTGTTTGCATCCAGCCTGAGACGGATGGTGCACGGATTTAATGAGGTCATGTTTTCCCACCAGTTCCATTTGTAGCCATTTAATGTTCAGCTCTGAGTAGCAGATTGAGTTAAAGGCTACTTAAAAGTCTATGATGCAGACAAACATTCTACCCAATTTTTATTCTTTTACATATTTGATAATAAGCATCTCCAGGGTAAGGGTGAAGCTCATGGTTCACTTCTTGGAGAAGAAGCCAATTTGGTACTCCTGGATTATGTTGTCGCTGCTGAGATACTCTGAGATCCTGCTCCTGGCGTGCAGAGCAAGTGTATAACCTGCACAAGGGTAGAAACGTCATCATGGCAGTGTTAATGCTGTGAAAATTCAGGCAAACCTGCTGTTCTGCTGAAGCAGAAACACTTTATGGAGACTTTGAGGAGGGGATGAGCATCAGTGAAGAAGGCTGATTCTTCCCTACACTGGTCAGTACGCACAGGGAAAGCCTGGGCTCGGGTTCCATCTTGCCAGATCCGAGACGAAAATTTCTGCTTGGTCTCTTGCACAGGATGCAATTCCCTGACTAAATGGGGATGTCAGGAGCTATTATGTACCTGTCCTGGTAAATGCACAGAGAGAGATCTTCCAGCCAGGAAGCAGCTCCATCTGGATGAGTTTGGAGATGTCTGCATCTCCAGCATGTCAACCTGCATCAGCCGTTTTGTAACCTTAAGGGCTTTCTGTGGCTACCCTTGGAAAGCAGCTAGGAAAATTAATTCCACATAGGCCTGGGGGCATAGACTATACGTGTGCTGTGTTGTTCCCCCAAGCACTGGCAGTGATGGAGAACACACACCTGAAAATCTGCACGCTTCCCCAGGAGGTCAGTACCTTTGCTGTTGAAACCGTGGCTGCGGCAGACACCATCAACACTCTCACGTTTGCACCATGGGCCCTAATCTCCCTGTTACTCACGTATGCCGGTACAGAGCAGCCTCTGCTGTTTCACCATGGCAAAAGCATACCAGAAGTCAACAACTCCCAGTCCATGCACAGCTCTCCACCTCAAGCTGAGGCCTGCAGGCAGTGCACCCAGCTCCACACCATAATGCCCGGTCATACAATACTCGAGCCACACACGCTCTTCATCCTCCACATGGCTCATGAAAAATTGCACCTACAAATACTCCATGCGCACCCAAAGCACGCAGCACATGTGGAGAAAGTCAAATGCAGCAGCAAGTGGTACAGGACATGCTGTACCGCTCCGAAAATCCTGACACCCGCAGTGCAGAGGCTGAAGTACAGCACCCAGCAAAACACCAGCATCCAAGCCACTGGGCAGAGGCACTCTGCGTGCCCAGAGCACAGCACACACGCACAGTATGCATCTCCACACGTGCACTCTTCCTGCACGGGAGTCAGGACTGTGAAACCAGCACCAACATTCCCAGGAGTCTTTCGTTTAAAGGCACCATAAAGGAAGAGCTCTCTGCCGCATCTCTTTGGACTAACTGCCTTTGAAGCAATTTCACTCCAGGTTCCCTCTCGGCTACTGTCAGGTTATTCGTTTTCTCTGTCAAAACCTTTTTATTCACTGGGAATCTCAGCAGGGTTCTTCACTTGTTAATATTGCTGATTAAATTTCATAGTCTCTAACGTAAATATTCAAAAAGACTTTCCCTCTTCCCACCGTTTAAGTAGCACAGACCATACATTTACACGTGTCTTGTACAGGAGTGAATTGGACGGGACTAAATCAGAGCTGCTTGCACAGGGCACACACAGCTGAGGACCGCTGTGATACCTGACATACATTCCCAAACGTGCTGGCAAGACCCCCAGCCAACCCTGCCTGGCAATGCTGGGCTTCCCAACCCCACAGGCGCCGGTGACCTGCCTGCCTAGCTGCCCCTCCCGCCCCCCGCGACTGCTGCCCATCAGAAAGGACGCAGGAAGCCTTGCGTCTGTCTCCAGGATGTCCTGGCTGAAGTCCAGCCCTCATAAACCTGTGCAGGGAGGAAGCAAAGAAGGAAGAAGGTGAGAAAACCCTCCTGTACATGTTGCATTTCATTGCAAATAGCAAACCTCTGTGCTGCCAGTGATGGCTGCAGGGCAAGCAAGGGCACTATGAATCAGGGCTTGGCACTCCTCCAGCTATTAGCATCTATTTCCTTTGCTGGCTCCAGATTCAGTCTTAGTAGGGAAGACCTGGGAAAGGATTGCACCCTCTGGCCCAATGAGCTGTTCCACGGCTGAGCTGGTGATTTCAGGCGGGGGTCTCCTCTCCACCATCACTACCTGCTTGTCTTTCTCCATTTACTACTTCATTCGTCTCCCTCCTGTAGTGCAAGGCTGCGGTGTGTCTCCCCTGCCCTGAAGACCTCATGCCAGTGGTGGGAGAAGCCAGAGCTCCCTCAGACAGGAGCTGGACTGCAAGGGAGGAAGCTCTGTCCCAGCAGGCACATTGCAGGATTCATTTCTTTGCAGGCTACAGCAATAATTCCTCTCCTGTTTATAGGATAAATTCACACTCCTTGAAGGGCTTTCCCTCTTGTGTTAATAGGAGTTGCTTAAGGAGAGCACTTCTAAAGAGGGGCATAAATCTTTGATGAGGAGTCATGAACACACCGAGCAATGCCCAGCCAGCTGAGAGTTAACAGGCGACAAGGCTGTGGGAAGATTATTTCCTCAGCCCCATCCTTCTTCATTGTTCAAAGTGCTGGGACAACAGAGCCAAGAAAGCAAGAGCGATACTGAAGTAAGCCAGAGCCTGCACCTCTTCTTGTTCCCTTACAGCATCTCACGATTGCCATTAGTTTATCATCACCTGATCCAGCACTACATTGTCTCTCCTCTCCTTCACCACCAAGTCTTTCTGTCTGTTTCTGGACAGAAGGAATGTCATCCTTTTCCCCGGCATATGAAAGACTATAAAACCTGGTAAGTATTGATCTCAGCTTCAACATCATCAGCCAAATACTGACATCGCTTAAACAAAGGGGAGCGCAGGCACATTGTGTCACTCCTGCTGCTGAGGACAGCCACGGGGAGGTATGGCGAGATGGAGAAAAGCTGTTATTGATTCAGCTCCATGTTGCAGAGCCCTTCCCTTTCCTGCATTAAGGGCTAATTTTAGGCTGGGATGATTTAATAATGTGGTAATGTTCATCATGCAAACCCATTTCATCTCCCGTCCAAGGTGGACAGACGTGGGGAGCAAGGCTCCAGCGGAGCAGAGCAGCGCTGAGCGTTGGGCAGCAGCAGGGTTAGCACACCTGGATGCCATCGCAGCTTCATCTTGCGCCCTGCTGCTTCTCTGCTGGTGTCTCTTCCTCTCCCATCCTGTCCCCAAATGCTCTGGCTTCCCTCCTGCCGCAAGCAGGAGGCCTGGACATAGGTGATGACACCTCCAGAAGCACCAGCCCCTCTCCAGCAGCGTTGCCTGGTGCACGTGAAGCTCCGAGGGGCCAGGCGTCCTGGCAGAGGTTGCCCAGACCACAGCGTGAGCTGAAGCGCACGCGGGTGCTCCGCAGGTTTGCGGCCTTCAGTTTTCTTTGCACAGCAGCTAGGGCACGAGGTCAGTTATGAACCCAAGGCTTGTCCTGAGCCAAGCTGGGACTTGAATCCAGAGCAAATTCCGTTATCACAGAGCTGATTCCGGTGAATCTGTGTCCAGCTAGAACAGCATGTGAGGAGTCTGGAACCAAGACAAGACTCTGCCCTGAGCCGTTCTGTGGACAGCTGTGGAAAAAGCAGGGCAATACTTGGGACATTGCTCAATGAGAGGATAGAGCAGCAGAGCAAGCTCATCCCGGGGAGCACGCCCTTCCTTACCCCAAAAGAGATCTCGCCGGTTAGCAACACCGCTCAGAGCTGTGCTGAAAGCCCATGGTGTGGGTGACACAGACCAGGCTAGCCATAACGTCCCAGCCCATAGCAGGAGCCTTGGATACCTGTTTATGTCAGATGAACAGGTAGCATTTGGTCCCTCCTTCCTGCTGCCACACTGCAAGTGCTGCAGAACAAATGGCTGCGAGAGACGCCGGGCCAAGAGGAGCTGCACAAAGCAGGAGATTATCCTCGGCATTTCCCTGGACACGCAGAAAAGATGCGATGCTTTATCACCGCAGGACAAATGGCAGTCCTTTCCACAAGCTCCTGGGAACAGCAGGGGAGGTCAATGCTCCCATCCCGCTCCAGCACCACACCGTGGAGCCAGCGGAGCTGCAGTCACCCTTGTCTGTATGGCTTTGCCTGATGCTGCAGCTCTGATGCCAACTGAGTCACATTCTCATCAGACCCTGACTTAAATGATGGTGCAGAGCCTTGATGCTGTCTGGTCTGAGCAGGGCGAGGCTGCTGGCACGAGCCCAGCCACCGGCCCTGCACACATCCAGCAGAAATACTGCAGATTGCCTGCAGCCAGGCAGGGGAATTAGAGATGATGGAGGAGCAGGGGCTGGGCAGGAGCCAGGGGGAAGGGATGCAGCGAGCTCACAGCTACCTGGTGCAGCATCCCTCTTCTTGAAGGGAAGCACCAGAGACGTGGGGGAAGAGTGTCCCTCTCTCATCCTGCCATGCTCACCTCAGCCCTGCTTCCCTCCGCACCACTGTCCCGATCACTTCCAGCCCACCACCCCTCGAGGGGTGCTCATAAGCCCTTGCTTCTCCTTGCCCCGTAGCACATGCCGTGGTAGGGGTGGGGGGAAACAACTCACAGAACAGACAATTCTCTCAAAGTCTGTGTGAGCTCGTCTGATGCTTTGCACACCCAGAGGTCCAGAGCAGAGCTGTGCAGCCATCTCCTGGGCTGGGCTGTGGCTGCTGAGCCTGCATGACATGAGCTGCAGGCCGGCAGCAGAGCGGGGCAGCTCCGCAACAGAAGGTGAGCCAGGAGCCAAGGGTGGCGACAATGCAAGCGCGGGCAGCAGCCACACTAGCAAGGGGCATGCTCCCGTAACAGCCCACGCAAGGAGGGCAAACCAAGCAGGTTAGGGTCAGGACTGGCTGGGTATGGGGCTAGACACAGGCCAGCCTGCCGTGTAGCTCAGTCAAGGACCAAGGGCGAGGGCTTGAGCTTAAACGCAGGTCCAACGGGTGCACAGGGGGAAAGCTACCTACCGCCAGTTTCTTGCAGCTCTTTCTCACAGGTGAGCTGTCTTCCCTGCAGTCAGACCCAGCATGGTACGGGCAGCTCAGCCCCAAGGAGGGAGCGAAGAGGTTGCCCAGTTCAATGCCATCCAGACCCCGACCATGCGGAATGCCCAGGCTCTGGAGGTAAAGGTGGAAAGGGGCAGGAGTGGCAAACTGGGGATCCACTGCTGTGCATGCAACAGATGCCCGGCTCCAGGACTGGTCTTGGAGCTGTGGCAGCCCACACCAAAGCAATCCAGTCGCTTGGATTGCTGTCCAGCCCAGCGAGGCTGCGCAGTCCCTGCGCCACCACGTTTCTCTCTGGCAACTCTTACAGCTTGCGTCTGCTCGTTTGCTCCAGTGCTAACGATAATGGCCTTCCAAGCATCACCCCATCTTTGCAGAGCTTTTAAAAACTTGGCATGGGAATAAGAAACAAGGAAGGAACATGCAGGGCAACTGGAGAGAGGCAGGTTACACCAGCAGAGCTCCTAATGATCTGGCTGCTATCTTGTCAGCACTGGGCTGGTGCAGAGCCTGTGTTCAGAAGCAGAGCAGTGAGCAGAGCAGCACTTTTTCCCCAGGGCTCTGTCCAGCCCGTCTTCAGCAACCAGAGACCTGAGCGTCAAGCCCAGAGTTGAGTTTCAAAAGCTCTGCCATTTTGGGGGTGAAGAGAGATTTGTTTTCATCATTGTTTGGACAGCCTTATTCTGAGCATTGGGTGTCCCAAGACCAACAGCATTTACCTTTCAGCAGCTGTCTTCTTGCCTCACGGCGTCTGGAGGCACCATTCCCAGCCAGGGGAAGGTGGAGAGGCAAAAAGTCTCTGTGCACTCAGGGCAAGCTGGGAAACCGCGATCCAAGCAAACCTGGTTAACCCGCCGCTGCTGCAGGCAGCAGGGAGCTGTCGTGAGGAAGATTCCCAGCACTCTCCCTCCCGTCGCCTTCGGTGCACGGGCCCCTGCGCAGGGACATCAGCCAGCCGACCCCATCCTGCTCCGCTCCCGCTTTCCGGAGGTGCAATGAGCTTTGTCCCCGTACAGTCTCCCGCACAGCTCCAGCTCACTGCGCACGGGTTTGCAGCCCACAGACAGACCTCAGCCAGGCCCGGCGTTATTTTCAAGCTGAACCAGATTACACCAACGTTTTGCCTTACAGGAAACAGTACCAAATGCTTCAAGTACATTCGCTATTTAATGTTCTGTCACTAATGAGCCAGAGCCACCAACTTTTACTGTGTTCTGTAATTCCTTCTCCTACAAGTAGTTCCATGGAACAGCTAAGTTTGCAATTCAATATGAGAACACTTAATTATCATTACTGATAGAGCATCATATGCTCCTAATTTGTGGAAATAACTTCAGAAACAAGCATCTTCTTCAGGGATGAAACAAATCTGCTATTCCAGCTCTTTAAACATGGTAAAGAGGAACATCATAGAATATCTTAAAGTACATTGTTTGAGTCACACTTCCTTTAATAACTTTCCTGTTTTCAAATGGGGTCAATAATTTTGGTTGCCCACATCCAACAAAATGGGGTATAAGTTTGCAACAGTTGTGCACAAGGGATCGACTTGCAGCAGGCAGCGGGAACCGAGACACTCTCTGGAAACCCACCCCAGTCTGTCGAAATTTGAGCCCCTTGTCAGAGGCCATTTGGAAATGCAGATCCGTGTGTCCAGACAAGCTCAGATAACATGCTCTCTTCTCTCAAACACTCAGGCTCATTCCTGGTTTTCATCTGATAGGGGAGAAGGGGGTTCACAGCAGCAGTAGAAGAAGCGGGCTAGAAGCGAACTGAGCACGAACAAGGGCTCCTGCAGAGAGAAAATTCTGGTTTTGAAGCAGCAGTGGCTCGTACGGATTAGTAACTGACCTGAAGAATTTAAAAACAGCCATCCCCGGTCTGCCTGTCACCATTTTGAACAGCAGACAGCAAGGCAGGGCTGTAAGAACAGGGTAAGCATCCCTGGCGTACTTTCTCATCCCCCAGTGACCCGTGGCTCAGGGATTTCCCAAGCCCGAGATGGTATCTTCAGGTTTAATGGCCCTTGATGTATTTTTCATCCATTAATTTGTCCAGCTGCTTTTTGAATCCACACAGACTGGTAGCATCCACAGTGTCCTCACCTAACCCCCATGCTAAGTCAAGTATCTCCTCTGGTTCTTTATAAAACCAGGAGAACTTTGGAAACCCAAGCTCCCATCTCTCCTTAGACACCCTGGAGCACAGCCACAGCGCACAGATTCCAGTTTGATAGCAAAAGGGATGCACAAGTGATGGGAGCCAGCCCCGGGCTAAGCAGAGGCAACGCGAGGAGATGCTGCTGCTTTCATCAGCGAGAGAAATGCAAAGTGATTGCAGAAACACTAACCCTTGCCCCTGTCCTCAGCTTCGGTCCCCTGCTGCTACAGAGCTCCCTCAGAGGTGAGATTGCCCGTGCCTCCAGCAACGCCGCTCACACTGCCATGAGCGTGCCGCCTCCTCGCACAGCTCATCTCCCTTCTCCAACCCACACAGACTTCCCTATATCCCACTCAGGTCTTGTTACTACAGACTCACAAGCATCCCTGGAGCGCTTGGTTTTGCTGCTGGCAATGGCCCAGCCTCCTCTTCTGGCCACGCCAGGGCCCCACGCTGATCATCGCCCCAGTGATTTCGTCCCATAGCAAGGCACGGCCAGGTCTGGCATGGCTCCAAGAATCACTCCTCCTCCCATAACAGACTCGGCTGAGTCTGCAAGGGCGGGTGTAACATAGCAGAGGACAGCAGGACCCTGGGGCAAGAAGCATTCATCCCCTTCCCTGGTGTCTCCTATTGCACACTGTATCTTCCAGTTTTACAACCTCCCCGGCTCTATTTATATCAAAGGAGCATGCAGGCAGGAAGCAGCGAACAGACCTATTAGGGAGAACTAGGCTGCTATAAATAGTCCCATCAGTAATTAGCTGCGGAACTATTTGTTAAATAGGAACGCATGTAAACAAGAACTGGAAACACTAGGGCTGAGGTGCTCAAGCCATAGTCTCTGACCCACAACGCCATGGGCTCTGAGCAATTTTAGAGTACTGCCAGGGAGCAAGAACAAGCCTTGTGTCCCCGATGGATCCCAAGGGGAGCACACAGCAAAAGCCAAGCAAGAAGGAACACAGTGCACAGAGCTAGAACGCATATCTCTGGCTAGATGTCAAATTAGGTCCAATTTCACCGCCACCTCCATCCATTTCCATGGGCTGGAGAGCCATTTTGCTTGTCAGTTTTTGACCCAATGCATCATTTCCAGCTAAAAAGCCAGCTGCCCTGCTGTGACCCAAGAGCCTCTGACTCTGGGACCATGCCTACAGCAGGCTGGTGGTTATAATTTGTGCCTGCAGAGGACAGAAGTCCTCCCCTGACTGATGATCAGCAGGCAGTAATCCCTACAAGCTGCTGTGCTGTCCCGAGCAAGGAGGGATCTCTGAGCACGGTGTAGCCCATGCCCAGCATTGCCAGGACATGCCCCATGCCCTGCAGCGCTGCTGTCAGGATGGGACAGGCAGGCGGTACCAGCTAGGACCACCAGTTCGCTCCTTGCCAGGGGCTGCCCCCATCCTTGTTCCTACAGTCCCTCTGCGCTCTCACCTTGCTAGGTTGCCAAAAACCATGCCTGCTCCCAGCCACAGAGAGCGGGACTGTCCAACACCTGCTTCATCTGCTCAGCCCCAGGTTGGGAACATGTCCTTTTAGGTACCTACAGGAAGGTGCCCACAGCTGAGCAGGTGCCTCCACTGAGAACAGTACAGACCCGGGGGAGTGATTTGCTCTCCAGCCCCTCGAAGGCCTAGGGGAGCTCGGGTCTCACGCAGACACGTTTGCTATCCCCACTTACGCGCTGTCGTCCGCACACAAGGCCCGAATCCATCCTGCAGGTTTCACAACAGCTGGGGAAGAGCAGGCTCCCGTTGTGCCTTCATCTCAGCCCGAGGTGGCGCCTGAAAGAGAAGGATACGTCTCACCTTAGCACAGCACGGGGCGGCAGGAGCGATCGGAGGAGCTTTGAGACTGCTCTGAAGCTGAGAGTACCTGCCCGGGAGCAGCCCCGTAAGCAGTCACGCACCCCGCAGCCTGCTCGTGCCAGCCCTAGCCAGGCAGCCCAGGAAAGCCGGGCTGTGCCTGGGGGGCTGCGCTCACGCTTCTGGGCTGCACCCCAGGTTTCCCTACCAGAGTGGCAGCAGAACTGGGCTCCTGAGTCACTCGGACTCCTCTCTGGAAGGGACGTGGCCCCAGTCCCACGTGGGCCACATGGCCCCAACCCAAAGACCTCCTGGTGCCGTTAGCAACGTCCCTTTTGTGCTGCCCAGCCAGCTCAGCTGCACAGCCCTCCCACTTGTCCTTCCAACACAGGCACTAGCTCTAAGGCCGTCAGGGCATAAATGACAGAGGAGAGATGCATTTGTGTATTGCTTTTTACGGCCATTTCATCAGTGCAGTTACAGCCCTCAAGGAATCCCAGGATGCACGCAACTCTGCTGAGGGAAGCAGGCATGATTTGCTCCCTGGAGGTGCATCACGCAGGTGTGAAGCCCCAGCACGACGGCTCCCCGAGCCCTGGGTCTCTGCCAGCCCACCCACCGCCCGGTGCCGTGCTCCGGTTTCCGTCCGCCTGTTCCAGCCACCCCCTGCCTGTGTGCTCCCAGTTCTGGCCCCTGCACTTGCACTGAACAACAGATTGCTCTGCCCCCCTCCCTGCTGTTCCCTGGCCGCTGCTCCTTGGGAGCACTGCAAGCATCGGCCTGGCCCGGCGGGGCCAGCTGTGACTCACGCTGGCGTGCTGGGGGCTCGGCAAAGGGGGCTCTGCAGAGGCTCCCAGCAGACCCACAGGTCTCCTCCGTGAGAACCAGGCGGGGATCACTCCTATCGCCCTGCAGGAACATGACTCGAGTCAAGACTCATTGATGGAGGATGAGAGCACATGTGTTCAGGCAGGACCTGCCACCACAGTTTCTGTTAAGGCTTTCATTTCCCAGAGCCACTCTAGACGCTACTCAGCAGAGCAAGCCAGGGAACATCAGCCCAGCTAAGCAGTTCGTGTGCCAGCTGGCTGAGCACGGGGAGAGCTAACCTGGGCCAAACATCTGCAGGACATCATGCCAACTGCTCCCCACCCTGCGGGGACCACTGGAGGAGAAGAGAGAGATGGAAGCTGCAGCTGGAGGAGAGCAGGCCCCTCACCAGCTCTGTTTGATAGCACGAAGACTTCGGTGGAGGAGGACCTCACAGGGACATGCAACCAGATGTAGGCCGATTGCCTGGTGGGGTAAAGTAGCAGCATAGTTAAGGACACCGAGGGAAAGCCATGCTGTACTGGTCCCCCAGTAAACTTGTGCAGAGTCTAAGAAAATACCCTGTGCTAAGCAGCCTGACCTGACTACAGCCTGCGGACCACTTCGTTGGCTATGGCAAAGGGCTCTGCCCTAGCATCTGACTAAAAAGCAAATAATACCCCACATGTGGTACCCAGACTGTCAAAAATGGCAGATGTCTCCTTTGTCTGCAGGAGTCTGCAGCCCAGAGGGCCTGGAAGAGCCCCTGTGCCTTGCACTGGAGCCCTCGACATGCTTCCTAATGGCTTGCACAGCTTGTGCTCCCATTCCTGGATGGATATCGCTTGGTTCAGCAGTGCTGGACGGTGACACTTCCCTGCACGTGTGATAACTGACAGAGCCCACACGTGGGATAACGCAGAAGAGCATCGGCCTGATCGAGAGACCCACTACAGGTCACCAAGAGCTGCTTGCTTTTTGCTGCTGGCTGGAGACGGTCAGGAAACCTTTCCGAGGACCACAAGAGACCCACATGTGAGCACTATGAGGCAGAGATTGATTTGCCTGCTTTTGGTAATCTTGGCCAGCAGCCTTTGCAATCTGATTTTGCCATTTGTTTTCTGCTCTCCTGTTGCTCTCTCTATAAGCACGATACCCAAGAAAAGCCAGTCCACATAGGCCCTGGGGTCATTTGGCTTCCCTTTAAGGTGCCTTTCAACTGAGAAGGGCTTGCTGGAAGTACTGACCCACAAACAGTGCCAGAGAAGACGATGTTTAACTCCCAAGCCACTTAGTTTAATGGCACGCTTTGGCCAGGAGTTCCCCAGATCTCCAGCTGTGACAGGAATCATTTCAGTCTCTTCATTCCGAATTTGCTCGTTTTAATGCCTGTTCTTAAGGCACATTGCTTCCCCATCATGTCAGGAGCTCACATCTTTACTCCTTTCATATTGTCCCTGTCTCAGGCCAGTAATTCCAGTTCCCTGGACTCTCTTTCCAGCACAGCTTTGAGGACTGCCATGCACATGAAGAGGCATTTTTGTCACCACCCTTTACAGTGCTCCCATTTTCAATTCTTCCCCCTCACTCTGAATTATCCCCACACGCAGCTCCCTAAAGAGCTCTGCTCTGTTTTTCTGAAAGGTTTTCAGGCTCTGAGAGGGGCTCATCCATCAGCCAGAGATTTGGCAGCTTTCCTGGGACTGTCAGTTCCCAAGAACAAACAGCTGCAAAGGCACCATCCTCTTCCCGGAATTGGGGAGGAGCACACACGGCTTCAGCCCATTACAGAGAAACAGCCAAGCACCAGAACTGCTGCCCTCGAGCCAGCAAAGCTGAGCTCACGGGCCAGCTCTGGACCGAACTGGTACCCTGCTTGCCTCTGCTCAGCCTGGAGACAGCAGCACTCTCCAGGCAGCATCTCCATGGCGTGTTCAAACCCAGAGCTGAGCCGAGCATGAGTTTGTGTGCTCCCATCAGGCACAGCCAAGGACACTGGGCTTGTGTCCTATGGGACACAAATGCTTGAAGCCACATACACGACAAGAGCATTCCTGTGCACAAACCATCACTGTGAATCTGTCAGCTGCCCGCCTCCATATGGGGAAGCCTGTGTCTGAGGAGCCTGTGCTGTCCACACGCTTCTCCCATGGGTCCTCCAGCTGTGAACACACCTTGCTCCGTGCAGCAGGCACCATTCCCACACCTGGCACCAAGTCCTTCACGAGCCCAGCTCTACAGCTTGTCCAGCCAGGACGTCTCTTTGTACTAGTAAATTAAATGCGTCCAGGACTGTTCTCCAGCACCAATGTCATCTGGCATCACCAAGCCCGTGTCCAGGCTATCAAACTCTCTTCAACCTCCTCGAGGGAGCTCAACACGCAAATTGCTCCCGAGCACAGTCCCTGCCCAGCAACGCCCCCCCCAGCAAACCCCAGCTGTGCTCATCCAGGAACAGTTTGGGAAAGCGTGATCTGGCCTGAACCAAACCCATCTACAGGCGATAGCCACCCAGTGACAATCCCTTCACGCCGTTTGACTCACAAGAGCGGGCATTTGGCCTCTGTATCTGCAGGGAGGCAGCAGAGTTTTCCCGCAGGGTGGAAGGGACAGCGCTGAGCTGCGTGTCCTGGTGAGCCTCAGCATTGCCTCCTGCAGCACAGCCTGGCAGGGGAGGCAGACCGTGCACGTACCTCCGGGGACAGGGGATGCACCCCGGGCGTCGGGGACCAGCGGCTCAGTGAGCTGGAAGCAGGAAGGTTGTGTTTAGTGCCTTGTCAGGCAAGAGCTGCACACCCACAGAGGTCTTTAGCAGGTTCTTCTCAGGGCGGAGTCATGCTCTTACGTATTACACGTTTGAGGAAAAACCCTCGCTGTGTCCTAGAGAATACCACAAGGAGTACCGGTCCCCTTGGCTTGCCTCTCCTCCATCCTCACGATGGCCCTGGTGCCTTGCAAACCCTCATTTGCCTCCCTCCCCATCGCACGCACCGGAAGCAGGACAGGGCCATTGCTGAGCGTCTCTTTCCAGCAGCGCTTTGGTGGTAGCGGTTTGCAGGACCCTAAAGCAGAGCAGAGCGGAGACAGACCAGAGGCCTGACACGAGCTCTGGCCTTTGGGGAAGGTTGCAGCTCCCAGCTTCTCAGCACAGCTTTGCCTCTGACCATTGCTGGGGAAGACAAGAGCTCAAGTCACCGAGAAGATCCTTCCTTCACAGCACTTTGCTCCCCTCCAGCTCCTGTTGTGCCTGCCAGGATGATTGCTTTGTTATTTTTTTTGCGTTCAACCCTGAGAAGTCATATTTAACAGCTCTGTTATTATTCAGAGCTTACATAACTCTTCACACAGCAGAAAACTGTGCAGCCTCTTCACTGCTGGCTCACCGTCCGCCAAACACCGCAGGGCATCTCCCTCACAACGCGAGAGGACCCTGTTTGCACAGACAGCTTGGCACTGTGCAAATGCATTCACAGCGACACCTTGGTCACCTTGAGTTACCGCAGCCCCTGGATCTTCCGCACACTCCTGGAAGGCCTCTTCCTCTAGGTCTTCTTCCCTGCTTCCGCTCACCCCCCTTCCATCAGCTGGCAGAGGCATCAAGGAGAAGCCAGGCTGTGGTGCTGAGAAGACGGCCAAGGGTGCTCCTGGGCCCTCCAGACAGCAGGACCAGATCTCAAGTACACCGCAGGCTGCTCTGCCGTGGTTTTCCGGGGAGCTGCACCCATGAGTGAGTCAGTCTGGATACCCTTGACAGAAACAACACAGACTCTGGGGAGATGCACCATTGCCCGTGGGGAGAGGGCAATGTCCCCAAAGGAAATAAAGGGCTGGAGCTCACTACCTGGAGGAGCTGGGCATGGCCTGGAGGTGGGATGTCCAAGTGTCCTTAGCAAAGAGCCACCATCAGCTCTGAGAACAGCCATGGAGAAGAGGTGCCCGAGGCAGGGCTGCGCCTCTTAAAGGGGCTTCCAGCAGACTGGCATGGACGCTGGTGAGTCAGAGCTGTTTGGCAAAGGCAGCACCCACATGAAGAGCGTAAGTCCTTTCTTGGAAAGAGGGAATGCCAGCATCAGCAGGTGGCTTACAGGTACCCACACTGGGACTGACAGAAGGAGCAATGTTGACTAGTATTCCTTAAACAGAACAGCTAGACAAATTTCCACCCACCTTACCATACATTCAGCCTGCCTATACCTACCCAGTATGGCTATAAGGATGCTTCATGACGTCAAAAGCCTTTCTAAAAATCAATATAAACAATATCCATGGTTCCCTCTCTTCTCCATACAGCCAGACATCACATCATAGGAGGTAACTGAGTTGGTCAGGCACGCTTGGTAAATCCCTGCTGGTTGTTCCCAGACTTTTCTTGTCCTTTATGTGCCTGAAAACACCCTCCAGGAGGTGAAGTTGACCATCCTGTAGCTCCCCAGACCCTCCTAGCCCTTCGTGAATGATGGATCTGGGAAAGCAGCGTCTGGCTGGGTCGCTTGGGGGAAGCAGACACCCTGCACGCACGATGAGCACAAGGGAGAGCCACTGAACCTCGCTGAAGGCCTGTGAAAGCCCCTTCCCTTCCCCTCCCCTCCATTTTTTCCTGGAGCCTCTCTGGTCTCTCCCTTTGAGAACCAGGAACATCTTGCAGCAGACCGTGCGTTGCCAGTTGTGAGTACGCTGCAGGGATGAAGCATCCTTCCCCACCATCCTCACAGACAAGTCTTCGCGGAGGTTCTGCCCGCACTGACACAGGGAGCCCAGAGCTGGCTAGGCTCAGCAGATGTGGCAGGAGGCGCTGGGACACCTGCACCACAAGAGCATGCAGGGAGCAGACACTGTTGGAAGACGGAGAAAATGTCCCTGGACTCAGAGGAGACCCTGCGGAGTTTTCTGCACCTCAGAAGGTCAGATGACTAAGGACGAGCCTGGAGGCAATACTTTTTTCTGCAAGTGGGCAGGGGAGAGTTAAATAAAACCCCTTTTTAAGCCCTCTTCGATCTGATCGGTCTCTTTGAGATGTCTCTGTTAGGTATTTTAGCTCATATTACAATAAAACCTGGCTTGTTTGAGTTTAAAAGCCTCTTGGTTCCTTTAGAAAGCTGGCTGCAAGAGCAGATCAAGACAGATCGCCACAAAGCTCTGGCCAGCTCTGTCTTCACATTTATTTGAGCCACAGCGATTCACCTGTCAAATGAGAGGTGCCCAGAGCAAGCTGAAACACTTTTCAGTCTCCGGGAACCGTAAAAGTAGTCGAGACATCACATTCAGCACCTCTGGAGACGCTTATGCCTGCACACCTACATGCAGGCGGCTTAACCCAAAGCTGACCGGTCACGGGTCAGATCTTCTGGGCGGCTGCAGCGCCTGAACGTCAGCGCCCAGGGCCACGAGGTCCCCCGGGGCACTCAAGACCCGCCGCTGGAGGACGGGACACGAGCACATGTTGCACATCACAGGTGCAGCCCGCAGCGGTGGGCACAGCGCGTGGGACCAGCCCCACCAGAGGGGCTAGAGAGGGGCGACAGGCAGCGGCACTGCAGCACGGCCACCGCACCACGGGACGGGTCTGCGCCACCCGAGCTGTGCCCTGCCGGGACAGGAGAGCAGCCTAGCCGCTACCTGCCGCTCTAATCCGCTTTGCCTAGTTGCTGGCACAGTCTCGGCCTCTTCATTTCTGACACTCCTCCTGGTTGTTAGAGCAGCCCTGGGATGACAGCAGTAAACACTTGTGTTTGGACAAGCCCGGCTGCTCGTCTTCAGCATCTGCCGCGTTTTACAGTTTAAGCAAAAAATGGCCTTATTTAAAAGGACCCTTTTCTGGAATTACCGCTTGTTTTCTGCCACCTCAAGCCACTGTCTCAGGAACAGACCAAGCCCAGCTGAGCTCCTGGTCCATGGGCTGCAAATGAGCTCTCTACCCACATCCCGTCCCCAGCCCAGTGCGGAGTCCAGCAGCGCCCCTTTTCGCAGCAAACAGAGCGCACTGAGTACGCTCCCGTCTCCTGGAGCCCTTGCTCACCTGCTGATGGCAAGCCAAGGACCCCCTGCCCAGACCCTGATACTAATTTCCGCCAGTAGGCAATGGATTCGCTAGCAATCAGCCATCTAGGAGTTAATATTTCATTGAGAGACTCCAGCAGGAATTATCATGAAATTTGTAGCTGGCCTAAAGTTGAAGCATCGTCAATATAAAGGGGAGTAAGGTTATGGCACAAGAAGGGCTGCCTGATCCCGAGGTCTGCAGTAACACCACTCCGATGCAACTGAGCAGAGGAGAGGAACAGGCGCTGATCCTAAGGACTGCTGCTCAAAAAATGGGAGTCCATCAGAACGACAGAACTCCGTTTGCTCAATGCCACAAAGCAAAGGCTAAGGAGAGGCAGAAACACTTGCTATAAATACGACAGGGAAGTAAATACCATGGAGGGAGAAGAGACCTATTTAATCCAAAGCACAGATTGGCACAAGAATAAATAAATACAAATTTGCCATGAACATAGGCTGAAAATTAATAGGATTCTAACCACCAGAGAAGTAATGTTCTGAAACAACCTTTTGACAAGCAAGAAACCATACCAATTTCAGGATGGCTTTTGAACCATTTATAGTTCATAAGAGGACAAGGACAATAGTGGACAATGCATTTAATGTCTTAGAAATCTGGGTATACAAACATTAGAACAAACAGGAGGAGCTCAAATTCTTCATACAAAGCAAAATTCTGATTTAATTGGCATAACAGGCTTGTTGGGATAACCTATGTCTGGAATATTAATATCCAACTGTATAGCTTGTTCAGGAAGGGCGAACAAGGAGAAAAAGGAGGATCTCAAGAGCATAGGTACATGCACTGAGTATGCGACTGCGGGAGGAAATAGTCTCTGAATAAGAATTACAGGAAAAATGGGTGCTACTAGAGCAGAGGCACACAGACATTCAGCCAGGAAGAGAAAACAGACCAGCCATTTTAACGAGTGGTTCACAATATCATCCAAAAAACAGTATTTGGTGGTAGCAAGGGATTTTGACTACTCAGAATTGCTTGACAGGGATCCTGTAAATCACTGATTGCTTGGCAAGTTTTATGACTGCATTGGCAGCACAGCTCTTACCCAAAAGGTAAATCAGACAAACAAAAACCCTAAAGCTGGAGTTTTTCTAGATTTGATTCTGGCCAAAAGGAAAGAAAAACAGAAAGAAAAATCCCAAAAAACCCCAAAACAGCTGCTTCGTAAGCTGGTAAAACTGGTGAGGAAGAACCCCTGGAAGAGAAAACTATGCTAAAGAGAACTCATGGTTACTTAGAGAAACAACAGCAACAACTGAAAACTATCCTGACGAGGAAGCAGCAGGAGGAATTTAGTAAGACCAGCTTTTCAAAACTAGAAACTTTGCACTGACGTCAAGCATAGGGCAGAAGAGAAAAGAAAGGAAAAATACTTCAGGTCACTGGGGATGGACAGTTAAGAACAGCACGGGGGATTAAGCACAACGTCAGATGGTCCGGGCTCCAAACGAGCCACGACCTCAGAGGACTTGAGAGGCACCCATGAGGCTCCATGAAGTGCTGGCAGTACACAGAGGGCAACGGCAACACCGCAGAAACGCCGTCGAGAGGTGACGGTCACAAGCACGAGGCTCTTCTTGCTACAGCATTTACTCAAAAGGGAGCCACTCCAGTTCGCTCCAGCGGCAGAAGTGTGACATCTTCAGTGATACGAGGGAAGGAGATAAGGGATCAAGGGCAGCGGAGCTGGGGCAGGGTCTGGAGCACAAGTGTGATGGGGAGCGGCTGAGGGAGCTGGGGGGGTTTGGTCTGGAGAAGAGGAGGCTGAGGGGAGACCTTATGGCTCTGTGCAACTGCCTGAGAGGAGGTTGTGGTGAGGGGGGTCGGGCTCTTCTCCCAAGGAACAAGTGATGGGACGAGAGGAAACGGCCTCAAGCTGCGCCAGGGGAGGTTTAGGTTGGATGTTAGGGAAAATGTCTTTGCTGAAAGAGCGGTCAGGCACTGGCACAGGCTGCCCGGAGAGGCGGTGGAGTCGCCATCCCTGGGGGTGATCAAACAACATGTAGCCGTGGCCCTTCATGGCATGGTTTAGGAGGCCTGGGGGTGTTGGGTTGGGGGTTGGACTCGATGATCTTAGAGGTCGTTTCCAACCTTAATGATTCTATAAGATTAGGAAGTTAATTTTTATACTAGCTGTGCTTGATGACTTTCATCATGGAGGGCTTCTAGACTTGCAGTCCAGAGCATTCAGCAGTTTTCTCCAAGAATCCTCCCGACATCCCAGAGAAGACGCCATGTACAGGGATTTCCATACAGCTTTTGACACCATCTTGTATGACATGCCTATAGATGAGGTAGAGAAAGTCATCTAAATTAAGCTTCTCTAAAACAAGTGCTAAACCATCTACTACTAAAAAAAGATCTACTTGGGAGATGATTTTAGCTCAAAATGGGAAAATATATCAAGAGGAAACCTGGCCAAGGCCTAGCATTATTCAGTGCTTCATACCTGACTTTCATGATGGCATAAAGACTTTTCTTATTAAATCTGCAGGTGGATCAACTTAGAAGCCAGGATTACAATTCAAAATAACCTTGACAAATTGGGAGAAACAGTCTGCAAAAAAATAGGCTGCAATTTAGAGAGGACACGTGCCCAGAGCCTGTGTAAGAACAGCCCATTTCAGAAACACAGATTAGGGAACAAATAGCTTGGTAACAGCTCTAAAACAACACGGACAAAGGTGGATACCGTACCAATAAAACCACGCCATGCTGGAGTGTATAAACTTGCTTATAAGATGGGGTTGAACAAACATCTGGGAGGAACAAGCTTCTCCTGGGCCCCTGACTGCTCCCCTACACAGGAATATTTTTTCTTATTTCTAGTCCAACCTTCCCTTAATGCAGCTTGTGCCCGTCACCTCTCCCCTTCTCCATTTTTCCTGGGTATCTTTTTTTCAGGGCTTCTTTTTATCCACTACTAGTAATTTTCCTTTGAACAATCCTTTGAATGCATTTACTTATTTTTAATGGCATTATGGTGGTCTGAACAAAGACGTGTTGCATTAACATGTAAATATCCAGCGTATTAATCTCAGCAACAAGGTGGATGCTAGGCATTTCATAAGGATGCTTTCTCCCACAAGGATGACAAAGTGTGTTTGTTTCTCTATAATTACAAGCGGGAGTACACCTCCACACTTCACACTTCAGCTCTGCCTGTCTATTTATTGCAGTTTTAGCAAATTCATGTGTCACTGAACGGGACCCTCTTGTTTGGTTTCTTGACTTTATTTTTTTCCGCCTCAAATTTGGATACTTTGCTGTTTTGAGGATTTCTTTTTTTTTTTTTTTTTTTTTAAGCTTTCTCAAGCTTTTGGTCAAGCATTTGTGTCTCATCTTGCTGCAGCCCTTCATCATGTATCTGATGAAGGCTATCTTAGGGGGTCGAAATTAAGCACTCCTCCTAAGCATTAAACCTGCAACCCGCTTCGAAGACTTTCTTATGCCTCTTGCAATATCACAAAGAAGAGGAATCCTTCATCTTTCATATCCTGGGAACGAATTCCCTAAAACACAGAGGGAAAAGGTACAGGATGGTGATACTGGGATGCAGTCCAAGTGTCGTTCATGGTATCTATGCATCACATTTGGTCCCAGAGTACATTGCAGTATTAAGGTGCTGACATACTTGTTAGCCTTTAAGGTGTATTACACACGAAATGCAACAGAAAACAAGTGACTCTGTGCTCTAGAGAGAGAGAGAATTGTAAGCATATATGGTTATGGAGGCAGTGCAGGGCCAGCTCTGGGTCTGTTCACAGACCAGTGGCCCCGGCTGCTGAACACTATCCCCTGCACAAATTTCAATAGCCTTAAAGATTTTGTTTGTTTTGCTTTTTTTAAGTCGAGCAGCCAGTGCATATCAGCGTATTTAAAGACACCCTGAGCCAATTCTGCAGCTATTGCTGAATATTGGTCCTGGCAAATTTTCTCCAGAGCAAACATGAAGAGCCCTGGCAGAACCCAATACACGTGGTGAGGACTCAGCTTCCTACAGGTCCTTGTCTCCTTACAGATCTCCTTGCAGTGACTTTTTGTCCTGTGATGCTAAATTTGAGGCGCTGAATGCCAGGGCATCAAGTGAGGCCAAGAACAACAAACAGCCGTAAGACCTGCAGGATCTCTTTTAGAGCTTAGGATGCAGCCCAAGGACACGGGAGCTGGTGCAGGGCTGCACAGACAGCTTTAGATTTGACTATCCTAAACAATGCTGCGCCAATGAAAAACACTGCCACTCACAGTTGTCTCCTTTTCCTGTGAATATGTTGAGTACTGCCAGCTCCAGCGCAGATCTTCACACCACTCAACACTTAATTCCCCTTCCCCATGAAAACCAGATACTCATTCTAGTCTTTGGTCCCTATCCTTTAACATGCTACTAGTCCCTGCAGGTACTGCCCCCTTCTTCAGAGCTGTCACAGAAGGGCTTTTTCCACACTTCTTGTGTGGGAAAATATCCAAATATCCACTATCACCCACATCCCATTAGTCAAATAGCTGCCGATACCTTCTAGGACACTGCAGAAGCACGTCGGGTGAAATCCCTGCCGACACCACAACTGCCCGTGTCTTAAGGCTGGTGACGTTGTTTGACTACCTCTTCCTTTTTGCCTTATTATATGAGTTCAGGCAGTCAGAACTGCTCTGATGAGTCTTTCTGGAAGCTTTCAAATCCATCTGTTCCTGATACTCTGCGCTTCCCTTCATATCAGAGCCTCCAGTGTTGGTATTTAACACTCGTTAGCTTTTCCCGATTTCATTTTTATGTAAATATACATTTATCATGTTTGCCCAAGGAGAAAGCATTTGTGGTTTCCCATTCCCCAGTGGTGCCTAACGCTTGCGCGCACAGCATTTAAACACTGTGACCCTTCTGTCGGGAAGACAGCAGAGGTTTTGGGAGGAGTCTAAAGGCAGTTATTTCATTTACCGTATACTGAAGGGTAATGAGTTGGTTAAAGTTGCCATTCGTGCTGCTCTAATTCCTTGGCTGCATGTCTAGCAGTGGCAGGCATGGAGAGGGTCTCCATTCAGCAGCAGATCTCTATGGAGCTACTTGGGAAAGAGGCAGGTGAGAGGATCGCTCACACAGTAAGCGTGGTAAGAAGAGTCAGCAGCCAAAGATACACGTGGTCTGGGACTCGGGCGCAAACCTGGGTTTGCTTATTAATCCTAGCAAAATGTTTACTAAGTTTGCAGGGAGAAAAATTTGATCCAAAAGAGCCTGAGGCTGTCAGCTGGATCCCCAAGCTTCTGACTCCAGGCTTCTTGCTTCCCAAGAATATTATAACTGAGAAAACTGCCAAGGAGCTGACCAGGCCAAAACATGAGGAGTGGCCATGCACAATGCACAAAAGAAACTGAGGTAGGCTTGCCAGAAGGATTGATGTGCGAGCACCAACCAGGGAGCAGCACATCCTCAGCACGGACAGACACCACGTTCTGCCCATGTGGAGGGCTGGAAAACTTCTCAGCCTTCACAAGATCTTTGCGAGACCAAAGACCTGTTTTCCCCTCCACAAAAGATGCCACAAAACTATTGCAAGTTCCCTTTAGACTGATCTAGTGACCCAGATTTCCTTGCAAATATTGCTCTCAGTAAGGAGGTCACACCTTGCTTCACGGAAAAGGGAGAACAAACCCGGGGTGGCTTCCCACCTTTCAGGATGGGCAGAAATGGGACCCTCTTACAGGAAGAAATCTTGGAGAAAACTGAGAGTTCCTGTCCCGACTGAAGGCACAAACCTGTGTGGACTGCCTGCGTCTGCTAGTATGCGAGTCAGCCAAGGCAGATCCATGGGTGGAAGTGAGGAAGTGAGACGAGAGCTAGGAGGTCCAGCAGATGGGAAAAAAAGGTAGTTCTGTGCCAATATTTAGAAAGGTAAATGAGAAAACTTGGGTAATTACAGGCCTGTCAGCTGGACAGGGAATAGCTGGCTGTTCTGTGGGAGTTCACAGAAAATAGACTTTATCAGCATAACCTGTTATCTTGATGGAATGATAAATCCGGGCGATAAAGGTAAATTAATAATTTAGTGACAATTAAATGTGAAGAGCAGTTCGTTTGGTCCCATACAACACGACTGTGAAACTTAAATGGTAAAATCAACATCACCGCTATAGAATGGACTGAAAGCATCACAACCCACAGGTCTCAACCTGCACTGAACACGTGTCACCACAAGGTCTCCAAAGCATCCTGCAAAGCACAGCTCTCAGATGGATACGAACAAGTAAAACGGACACAATCCTAAATCTCATCTGCAAGATTCATCTCACCTGATCACAGATATACCCAGCGCCCATCCCCATCTCAGCTGCCACCTCAGACTCCATTTAGAAACAGAGATCACATTGGGCCAGCGAGAGCCAGCTGAGGGGTTCAGCTCAAATTTGGACACCTACAGGGGCGCAGGATGTACAGCTTCCTACCACGGTCAACTGAAGTGGGATTCAGCTGCATACATGTTGTCTCATAGTGCTGCTTTGGATGCCTTGGGGTATCCCAGACATCCACACAGTGTTGCGAGATCAAGCACAGAGTCTATGGGAGATTCACGTCCAGGTGGGGCACCCTGGCAAATCTCAGATAGTACTTAGGGATTGGTGTGAAGGTAACCAAACCAAGGCCTGGAGCTCTAGTTGGCAAGGTCTGGAGAGAGATTCAGGTGAAGCCAGTGTCTGCTCTGCA
Source organism: Sula dactylatra (assembly GCA_013389905.1). Classification (NCBI taxonomy): domain Eukaryota; kingdom Metazoa; phylum Chordata; class Aves; order Suliformes; family Sulidae; genus Sula; species Sula dactylatra. The sequence continues at coordinate 58,142 of WEKW01023388.1, read as the reverse complement.
ACCAGAATATGGATTCAGTTGCCCACACAGACATCTGGTGCCATTTGAGACACCCTGGAGACCCACCTTTGTCTCCAGCTGTCGTTCCAAAAGGGCATGGGACTCCAGTAGGTCCTGTGTCCCTGGGGTGACTTCTTATGTACTCCAGGACCTCTCACATCCCCGGACATCTCTGTCTGGGCAAGGAAACTCCACCTCACCCCATACAGACATCCCACACCAGGTTACTGGGAGCTGCACCGAGGTAGCTTTGAAGTGTCTTCTTGCATCAGCTTCACAAGTAGTGAGTTGAAGGGGCCTGCGAGAATGTGATATACATCTGCTGCTTCCAGCAGTGCAACCAGGTACCTCTCGTCTTGCAGGCTTCGAGTTTTATAGGAAAAAAAGCCAGTTGCTAACGTCCCTGCAGTGTCATCTAGCAGAGCCAGCCATGGGTTGCTCCAGCTGTATACATCAGTACGCAGGGCTGGGATTGATGCTGGAGCGTTCAGCACTGCACTCTGCCCGTCGGTGCAATGACATCCATGCCTGGGCCAGGCACGTTTTGAGCAGGGACTGAACAAGCTGCGCAGTTACCTGCAGGTACGTTCACATGGCACGATGCAGTGCCAGATAGATGTTCCTATCTCCTGTAGGCAGAAAGGCCTGCAGGTATCCCGTTTCCTGGGCAGATATTCAAAGCTTTGGGACATTGCACACATTTATCTCGGTTTCCTGTTGCTGTGATTAGGCACGCTCCTAGGGAATCCAGCTTTTCAGGGCACAGGGAATCCAGGCAGCCTTTTTTCTGGTTCCCAGAGGACCTCAGGGAAGAAGTGGTCAGCTCACACAAGCTCCTCCAGGCATGCTCAGTAATTAATGCAGTTACAGGCATCAGTGGAAATTTATTCTCCTGAAAGTCAAGCTGCCAGGGAATACGGCCAGATCAAATTCCAGGATCCTGCAATTGCAGGCAGGATCTGGGTAAATCACATGGAGACATCAATGAAGGGACTATCGCTTAGCCAGATGAGACCCTGTCCTGGCTTCTCAGCAAGCCCAGGCACAGCAAAGAAAACACAAGGGCATCACTGCTAGCCAGGGCAGGTGCTACATTACCACACCATCCCCTGCCCAAGTTTCTGCTATGATCTTCAAAAGCTGTTGGTCGACGGCAGATGAATGACAAATCCCATGGCTGCCAGCCAAGCTCTCCCCCTCCACAGTCTACCCCAAGAGCTCACCCAGCACTCACCAGCTGACCCTCCCGTGGGACATGTCTCATTTCTGTCAGAACTCCTCCAGGACCATGCAATAAGACATTCAGCAAGGCAGGCGGTGGCACCAGGAACAGGGGTAAATACCTGCCCTCTAGCTTGGCTGCTAGCTCAGACCTCAAGTTAAAAGGATGGTAGTAACTGCAAACAGTCTCAGATAATAAGCAATGAAACTGTTATCCCTTTTCATTTTACCATTGATATGTTTTCTAACACGGAGCTCTTTCCCAGTGCAGAGGCCGGAGAGAGCAGTAGATTTAGCAAGAATAAAATGGGCTTGAAAGGTATCCATCGGTGCTGGTTTCTCAGATCAGCCCAAGTGTCTGTGCTGGAGAATTAATTTGTAAATAGGAGGTTTATAAATCAGAAGTTCTTCGTCAACACATACACACTTCAGGAACTCACCAAGGGTTACACAGGTGCAATCTGGATCGCTAATAAGCTTTGGGCACGGGGTCTATTACCTCTTACTGGAGGGAGGGGAGGAATAAAATCTCAATTTCTAGTTAGTCACAGAGACTTGATCAACACATTTGTGTTAATGATCTGTATAGTGCAAATTGCATGAAATCCAAAGAGACGCAGAGAAGACGTTACAGACCTCGGGTGCCCAGAGCCCCAGTCCCACACTTGGCCTCCGAGCTGCTTTTGGGAAAAGGAGCATTTTTGATTCTTTGTGCAGCACCTGACATAATAAAGTCCCAGCATAACAGAAACAGGGTTCACCGGTGCTGGTGCCGTGCAGACACTAAGCAGTCATAAGCAAGTGTGAGAGAACTGTAGCATATCCTTACCTGGCAGGGTCAGAATTTGCATACTGTACTTGCAAGTATACATACTGCATGCTGTGATCGGTGTAGTTTCAGCAGGGTAATTTTCACACGTCTGCAACAGAACAACAGCACGGTTAATATACACAATCCTGTGCAAGTGCCAGCATCAGCGATTTAACTGCAGCGCCTCGACTCCCTCATCACAGGGCGAGGAAGACAGTCCGACCGAGTGCCTCCCTTGAGGCAGGTCCTACTGCCTTCCCCAACCTTACCCTCAATTATCAAATTTCCATGTTTTTCTCCTCTACCATGTGGCAGCTCTTGCCTGGATGTGTCTCTAGCTACTCTGCCCATCTGCTCTAGTGCGACAGAATAACCTCCCTCATGGGCCTTGAGTACACGGGGGCAGGTAGGAGTTAAAATCCTGTTTTATCCATGCGTTAGGACATGTCCAGAGAAAGCTGTGCTCTACCCTCTGTAGCTATGGCTCAAAAAGCAGCACAAGAAGGTATCGGCTCTGTTATACACCTCTGCTCTAACAAGATCTGCCATCTCTGTACTCCTCAGCAGTACCGAGAGCACAGTGGGGTTGGCACGCGGTCCCTCTTCGCGTCCCCAAAACCCAGATGAATCCAGCTGCAGCCAAATCATCCACCAAAAGTTCTTTTGCGCAGGCAGGAACTGGGGAGAGGGTGACCAGGGTCATCCTGACCTCTGCTGGTGCAGGATGAAGCGGTGCTGCTCTGAATGAAGCTGGACGTGTTGCCCACCCTCACTCACACGCAGTCCTGTTCACTCCACCGCTGCTCCCTTCCTGCCTCAGCCCCCTCCACAGACAGTCTTATGCGCAAAATGAAGCCCCATCCTCCAACGTTTGAGGAGAAGAACAACACACCCACCTGTGAAGGCATCACATTTGCAACAAGTTAGGCCTTCACTTTGCCACAAATTGGGGAAACCCCCCGTTTCGTCACCACACCTGCTTTGAGCATTTGTTCCTCAGTCTGGGAATTAAACATAGCAGAGGGTTTTTTAAAAAGCTCTCCTCGCTCCATCAGAAATGCCACTCGCACCATGTTCCCAAGGAGGAACAGACCATCTCTTGTTGGGAGAGTAAATTTGAGTATAGTCTGTCCCTGCGCGTGACGGAGCCACCAGCCCTCCTCCTCCACCACCAGCTTGCAGACCAGAGGCACCAGACCCGACTTGCCCACTGCCGCTTGTCTTGCTTCTGCGAAGCCTCGCAGCACCCAGCCCCCTCCCCGCGAGGGCCCACGAGTCCCGATCCATAAAACCCGACTGCTGTCAGTCCCACAGATGCTCATTGCCTAGTGCAGTCCATTAATACCTGTCTCCCAGATGCTCTCACAGCTCCAGGCTCCTCTATAACTGCATTTTTTGCACTAACAACAGCTATTCCCCTCCTGTGTATGTCCAGACCAAGCACACCTCTCACCCACCACTTCCTCTGCACCTTCGGGAGAAGGGAGAAGCTGTCTCTGGAAGCACAAATTGGTGGGATAAGCTGCTGTTAGCTGAGCCCACTGAGCTCCCCTGCTTATTCCAAGTGAACTGCTCACTTTGAAGGGATAAACAGTCTGATTAAACTAACAGCTCTCCCTTCCTCACAGTGATTCTCTTTGAAGGATATAGGCAAAGCCAGAGCAAGCGCAATCTCTGGCAGCAAATCCACTGCTGACTCCTCCTGGGAGAGAGCCCTCTGTGCAGAACGGGAGGAGGAGAGCCAGAGTGGGAAAGCTGGTTGAACTTTGCTTTATATCAAGTAATCTCGTTATTGCAATTTCAGAGCTAAACGGTAAATGGGCAGGACTGCTGGGCAGTGCAGCAGGAAGCAGGCCTGGGTCAGTGGGTAATTTAGCTGAAATAAACAATAAGCTGCGCCTGGACAGTCAGCGTCTGCTGCTGGTACAAACCTTCAGCATCACTCAGAGTATCAGCGGAGCCGTGCAGCGCAGGCAGACAGTCCTGTCATCTGAGGCCGTATCCAGAAGTCCTGGGAGGGCTGATACAGGAGAACTAGGCAAGATTAACAGCTAATTAATGTCAGACAGTGCAGGTGTACTAACAGGCCTTATCAACTGAATAAGGAAACTCAGTGGGTCTGTTCTTGGTCTAATGCTCATCATCCCTGATGCAGAAGGGGAACAGTGGTGGGGAGGACAGAGCAGATACAGACAGCAACTCACACAGTGGCCTGGCATAAACCTGAAGCATCTTTACACAACCTGACAAGATGTAGAAACAACAAGGGCCATTTGCATTTTCCAAGGAGAGCCAGTGCTTTCCAGTCAGCTCCGGGGCACAGCATTGTCTCACATGGTCTTGTGGAGAAGGAGGAGTCCCAGATGGGTATAACCTCTGTCACAGCAGCCAGACTGGGCCCATACGTTGCTATCAGTGTTTGTTCCCTTGTTTTTCTAGGTTTGAATACAGCATATAAGGGACGACCATCCATTCCAGGCTTCTTTCAAGGCAGGATCGCACAAAAACCCCGCTGCTGCATTCCCAGGCACAACAGAGTCCTTTGATAACACGTCAAAACTCCTTGATGCTTGCAGCTCAGATCGGAGGAACCACTACCGCCTGCTCCCTCAGTCTGCAGCATTTCTGAGTACCCTCCTGCCAAGGAAGCGCTCAGCAGCTGCAGTGTCCGGGGTGGCTCCGTCGCACTGGCCCCACTCCTTCCTAGGTCCCGAGCCTGCCTCCCAGGCCAGGACTTTGCAGCCAGTTTGCTTCGAGCAGTCTCCGTCCGTTCCGCCCCGCACAGCTCTCGTTCGGCTGCACTGGCTCCTTCGTGGAGCTCAGCACCTGCAGCACTCACTCGTTTCACACCGACATGGTGCACCGTCTGTGCGCCACATCTTTATTTCCAGACAGATTAACCAGCCTTTTCTGGACAGCTACACATTACATTGTTTTGTGCTGTGCTCCTGCACTGTTGGGTGCAGTTTGTATCTTCATCATTCAGTGTACAGCCTCAGGGCTTGTTTACTACACATCAAACCCTGCTCTGAATAGGGAATCTTCTGCTTCCTCTTGCATTTATCCGTCGCACTCATCACCCGGAGAAGTAAGCCTCGGAAGTATCAGGGAGGTTACGAATTCTCACAGTGCCCTGTGACATGAGGAGTTATATTCTCCCCCTTCAACCTGGCTCGGAGACGTGCCCCTCTCAAAGGCAGCCCCTGGACATCCAGCAGCACCAAACTTTGCTCCGCGCTCGCGCTGCTAAGGTAGCTGTGGTCCTGCCCGGCTGGACCCCTGCGCTCACCGCACGGTGTTCTGAGTGCAGCACGTCTTCTCGGAAGAAAACCAAGTTGTCCAGGAAATTAGCGCATGAATTGTACAGTTTGTTTGCCACAGGCAAAGATGAAGTCATCTTATTTCTGGTATTTCCTAAGGTCTCCCTCTAGAAAGATCCCTCTTCCCCGCTCTGCTCCGCGCTGGGGCGGCCTCACCTCGAGCGCCGGGGGCAGGTTTGGGCGCCGCAGGACATCGAGGACATAAAGCTGCTACTGGAGAGCGGCCAGAGGAGAAGGGTTTGGAGGGGAAGGCGTACGAGGAGCGGCTGAAGTCACTGGGTTTGTCCAGCCGGGAGAAGAGGAGGCTGAGGGCAGAGCTCATGGCGGTCTGCAGCTTCCTCCCAAGGGGAGGAGGAGGAGGGGCAGGGCTGATCTCTTCTCTCTGGTGACCAACGACAGGACCCGAGGGAACGGCAGGAAGATGTGCCAGGGGAGGTTAGGTTGGGTATTGGGAGAAGGTTCTTCCCCCAGAGGGCGGTGGAGCCCTGGAACAGGCTCCCCAGGGAGGCATCACGGCGCCAAGGCTGGCGATAGTCAAGAACCACTTGGACAAGGCCCCCAGAGCCATGGTGTGAATTTGGGGTTGTCCCGTGCAGGGACAGGAGCTGGGCTCGATGGTCCTTGTGGGTCCCCTCCAGCTCAGGACAGTCTATGATTCTATGATCTCAGTTCTCGTCTTAACTCTCTCAAGGTGCTCATAACAGGGTAAGGTTCTTATCTAATAGCTTTCAAAAGCAAGAGGGATGTGTCGTGTCCTGCTATACTCTCCACCAAAGTGCGCCAATACAATAATCACAAAAAAATTTTAGTCGCTGTGGGCCCTGGAGGTCTCTCACCCAACCTCGGATCAGGGCAGAGATGACCTCCTGGCTGAACTACATCACTCAAGGCCTTGTGCAGTCAAGTGTGGAATACCTCACGAGATGGAAATCCCACCACCTCTTTGGCCCCTGTCCCACTGTTTCACCACCCTAATGGGGAAGACTGTTCCCTTACGACCTACTGTCGTTCCAAATTGTGACCGTCATCTGTTGTGTCTCAGGAGTCTGGCTTCCTCTCTATGACTACCCATTAGGTAGCAGGAGACAGCAATTAGAACTCCCCTCACCTTTTCATAGCCTCTCCTCATTAGCTGTATGCTTAAACCCTTGACCATCTTTGTGGCCCTCCTCTGGACTTGCTCCAGTATGTTGATCTATCTCTTGAACTGGGGAGCCCAAAATGGGACGCTAGATGTGGCCTCACCAGTGCTGGAGTAGAGGGACACAGGGTCCCAAAAGGAAGGCACTAGTAGCTGGCCACCAGCTGGACTTTGTACTGCTGACTGCAACTCTGTGAGTTGGTGGTCCAGCCAGTTGTCCACTGGAGTCTCATCTGTACCTTGTGAATTGAGAGACCATGTTAAACACCTTGCTAAAGCCAAGGTATTTAATATCCATTGCTCTCACCTGTTGTCTCCTCACACAAGGCAATCAAATTGGTCAGGCAAATTTGCTGCTGGTAACTCCACACTAGAGAAAGGTCAGGTCTTCCTCAAGCAGAGCAGAGTTACAACAAGTCATCAGCACCCTGAAGTCATTGCCCGGAGGAGCCTGCCATTCACGGCAGTGATTTCTTCCTTCTCGGCCTTGCGCATGCTTGAATTCGTTTTCATGTGTTTTGCTAACACTGCCTTCTCGCTGGTTCCCAGCTGAAGTTTGGAAGTTGCCCAGTAGCCTCCTCCAGCTTCATTTAACATAAAGGGCTGTTGTTTGCTGCACAGCAATGCCTGGGTTCACCAGCCCTTTAGCACATGTTCACAGAGCTCCAGCTATAAGTCAGGCAACGGTTACTGACCAGCTGAAGCCCAAACAAGACCTGAGACTCCACGCTGTCTGGTCAAAGCAAACCCCCGGCCTTCTGCAATAAAGACAATAGGAATATTATTGGGAAACTAATAAAATCCAATGCTGCCAGTTTGGTCCCTGATTACAGAAGTGCCGTAGCTGCTTACCAGGACTGAAAGCCCTGCCCACCCGCAAGGGCAAAAGACATATATGCTTTGCAGTCTTACAGTTGCTTTCCAGCGCTCTGTGTGACAGCCCAGAGATGTCCCTAGATGTGCACCATGCACCATCCTCACTCATTTGCCCACAGGGTCAAGCAGCTCAGCAGGGTCAGTTCAGTGTGGACCTCTTGTTGCAGGTTTTCCTAGCCTGAAACTGAGAAAAAAATGGTTCTACAACTAATAATAGAAGCTGTGAAGAGTTAAAATGTCCCTGGAGTAGAAGAGGCTTTGATTCATTTCTCCACATAAAAAGTTTCTAATTATACTGAGTCTTATCTCTGTGCTAGGGCGGATTCATAACTCTGCCTTTGTCCTTGATACGTTCAGCAGCAACGGCTAGATTTCGGACAGTGCAGGGATGAAGTTTAGGAAAGAAAAGCAGTTACCGGGCATCCTTCAGGGAGGAGAGGCGCTCGTCCGAAGCCTCAGGAGCTCCAGAGGTGGGTATTGAGTAAAAGCGCAATCTTTGACGAACACACCCTGACACGCATAGCTATAGCCATGGAGCAGATGACCTCCCGAGGCCCCTGCCCACCTGAATTATGCCAGAAATGTCTAATCTCGAGCAGAAGAGTCCACCCCCAGGAACTCCCGGTGCTGGGCTAGCATGCTTGCACAGCAAGGATTAACGTGCAAATGGGAACCCTGTCTTTTCACCGTCATCAGAGTCAACAGCAGGCCTACACGCTCCAGCTCAGCACTGCATCCCAAACCCCCAGGCGTCTCCTGAGAGCTCCGCAACAGGAGAATGCGCAGGCACTTCTGTTAGGACAAACCAGTCAGCCAAGCACTTAAGCAGCACTCAAAATCTCCTTACATAACTTCCAAAACAAAGGCTGCCCGTGCAGCCTTTCTACGTAGGCAATCAAACGTGTTCCCTCTGCTCCCTCCCACAAAGAGGACGTGTGTTCATGACGGGTTTCTGCACCACAGTTCCACCCCGGGTTTCTGTAGAGAGCACAGGCACACACATACACTCTCTCCCTCGTTTTTAAACAATGCCCGATTTGCTCTTCAACGCAGAATGTAGCAGATATGAGATACGACTTAAAATGCAAGTTATACATAGCTCGGGTAGTAACAACAGCAACGTTAACAATGACCAAACCTGGTGCCATAGGCCACGTAGGCTGCAGGGACCACAATACGGAATAAAAGCTCTTGCATTCAGCAGTGTCAGAGAATGAGCCAACAGAGAGTCCAGTCCTCTCCTCAGACCCTGCACCCCTCGCAGCCTGCCAGGCAGTGGCAAGCTGTAAAGGTTGATTTGTACTGTGCGCTTTAGAGAGCATCTTCCCAGGAAGAACGCAGTGAGCAAAGGTGTTACGGACAAAGATGGAGAGCGAGCAAATGCTGTAGGCACTAGTGCTCAAGCCGGGCCAATATCTGAGGCCAGAAAAGCCAGTGCTGAGAATGAAAGAGTTGGTCCTGCGCTGCCCTGTGAACAGTGGTGGACAGGCCACAAAGACACTCCCCTGGGGGGGACTGGCACAGATGAAAAATAAGTGGCAAAAAATAGTGATTTTTGCAGTAGAAGTAATTTCTCAGACCACGTCACCTTACAAGCACAAACCCGCTTGCACCAGCTTCTGCGGACAGCAGGTCTGCAGGGTAGGAAGGAAGGGCAGGGAGGGGCAGAGACTCCTGCTTGCAGGGACACATCGAAAAGCAGCAAAATCTACAAAGTAAATGCCATTCGTGATGTACTTCCCTCCTCTCTGTGTCCTCTCTCTTCACTTTCAGCCTCTCTCCGTAGCAATGCCCACAGAGGAGTGATGGGCCATTCCAGCGAAATCCCAGACAAGGCTGTCACACTAGCAATGGAGAGCTGCTGCTAGCACCGCAAAGGAGACATCTCGAACACCGTGAGCCATGGTGAAAAGGCTTTTCTTGCTGGCTGTTGTTGAACACACAGGATGAGGCTGCAGGTAGTGGTCTACCATCCGGGGATGTGCTTGGCAAACCTATTCAAGCAAAATTTTGCAGCATGAATTTATCCAAAGGGAGAAGCCAAATGTGGGAGTCGGAGAACATCCCACTCAAATGCACCCACACGCACACTTGCTGCCTACATGGCTGATTTCAGCTCTGGAGAAGGGCCAAATCCCCATCAGTGCGGTGAGGTCCCAGAAGACTGGAGCAAGGATGCTGCTCAGGGCGGACTGGGTAAGGCTTTCCCTCCAGCACAGAGCAGCTCGTACTGAAACGCGGTACAGAAAACTGCTGTAGCTCTCCCAGGTGATTTTATTTTCCCACAGAAGTTGAACAACTAAAAAGGTAGTTTTAAAACCAACTTTCAAAAAGCAAGAATCCGAAGTTTTAGTCACTGATAAATATTTTGGTTCTAGCTTTCCAACTGTGTCTGCTCCTAGGAGAAATCAATGTTTGTCCTCACCTCGGGGTCAGGGTATTCTGTTAAAGGCACAGTATTTCAAACAAATCTTGCTTTTCCTCTGTGAGTGGGGCTGAGCGGTCCCATGACAGAAAAACTTGCAAGTTCTTTGGTACGAAAGGAGAAGGGGCTTTCCAGGGCAGTGCAATAGCAGTGCAGAGATCCCCTTTCTCAAGCTACCAGCTGCGACGCGGCTCGCACCACCTTCCAAGAAGCACGTGCTCTGCCTGATCCTCCGGCTGAGGTTAGCACAACCCTGAAAGCAAACTAAACCAAGCGGCTCTGACAGCCCTTGTGGCTCTTACAGCTCCAACTTTGGGAGCTGCCCAGCATGCGTCACCTAGTCTAGGGCTCTTTCCCTGACGGAAGCAAAAGGAGCTGCTCTTTAGGATGCACACAAGCCTGGCCGCTCTGCAGGCATCCTCCTTGCTCTTCCCCAGCATCCGCAGCTGTGGTATCAGGGATGCTAAAGGAGACGTCCCTGCCTGCTGCCTTCAGTCTCTGCTGATGGATCCGTTGCCTCTGAAGCCTTCTGATCCTTTTTCGACCCTGCTGTTATTGTCTTTCCTCTGCCTCCTCCAGCAGCAAGTTCCTCACTTTTACCTCCTGCTGAGTAAAGATGAACTTTCCTTTATCCGCTTTAAAATGCTCTCCTTCTAGATTCATCAAGTGCACATAGTTCTAGTACTGTGGGATTTGGTGAATGACAGCTCTGCCTTCATCTTACTCACCACCTCCATGATGTTATAAACCTCAGCCACATTCCCCCTCTCACCTCCATCTCCTCTGTAAGCTGGAGTCCGGGTCTTTTTGGTCTCATAGGCAGCCATATCATCCCCTTGATAATTTTAGCTGCTTCTTTGCACCTCTCTCTAGCTTGAGATGCAGAGACCAGAGCTACACAAGGTACAAGAGAGCTGCAAAATGATGCCTGGTGTCTCCGTGAGGATGCCCGACATGCTGTTGGCTTTTTGGCTGCTGCTGCTGCTGCACACAGAGCTGGTGATTTCAGAGAACCACCGATGGCTCCAAGGGCTCTTTCCTGCGCTGTACAAGCCAGTTTCAAATTCAGCGTCATGCAGCCGGGTTTGGAGGGAGTTAAACGGAGGAATGGCTGGTGCAACCTGCTGTGGCTGCCTCCTGGTGCAGAGACCTCTCAAAGGACTTGCACACTGGAGCGAAGAACAGTGAGACCACAGCACGTTCCTAATGCAGTCCCCTGCCCTGCCGGTCTCCGGCTTCCTGAGCTAAGGGTCTAGCAAGCTCAGGGGGTAAGAGAAAAGCACCTTGTTGCCCAGGCTAAAGTCTAGCACCCTGGACTGATGTCTGGTTCCAGGTGAGCCCGGATGTTTCCAGAAAGACCGAGGGTGGTCAAGGACAAGGGGGATTTTTCATATGAAGGAGGAGATAAGACATGTTGGGTAGGCACAAGAGTAATTAATTACAGGAGAACCAAATTATTATTTCAGTGCTACCATACATGGAAGCACAAAACCCAGCTGTAACGGGAACGGTCCAAGCTCCTCAGGCCATTTACCTCTATGACAGACGGGGATTAGCAGCCTTCTAAGCCAGGCTAAGGACTCCACAGTTAAGGGTGTAGTTTGCACTCATTTATAAGCCCGATTTCACAGCCTATATTTCTCAAAAAAGTTCTTTGCGTTTGAATTTCACACACGTTATCTGTGGCCAGAGCAGAATTTTGGCAAAATGCGAGCTGAAAGGAGGAGAGAGGAGGGATGAGAGAGAGGGGAGAGAGGGTTTCTATTCCAAGAAAGGTCTTCTCTGCAAACAGCTTGGCATTTATTGCTCTTGGAGAGCAATTCCTGATGGCCAAGAATGAGATCAACCCAAGGCTAAGAGAGAGAGACATCCTAATCCCACCAATTTCAGGACAGCTAGGTGTCTGCTAAGCAAAGCCTGCATTCATGACAGGATAGTAAAATTGGGACCACCAGCAAGAGTTACTGGTGTGTTCCTGGATACCAGCACTCCAAAGGACCAAGCTCATAATTTAGCCCCAGGTCCAGGCCTTCATGGGCTTCAGCCAGGGATTCCCCAAGCACAGCCCACCCCTCCCAGCTGGAAGGCCACACGTCTCTTAGGAACAAAGACCCTGAAGGGCAGAGAAGCCTTCACAGCATCCCAATGGCTAATTCTCTGCACAGCTGATATTTTGAACTCTCTTTCTTGTTTGAATCTATGCTTCACTTCAGCCACTTGACCTCACTCAGTCTTTAGCTGGGATTATTCAGTCTTCCACTATGAGAAACCTTCCACCCTTGCAGTGAACTGCAGATGAAAAGCAGATAATTTTTTGGTCTTTTTTGTAAAGCGCTTCAAGCTCTTGGAACTTTCTCTCAAAAGCAGACCTTCTAGCCTCTAAATTTTTACTTGGGGCTGTTTTCTCTGCTGTTTCCAAACAGACTTTTTAAACGTGGAAGTACTGTAGCTGGATGCAGCATCCATATGACAGGGATGAACAGAAAGACAGTTCCTCTTTCTGCTCTTATTCAGGGTTTTCTTGCGTAAATATCCTTCCGTCCTCAGCCACCAGCTCACATCTCAAGCTCGTTCTTGTCATTTATACTTCAGGATTGTCGTGGTTTAGCCCCAGTCAGCAACGAAGCACCACCCAGCCGCTCGCTCACTCCCCCCACCCCAGTGGGATGGGGGAGAATCGGAAGAGCAAAAGCAAAAAAACTCGTGGGTTGAGATAACAACAGTTTAATAATTAAAATAAAATAGTAATAGTAGTAATGGTAATGATAACAATAATGATTATGATAATAATAATAACGATAATGATAATATAATAAAAAAATAACGAGAGAGAGAAATGAAACCTGGGGAAAAGAGGGAAAAGAAAAAAAAAAACCACAAGAGCTGCAACCGCTCACCACCCGCTGACCGACACCGCCAGTCCCCGCGCCGCGATCGCTGCCTCCCCCGGCCAACTCCCCCCAGTTCATATACTGGGCAGGACTCACATGATATGGAATACCCTTTGGCCAATTCGGATCAGCTCTCCTGGTTGTATCCCCTCCCCTCCCGGCTTCTTGTGCCCCTGGCAGAGCATGGGAGGCTGGAAAAGTCCTTGACTAGTGTAAGCGCTGCCCAGCAACAACTAAACCATCAGTGTGTTACCACATTATTTTCATACTAAAAGTCCAAAACGCAGCACTGTACCAGCTACAGTGAAGGAAATCAACTATCCCAGCTAAAACCTTACTTTTCTTCTGTGTCTTCTTCTTTCAAACAACAGTCCCCACCACGTAAACGTGAGCGCCATTTTTCTGTATGTCATTTTGCAATTACCCGTACTAAAATGAACACATCGTGCTCAGCAAGTCCAATTCACCAACCAGCCCAGACGACTCCATACAACTGAGCAGTTGCTACAATTTTCTTTTTTACTGATCCACTGGTTTTTCTCTATATGATACATGAGACAATAGTGCTGCAGCAATCACCCCCCAAACCAGCACTTGCGGTCATTGATAATTAGGGCATCAAAACGAGGCAGGAGTAGCTGTACTGCATCAGACCAGAAGTCTCTCTGACTTACCAGTCTCCTTCCAGCTGTGGTCACAGGCAAATGCACAGGAACGGCGAGACTGAGGCTGGCATGTGTGGCACCTTTGCCAATACCTTCCCAGGACCTCGAGCCAGATGTGTTTTCTATGTATTTGCAACCCCCAGCTCACCTCTCCTGCATTAACTTGTCCAGTCTCTCCTTGAACCCACGGTCTCTGCAGGTCTCCAGCACTCAGAAGGACTGACTATTTATTCCTACCTTATTTCTGACCTTTCAACCAATTATTTATACTTTCCAGCACTTTTCTTCTTATCCTATGGCTGCTTATTTTCCTTATACCCTTTGGTGAAGGACATTGTCGAAAGCATTCTGGGAATCCCAAGACAGTCTATTAAATAAATTGCTCTTGTCTGCCACATCAGAGAACTCTGCAGCCTCTTCCCCCATGAATCATGTACATCCATTTGCCTACAAATACGATTCTGTGGTATTATGGGGTAAATGAAAATCAATCAGATGTTTTCTGGGGCTCCTTTTCAAATATTCCATACTTCAGCCTTTAGATGCAAAGACGGTTTGAGAAAGCACTTGCACGCCACCATTTCTGATTCAGCAGTCTCATTCTTGGCTTTCTTAGGAAGACTGAAGGAAGACAACCAGCCCGGATGGTTTATCACTGTCCATTTCATCAATTGGATCCATAATCTCTGCTCCAGGGTTTTCAGTTTTGAACACATCCTCTGGTGAGTCCCCAGGAAGGTTAATTACAGTATGGGAATCTCCATGTTTTCTTCTACAATCAACAATAATGCAAATAATTGCTTCAGCTTCTCTGCAATGGGCTTGTCTTCTCTAATTGCTCCTTTTATACTCTGACCATGTGCTGGCTCTGTCAACTCCTTGGCACACTTCTTGTTTCTGATATATTTGAGGAAAATTTACTCTCTTCTTCAGCTGTTTCGCAGATCCTTTCAGCGTGCCACTTGGGCCAGGGGCTCAGCGATGCACGCCTGATACAGGGACGCGGTACTACCACCATCCTACCTAGGTCTGGCCTTTCTTTCCACAAGGTTTCTCTGGTTTTTACTGGGCTGGTTAGCCCGCCCACTTCCTTCAGTTTACTACCTCTGTCAAACAACGTCACTTGCCTTATGGTGCCCCAGGGATTGTCCGCCTTGCCCAGGTTTCCAATATGCCTGTTGTGTTCATGTCTTCATTTAGGACCTGCCGATCCATTCCCACATCTCCAAAGGCTCTTGGAGATCTAGAATATACCTGAATTTTAAACCACCGCGTAACTTTCCCCTAGGCTGCGCAACTGAGGCTAAATCTGTAATCAGACTGTGCAGCAAAGGAACTCAAATGCCCTACAGAAGCTTTAACACAGAGCATGAATACATTTATATATTTTCAACAGCCCAGTTTGTAATCTGGCCAAGAGATACCGCTCAGGTTTGCAGGGCAGAACTTATTTTCCACAGAGCAGAACTGGCATGCATTAATCATGCTAGCAGTCTGTAATCTGCTGCAATCTACTGTTTCCAGAACGCCAGCATATGACTTGGGCAGGAGGCAACCGCAGCGCAGATACAGGGCAGAGCTCCACACCCAGCAATACAGCGTGCTTAGCACACGTGCCATCTCTCTGTGATGCAGCTGAGCCAGTACCGTCCTCTGGCAAGACGGCACCCTGGCCACCAGCATCACCAGGACAGGGACAGCTGGTCACTCAGACCCATAAAAGTGGAGAAGTCTGAGAACATTTGTCCCCAGATAGCTCTCTGTTGTCTTATTTTCTGGCAAGTTTGCTGAGGACCCTGTGTAACCACGCTGCTGGGGACATAGATGCTTTAACCACGCAGAAGATGCTACAACAAGCAGAGCTGGCATGTAAAAAAAAAAAATCTCATTTCACAGGAAAGCAAAACCAAGATACAGATTTGCCTGTTCAGTGGCTTAATGTTTGTCGTGTGTCACAGACTCAGTCATTCAGGAAAAAACATGTCATATTCCTGTTACCTGCCCTTTTGCCACTAGCCTACAGGTATGAGCCCAGGCACTGCAGAGAGGGTTCCTGCCCTCATACTCGAGGAGTGACCTCCTACTCATGCAGGAAATGCCACCATCCCCATTGGGAGCCAGAGCCAAAAGAAGCTGTGAAACATGGAAAACCGAGCAGTGCAACCAGCATTAGCCCAATCCCAATGAGATACAGCTTCGGGGACCACCTGTGTGGGCAGCAGTGGGCAGAGAGGCCTTCCACATGAGCACACTAAGCAACCTTCCTATGACCCCTGCAGTCCCATGAGCTACTACGCCACATCTGTGCCCGAATTCACGTCAATGGTTTCGCGTAACTGAATTCATGCCAGTCCTTCGCCCACGGACAGGACACACCAGGCTGTTCTGACTGCTCATCACTGGAAATGTAGATGTCTCCATCCTGGACTGAGCTTTCTGGACCATGATTTTTGCCGTGAACTTGTCTAATCCCATTTTGAACACGCTCTGCTTTCGACCTTCAGCATCATGTGGAGGTGGGTTCATAAAGAGATGTGACTGGATCACGTCCATCCATGTACCCACTTCTCACGCAGTGGGAAAAGGCAAAACATTTCCTCTCTCTCCACCACAGATGTCTGCTACGCTCCCTTCAATTCACCCCATCCCAAGCTGGGCGCTATCCCATAAGCCATCCTTTACAGAGAAGCCAGCTCTGGCCTCCTTGCCGGAATTTCTGTACCTTCTCCAGACAGCCCTACTGCCAGCTCCAACAGATACTGTCGACTCCCTGTACAGACCACTCTCTTCTGAATTCAGCTTTGCATGTATCCGAATTGAATGTAATCTGCCATTTTATGCATGAGCATCATGGGACCCTCTTCAGCTTCTTGCTTTCAGCCCTAGATTTGGCTCTCCTGAATCATCTTTCACCCTGCAAACTTGCCAGCTCACTATTCAGTCTTCTCTGCACCCTCTGTGAATGCACTGAACAGCATGAATACCAGCGCGGACCTCTGTACGCTGCGACCGGCACCCGCCACCGCTGTGAAAATGGGCTTGATACTCCTGGAAAGAGTTATTAATCCACGGGCCTGCCTCTTCACCCCTTGAAAAGTTAGTTTTCTTGTAGGTCACTGATGCAGGAATTGGCTCAAATCACGTGAAGCCCCACGTACGAGTGTACTAACCGTACGTCACCCTGGCCCCCCGGCTCGCTCACACCTTCAGAGAGCTTGGGTACACTTCTGAGCTTTGACTTCCTTCTCTAAGAGCCAAACAAAACTCTTCCCCAATATACTGTATTCACTCAAGCATCTAATAAAATTATTCTGCATTGCTGTTTCTAACAATTTGAGGCTGTTTGAACAGTAACTCTGGTTCCTAAATCAGCCCAGGACTCCTTTCTCTCATTGACATCACGCTCCTGCACCCCTCAAAGACTGGTTTAGGCGTTAAAGCACAAGCCCGTTAGCAGCTGAACAGCTTCAGTGCTGCGCTCGCCCAGCACCGCTGGGTGACTGCGGTCAGCCTGAGCAACGTATCGATTTGCACCAGAACCTCTTTGCCAATACTTCGGTTTGAGAGAGACCCTCGGCCCCGTCTCCCTCTGCACGGGAAATAAAGGAACCCTCCCGGGACGCCGCTGCAGCAGGCACTGACGCAAGGAACTCATTGGCTTCTGCACGACAGCTTTGTTTTCTTCCCGTGTCCTCCCTGCTCCTGATGTGCACGCCTCAGGACAGAGCTGCCTGGATGTCTTCCTGAACACTGGCCTCACAGAAGGACTTTTAACCTCTAAACATACATAGGGTCAGAACGCAAATGAGAACAAAATGTCTCTTGAAACAGGGGAAACTCAGACCAGTGTCCCTGCAGAGTGAATTTGTCCTTCAGCCTCAGTTTAGCAACTTAGGGGGGCTTCCTGGTTCCTACAGAACTCGAGTCCCTCCTGCAGCTCTGCAAAGGCCCCTTCGTTGCTGTCGAAGCCTGGCTGTGCGTCGGCTCCCCGGTCCCCTCCGTATCTCCTGGTCCCTCACCACGCAGCACGCTGCCCGCTCCGGTTGTCTCGTCGCTCCCACAGCCCCACCGGCTGCTTCAGACGTGCCCCCCAGCCCGCCACTCGCCCGCGAGATGATGCAGTACATCTGAGACAGCAGAGAGCAAGACTATTGACTCAAGACCTTCTCAGAGCAGCCTTAAATATTCTCCATGGCAGAGCCAAGGATTTTACTCATTTAGCTGTTTCCTTTGATTTCCTTTTAACTGGCCTCCTCTTTTTATGTCATTTAAAGACTTTTTCAAATTTCTGCTGCTGCAGTCAACTTTTTTGGCTCTTTCCCCTCACAAGGATGTTGAATTTGAGTACATTACAGTCAGTATAAAAAAAAAAGCATATCTTCAGTAGTGATATATTGATCCAGGTTCTGTGTATTACCCTGGAATAAATCATAAGTTACTTCTCCTCTTGTGAGGTCTTTCACTGGTTGCTTCGCGGATTGTCCTTTATGGTGTCTAAAATTCATTTTCTACCCCAAAGAGAAGCAGCTTCTCCAGCCTCAAATTTTGCGCAGTTGTTCAAGGCATTTCCCCATAATAACAAAAAATCTCATTTTCAGTAGCTGAGGATTGCAAAGCTGGATCTATAAAATGTCAGTGCTTCACGGATTAAACCATTTTAACCAACAATTTATTTCACTTATTACATGCTCACGTGACTAACTAGTTCCCAGTAACAGAGGAGTTTCTGGAGCTGGCGTTACCTTCCCATAACCGAGCTTTTGAACTCTGCTCTGAAGTTTGAGAGTTACCAAGGAGAAAGTTCTGTTGCATTTGACTTCTTCTGTTAATTTTTATGCCAGCTTTTCAAAGAACATTTTCTTTTTGACTGGCATTTTGTATTGTTTTGTTTGTAGCTATTTAAATGCATTGTTTTGACATCACGTGCATTTATACTCAATACGTCATTAATTGGGACAAATTTCATTCCTTCGCAAAAATAAAATCCTCCAGAATAAATTCCTACGCTCTTCGCAACATTTTCTACGCCAAAGCTACACAAACCCACTGTTCAAACCGCAACGGAGCCTATAGGGGGATCTCAGAGAGGACTCGAAGCTCTGCTGTACCTGTCCTACCGCTGCTTGGAAAAGCAGTCTGCACAACCCACAAAGAGCAAATCGCCAACCAGGACTTGGAGTCAGCTCTGAGCTGTGCCGCAAGCCAGGAGCTAATAAATGTCACCGAGCCCGCACAGAGTAGATTAGAAATGGCCATTTGGATTTTGGCTATCAGCCTGTGCAGTGCAGCCACGACACCTCTCTAATGCCTGCTGAACATGATCGGACTGTGGGAAAAGTTCATCTGTAATTTTAAAATTACCTGAGCGGGTTAATCTGCCTCAGGAAGTCACTCCAATGGTCAGGACCTTACTCCAAACCCCAGCTGTCCTCTTCCAGCTTCCAGCCACTGGATTCTGCTCCAGTTACTGCCGTACCGGAAGACCTGTTAACAGAGCAGGATTTTTTACTGAGACACTTAGGTTCCATGGCTAAGTAAGGCCTTAATGCTCCTAGAAATTCAATAGTTAAAGTAGGTAAAGGTTATCTGATACTCCAGTGACCTCCAAGTCTTCTCTGGTCACTGCGTCTCAGAACAGCACCATCCATCATTTGTTCCTCAACAGCTACATTCAGCCTTATTAAAGCATCTATTTAGTTCCAGCTTAGCAAATCACCAGCCCTACCCTCCAACAGTTTTGTCATCTGAACAGCGCATCAGAGACATTCCTGCTTTTTCCTGCGAGGCTTTTCGTAAAACTGTTGAATATAGCCAGACCACAATACAGGTCATTCCAAGACTTTGCACTTTGAATAAAGTGTGAGGTCTAGAAGTTACAGAAGCAAAGGACAGTGCTGGAAAATCCGAGAGTTAGTTGGAAAAAGGAGATGTTGAGGGCTTGCTGCAGCACAACAGACTATGCAGCTCATGGAGGTCAGGCTGAGCCCACCAGACAACCCTGCCACATCTGGGGTTTGGTATTCGCTCCCCGCTCCTGCCTCCTCTGCCGCTGCGGGCTCGCTGCAGTCAGCCATGAATACATCCTGCCTTGATGAAAATTGGTTCAAATGAGATAGCCCCTAAATGTACAAAGCCCAGGCTCTGGGGGGAATCCCCAAGCACGACCATTGGGTCCTGGTTCCTGACACACAGCAGGGCGGTGATCTGACTCACAGCAACGTGACTCAAGAGTAACTACCAAAGCCTTAACAGAAGCAAATCAAGGACAAGATACTTCTGTACAGAATATTTCTGTAAAATCAGCTTGTTTGCAGGTTAACGAGTCCAGTAAAACCCTGCACTGGTCTGGAACAAGCATTACAAATATCCGGGCAGTATGCAAACGTAGGCGAATTGTCCGGACCTTCATCTCGATATAAAAGGAGTTACAGAAGTCAAAAAGTACCAAAACATCTGGCTGCAAGCTCTGCTGGACAGCTCGAGCAAGCTGCAAAGTAAAGCAGTCAAATGCCCAGATGCAATCACATCCCCGCAAGACTCTATCTCCCCACCCAGACGGCTGCAGAGAAGTGGCAGGCTTCCTTCTTTGATGAGAGAGATCAAAATGGCACGAGACTCCAGCAAAGGTGCGATAACAGCGGATGATAGTAAGGGACTCGAACCACCCACGTACAAAAACGCAGCACAGTGGGACACAGTTCAGAGACAGAGTATCTCCATGTTTGACACGCTGCTCTGTGCAATCGCTCACTTGGAGCAAGAAGAGGAGCAGGAAGAAGTGGGGAGGCCATCCTTGACTTAGTTTTAAGTGGCACACAGGAGGGAATTCATAAAGCAATAGTAGCTGAGACGCTGCATAACAGCAGCCCCAGTGCTGTTCAATTCAGCATTACACAGGGAAGCCAGGACCAAACAGCAGTGAGTGACACTAAACAGAAGCAAATGCTAAAAATCAGTGTGAGGCTAATTAAGCAAAGCCTAAAGGGGTTTTGAAGAGCAAATCAGTAAAGGTGTAAAAACAAACAACAGGGCTGAGCATGTCAAAAAGCCATCAGGAAAACACGGGGCCGGTAGACTGTCAGAGGTTAAAGGAAGCAATTATGGTAGATGAGGATATCGCAGAGATGCTAAATGACTCTTCTTCCATCTTCCATGCCTTCCCTGGAGATTTCTATGCCTTTGCAGAGCCTCCAGGGAGATACTATCCATGGCTGGGGCAACAGCAAACACAGGCTAGGAAACTTGATTATTTAAAGGGAAATACATTATTGACCCCATTTGATGATTTAGAAGGCTTCATTCTCACTGCATCCTCCAACCCCGCTTCCAGAGAGAGTATCCATCAGGGGGATTACAAAGGAAAGGCAGGAGCTTCTTGTCTGATTCTGATCAGGAGACAGGCGGCAAGACACCAGAAAAGGGCTAATTCAGATAATCGGAGAGGAAAATCTTCTCCAGAGGTGTGATAAGAGAGTGGTCAAAGAGACTGAGGTTTTTAGATCGGGGGGGGGGGCGGGCGCAGAATTATAACTGGCATTGCTAACGTATTTTGGAGACTGTTTTAGCTCTACATTCCAGCTGATCCCAGGGGGAAAGTTAACACCAGGGTGGTTTATTCTTCCTCTGTAGCATTAATATTAGCTGCAGCCAGGACATGGAGCTAGAAGGTTTTCACAGGTGATCAGGGCTGGCAGCTCTTAACCTGATGTCAGTGAGAGGTGAGAGAGATCTGGTTGCTTCTGCCCAAGGGTGCTACCCTAAGTGGCACAGCTGAGAAAACCAGTCCTGCACCCGCAGCCTGTAAAGCCGTATCTTGCACAGTCCTTTACCCTCGGCTGAAGGATGCTGCCAGACCACTACTGGCACACGCAGGAGAGTCTGAAGGACTCGGACAGCCCAGTTCAAGAGAGGCGTGTGCTCCCAGAGAGCGAGGAGACCCAGAGGCCAACACTGCTTTGAGTCGAACATCCACCTTTGCAGCCCCACGTTGTCATCAGCAACAGAGAACCAGAAAGATTTCAGCTGGCAGGGCCTTCTGGGGGTCTCTCAGGCAAAGTGGAACTGAGGAGCACCATCCTTCCCGGGCACGGCAGAGCAAATCCGTGCAGGGGAGCTCCGGCTCCCGGGGTTTCTGGGACGCCTCGGCAGAGGCAGCTGCGTGACATCGGGCCCCTTGGCCGTTTGTTGCCATTTGTTAACGTTCAGTCCCCGGCAGCGGCAGATGCTCTGGGGCTGAATCACAGGGATTTGTTGTGGCGAGCATCGCCTCGGCACCTGCTGCACACTGAATGCCTCTTCTTCCTCTGCCTCCAGCCGCCTTGCCGTTCACCAGCCACTGCCCCCCCGGAGCTGCCCGCTTGATGGAGAATGTGGGTGCTGCACCCACAGAGGCAGGGGACAGCCGTCTGCTGGCAGCCAGGCTCTCTGCAACACACCTGCCTTGCAGGAGACAGAGAAAGGGTTGAAAGCACCGCCTGGAGCTACGAAGCCTCCTGCCTGCGGCAGGGAGAGGGGACAGGCTGGGAGGAGCAGGCCTCGGGGAAGGGACGAAGGACTCCCAAGCTGTCTCCTGTGACAAAGCCCCCCACGCTGTACCAGTGCTGCAACAGGCAGGCAGCGTGCCCCCCCAGCCTCCCTCCTCCTCCAGGGAGCCGAGGCACAGCCCCGAGGGACATGACACTCCCGCACATCCTCCTCCAGCAAAGACATCTGAGGAGAGGCTGGGGGATCAGGAAAAGCCCTAAGAGACCCAGTGTCACCCGAGACCCTCCTCTCCGGAGGAAACTGCCCCCCCCACTGCCACGTGCAGCGCCAGGAGCCACCCACACCCTCCCAGGGCCCGACCCAGCACAGTTCCCTTCCACGAGCCATCCCACGAGAGACCCTCTCCAGCTTCCCTGCCCCATCTCACCCTCCCACCGGAGCCTCCCTCATGCACGAGGCCACGCTCATGTCTCAGAGAGGAGCCGTGCTTGTATTCAGTCTGCTCCTGGGGGAAGACCTCGTGCGAGCCGCTCGCACATCCCCCGGCTTGCCAGAGCCACTTTCCAAAGGCAGCCCCTTCTCCAGCTAAAGACCTGGGGAGAGCCTCCCGTGGCCTCCCTTGGCCCACGCTGCCCCCAGATCTGCCCCACTGGCTGTGGCTCTGCACCCCGAGCACTGAAGTCATGGCTGGGGCCAGCTGCAGCTCCTCTAAGGTCAGCTAGCCAAGGCCATTAACACGAGCAGCATCACCTTTAGGGCCACATCCAAACACAGGATGAAAACAGAGGCAGAGCAGCGATCTGATCTGACCACCAGAAAGCTGTTCCTCCCACAGCCCCTTCCCACAGAGATTATGACTAACGGAGACATCCCTCTCGCACAGCATTTGTGCAGGAGATCATCAGGGTGAGGAAAAGCTCAGCATAAAAGCACGCGACAAGGAGTTTACACCAACGTGTGAAAGGAATGTACACGTTTGTTTCAGTCCTACTAAAGCAAAAGGGGCTCGTTTCTCCTTCTAGGGCTGCAGGAGGGAGCCCGAGCTAGAAACGACTGGGCTGGCATGAGCGAGCACTTGGGTGTTATCGCCTAATGGATGGTAACGTGGATGGATAACAGTGGATAAAGGAGTTGCCTGGGAGATGCCATGGGATAGCAAGGGTGGACACTGACTTTTAGGGACTGGCAGACAAGGATTGGAACAAACAGATTTCACCCCGAACGCGATTCGCCTGCAAGTCTGAGCAAGGACCAGTTGTGAGACCGGGCGGTACGTGGGCTGCCACAAAGACAGAGAGGAAGTCCTCAGTTCTGGGGACCAGAGGCAGGCTGAGCCACCCTGGTGAGCGTGGGTCACGCGCCAGCATTTCTGCTGTGGTCCTTCTGGCCCCACGAAGCACTGAGGAGACTGTCCTGCACCGATCAGGCTGCACGCTGTCTGCTCACCCCTGCTCAACAGGCTGGTCACAGGAGCGAGACGAAAGCCAAAGCGGGGCCTTCGGCCGCAAGAGCCACGGGAGCTGCTTTGCAAACCGACCTGTGCCGCGCCCGCGGCGCAGAGGGGAGCAATCCCAGACCCAGCAGGGCCAGCTACGCTGGAGAGCAGCAACACACGGCGACCGTGCGTGCCGCTGCCTCCGTCCCACGGCCCGCACATCCCAGACCCACCCGCAGAGCCACCGCGCCCGGGGGCCGCGGCAGCCCTGGGAACGGCCTCGGC
>WEKW01023388.1:6302-33367 GCA_013389905.1 Sula dactylatra | reverse complement strand
CCCCGGCAGAGCGGGAGCCCTCGGTGGGAGCTGCCTGGTGCGACACCCCCCCCTCCTTGGGGCGGTGGGCTTGGGGAAGGGGAGCTGCTCCCCATCCTGCCGGGATCCCGCCGGGATCCCGCCGGTGCCTGGATCTCCGGTGCCATCCCGGTGGCCGGCTGGTCCTCGGTGCCCGCGTGTTGGAGGTGCGGGGCTCGGCTGGAGCGTCAGCCCTTGAGACAAAGGGTGTTTACCCGCCGCACGCCAGCCACGGTGGCGGGCAGCGCGCTGCGGACGAGGCAGCCGGCGAGGAAGTGCCACAAAGCAAATGTCATTTTGGTACCGGCTCGTCGATAGCAGCGCCTTGTTTTCCATAACCATTCAACTGCGGAGTCCTCGCTGGATTGCTAGCACTTGTCACTTAGGGCCTGTGATTGCTGGCCGGCTGCTGGCGGCTCTCTTTGCAGTGGTGGGAGTCACTGGTCGCGATAAAACTGCTGCTCTGTGTGTTTGGATGGGGAGCCAGTCGTGGGGAGCTGCAGCAGCTCTCTGGGGCCCAGCCTCTACTCCCGGGTCTGCGTTTGCGTTTTGGGGGGTGTTGCAGAGGCTGGCAGCCGGAGAGGGTCCAGTCGCCGCCCAAGTCCCTGCCCGTGGCTCATTGGAAGCAGGGAGGTAATTCTGGCATGAGTATGTGGCCCTGGGATTGAGGGTCCCGAGGGTGTTGTGGAGGGAGCGTGGTACGGAGGGTAAGAGGTCTGTGGTTTGGGCTGCCCCTAC
Organism: Sula dactylatra; assembly: GCA_013389905.1. Classification (NCBI taxonomy): domain Eukaryota; kingdom Metazoa; phylum Chordata; class Aves; order Suliformes; family Sulidae; genus Sula; species Sula dactylatra. The sequence continues at coordinate 32,611 of WEKW01023388.1, read as the reverse complement.
TGGAGAGAGGAGCAAGCCTCCCACCTGCCTTCCCTAGCAGGTGCCCCCCCTGTGGCCTGTCCCTTTGCTGAAGGAGGACGTTGTCACAGGCAGAGCCGCTCTGGGGGCTGGTGCGGGTTGGTGGCTGCACTCCCATCCACGAATCCTGGGATTTATTCTGGTTATGGCTACAGTCCTCCCACAGAAGCCTGACAGAGTCACTTGGGTGTGGGTGACGCTCAGTCCCACGGCGCAGGGATGTCCTGGCATCGTGTGCGTGGCAGCGCTCAGCGCGTGGGTTGGAACCAGGCAGGAGAGGGGCACTGAGCAGCCTGGCAAGCGCTCGCGTGAGGAGGGGTGGCCATGGCCTGAAGTTGTGTGTAGTCCTAAGGCAGGATGCAGCCTGGATGATGACACTGCAAGATTTCTTCCAGAGTTGGCCTGCTGCTGTGGCCCAGCCCTGGCCACGAGCGGCCAGGCTCTCCGTTGTCCGATGCAGCGAGACAAATGGATCTCCAAAAAGCCTTTGGGAGCAGAGGAGAGGGATGGCTGGAAGATGCCTGAAAAGAAGCTGCTGGCATGTCTTCGCAGTCAGTGCCTTACCCTTGTGCCCCTCGGCCGTCAGCTTCCCAGCGTGGCTCTCTGGCTAGGAAAGCGCCTCCGCAGCACCCTTCCTGGGGCAGGGATGGAGTAACTGTCTCCTCTCCTTGAAGAAACGCTCTTCCAGTGCTCTGGATTTCAAAGCTACAACTATAGCGGGGCCCAGCAGAGCCCCTTGAAGCTGCCTGGGTGCTGGAAGCACTGGTGCTTCACACTAGGGCTGTGTTTGTGCACTTGGCTGGTGTTGTGCTGCGGTCGGCAGATTTCTGAGTGTTTGGGCTGGATGCGTGGTTGTCCTTGCTGCAAGGATTATTCCCCCTGTGGAGTTATTCCACTCTAGAGTTGTGTAACCCTTTTGTTTGAACAGTGCCCTACTGTTGTCCCATGGGAAGCCACAACATGCCAAAAACGGGCTTCTTGGGGCTGTTTATCCCTGTGCTCGGTAGCAACCTCATCCTGCTGTGGCACCGGCATTGCAGACTGAGCAACCCTCGATGGGCAGCACAAGGAGCACCACCATCTGGGCAGTGACGGGGGAGGCCGGGCAGCTTCAGTGCACAGCAGGGAGCTGAGCTCAGGTCTTGCATCCAGCTGCCTCTCACTGTACTAGAGCTGCCTCACCCATCATGTGTTTTTCTCACTGGGAGAAGCCTCAGTGTTGAGGGTCTTAGAGCTGGGCCTGCCTCACCGGGTGTAGATGCCACGGCAGGGGGGCCAGGGCTGCTCCGTCTCCTCCTGTGGATGCTGAGGATGGTTAGGTGCCTTGTGCCCACGCCTCCCAGTTGGCCGAGGAGAGCCTGAGGGCCATCTTGAGATGCCTGAAGCCAGGTGAGATGAGCTCCCTGCCTGGTGTTTGCGGAGAGGCGGGTTCAGGAGACCATCCCCTTCCTGGAAAGTGGCTTCATCTTTCTGAAGCGGGTGGAGGTGTCTGCTTGGCCAGACCACACAGGAGGAGCTCTCTTTTTCCTGGGGAGGTGCCCCGTGCTTCCAGCTGGTGTCCTTTCTGTAAGAGGTCATCTGCCCTGCCCTGCCCGCGTGGGAGCAGCGTACAGTGGTAATTGCATAGGGCTGGGAGAGAAGTTGGGACTCCCACAGGGCTCTTGCCATCTCTAGTGCTGGAGCCGGTGATGGCTGCAGGTCCTGTAGTCCTGCTCCCTCAGGAGAAGCTCTGGGGAGATGTCGGCACTGGTCCCGAGCCAGATTGCAGGAGGCCTGTGCGACTTCCAGCCTGTAGCCTCGGCCCTGGGCCCGCGGCAGCGAGACCCTGGGGAGGGAGTCCTGGTGTGCAGAAGCCCGGTAGCTGTTTGAAGCTAACGTAATCCTTTTCTGCTTGTGGCAGTGCTTTTGCCCAACTAATGTGTGCAAATGCCCTGTTCTCACATGTCATTAGGGTTCACCATATGCTACAAGTCTCTTTCTGTGCCAGCACAAGCCCTTGACGTTAGAGTAGAGGAAGCAGTGACATCCCTGATGAGGCAGCGGTGTGCAGGAATGAGAAGGGGGAGTGTGACCTATCTGCATCGCTTGATACCTGGATGGCCTGATTTTGGATGACTCTGATCAGCTGCCTGGGGGAAGCGAGCTGTTTTTGCAGCGGCGATGCAGCTGGGATCAGCATGTCAGCTGGCGGAGCATCCCTCTGCAAGCAGCCGGGCGGAGGGAGCCGGACAGGCAGCGCAAAAGCCACCGCTCAGCTGTCTGGCACAATGTGTTAGGCTCAACAGGCAATGCTGGATTTCAAGACAATACACGGGATCAAGCGCTGCAGAGCTGCCCTGTTGCATACCCAGACAGTGAGGGGATGTGCTGGCACTGCTGCCGTGGGACAGGAATTTTGCCGCTGTCCCAATAATACCTCAGGTTTTGTCGTGGCCTGCGATGCTGAGGCCGGGGTGTTTGCTGTAAGCGTGGCAGCTTGGTCTACCAGCCAGAGGAGAAATCCCCAGCAGAGTGGGGTGTTGCTGCTGAAGCACGAGTTCAGCACCTCCGAAGTGTGGGTACCTTTCCTTCTCTGGAAGGAGATGGAGGGAAGCACCATACTTGCCCAGGATTCCCTGCTTGTGAGGTCTCCTGCATGCTAGACGCTGTCTCTTCTCCCTCTGCCTGACGTTCTCACCTCACCAGGGTTGTTGGAATTGCTGGAGTAAAAACTGGAGGCGTCTACATCTGGGTAGTCACCCTGGTGCTGGCACGGCCAGGCACTTAGCCAGATGGAGGGATCTGCATTAAAGCTAACATTCTTGTTTGTTTTTTCACTAGGTTCGTTTTAACCTAGTTTTATGCCAATCCAGGGTGTTGTGTGACCATTCAGGTCCTCGCAGGAGAGGAGCAGTGTGAAGGAGGAGGTGGTACAGGATGTGAACATGTGTCCAAAGTGCCTTTGGTGGCAGTGCCAGCGTGTTGGTCTTGGGTCTTGGTGGACTCTGCTTGCGCCCTGCTGGGCTTGTTCTCCTGGGTCCCACGTGTTTGCTGCTAACACAGCAGAGCTGTGGTCTGCTTCTGCAGACGCCTTCTGGGAAGTGCTCTGCTACCTGTGCTGGCATTTGATGTGGTACCCCTGGTGCCCAGCCTTGTCTCCATCTGAACTGCTCTCTGGGCTCCTTTTACAGCCCAGGCAATGGCTTGGCCATGCAGGTCATCTGACGCTGTGTCTGCACAGATTGAATTGCCTCCTCATTGCTTGGCTCTTCAGCGACTCCATGGGACCTTGAAGGTGATGCCAGTGCTGTAACACCCACGTAGTCAGATGTATCTGATCCTCCTCTGAATTACTGGGTCAGCTCAGCTTGAACCATCTGGTCCAGTTCTCTCCCCTCTGCTCTTGGCCAGGCACCTGCAGCCATGAAGCGATGCAGCAGCAGAGCCTTCGTCATGCAGTGATGGTGAGGTGTAAGCGATCGTCCTGGTGCCCCCGCTCCTGTCTGCCCGCAAGGGCAGGCAGCGGACGAGGCTCTCCATCCTGCTCTGAAAGAGCTCCTGCGTTCGCCCAGGGCTGTCTCAGCCCCTCTGCTGCTGTCGCAGCCGGCACCGGGCTGGGCTGTGCGGTCACTGTGGCAGAAGGAGGGCCACGCTGGCTGCGGGGAAAGAGAGAAGCCAGGCAGGAGCCGGACGCAGTAATGCCGTGTTGTGTTTGGGCAGCCCTGACGCCAGAACCACTAACCCAGACGAGGCTACCTAAAATGAGCAGTCAATAACAGCGTAGGGAGGCAGAGGAGCCAAGATGCGTGATGAGGGCTGGGCAGGAATGTGCTTAACCATTCCGGTCACCCGCCTGGCGTCGTGCTCTCCCTTCACTGTGATGCTGGCTGGGGGCACAGGGACCGGTGTGCACACAGGCAAGCGTTGGACACTGCGGCTCCCACTGCTCGGAGATTGCGGAGGCTCCCTGGTGACACATGGACATGGAGATTGCGGAGGCTCCCTGGTGACACAGGGACGTGCTGGAGGGCAGCGATGCTTGCCGCGGAGCCAGACACGGAGCCAGACGGCAGCATCTTTCCAGGTGACCCTGGAGGTTGCCTGTGGCTGTGGAGCAGCAGAGCTGCAAGCTTCCCCTTGTCGCTGCAGGGCCCGGCTTAAGGGGACCCACCCCTTCCGCAGGTGATGCTCCAGGCAGTGCTCCATCTGCAGGTGCTCGTCCTCACCTTACTACGCTTCAGGCAGGGTATTTACTGGCAAGCCCAATGTGGAGCATTAGCTTTTCCAGACCACTGCCTTTGCTGCTGCTTTCAGGCCATCATTTCTAAGGAAAGCGAGTCTGACACTGGGATCTGAGCGGCCAGTGGCACAGAGCCGCAGGCTTCCTGGGCCGTGCACTGCGCAGATGCTGCACAGGAGCTGGGCTCACGTTCTCAGTCTGGAGACAAGCGCAGGGCTGACCGTGCCAGCAGACAGGGCTCGCTGGGGCCCCGTGCCCCCTGGGGACCTCTCTTACAGAGGTGGGATGTGTTTGGTGTCTGCACTGGTGGCTGTGCCCAGGGCAGCATCTTCTTGTGCTCCTTTCTGCTGCTGCCAGGCTTGCATTCTGCTCTCTTCCCAGTCTGACGTGCAGTGGAAGCCGTGGGGACACGGGCCCAGAGGAACAGCGTGCTGCTGACGGCACTCCTGCCTTGGCTGCGTGCTGCAGGGCTCTGCTCTTGCCTTGTCTTTAAACACCTTTCCCCTGAGCAGATGAACGCAGAAACAGGTCGGCATCATGGCATTTCGGGGGGGGGCGGCAGCGCTCTGTTTTGCCTCTCCACATCTCACCAACTTTGGTTTCTGGCTTTTTTCTTCGGTCTCCCTGTGATGCTGGGGACTTCATCCCCAAAAGGGACAGACCATGCAACAACAGAGATGAGCTGGTGGGCCGTAGCCAAAGCTGAGTGCTCTGTCCTCCCTGGGCATCCAGTGGCATATGGGGACTGCCTGCTGCAGCTGGGCACAACGGTGTCCATCGTAGTCACCTGAAAGACCAGCAGGATTGAACCTGTATTTTAATCTTTTGAAATTAGTCTTCCTTTATGTCTTTCTGGGAAGTCAGGAGGAGGCGTTAGTGTGTTGTGCCCATCGGCAGGCATACTGGACCCTAGGAGGGGAGCAGAGCTGCCAGTTTCCCCATTCCTTATTTCTATTATAAACAACCTTGTGTGTTTAATCCTCGGACAGTTGGGAGTGACAGTTTCTCATGCCAGCTTGGGCAGAGCTCTGCTGCAAGCGTTTCAATGCCCACAAAGCAACAAGCAGCGTACCAGGGCATCCGAAGCAACCATTTCTGAGACACTTCGCTGGGCAGGCAGGAGATCCTTAAAACAGAACTGTCAAAGCAAAGAGCTCGTTCCCTTGGCAACAGTCATGTTGGAGATTGGCCTTAGGGTAGGAGCTAAAAAACATGCTCAAAAAAGTAGTTATCAGCTGTTTGCTGTCAAACTGGAGGAGGGCCCTGGGAGGCGAGGTCTCCCTGCCCAGCTGGGCTCACTGCTGCCCTGTGCTAGAGGGAGGCCGGGGGCGGAGGGTCCCAGGGAGCTCGCTGCTCGGTTGCAAGGGAACTAGTCCCCTTCCGGAGGATCCCAGGCGAGCTCTGACACCGGGGGTGGCCGTCGTGGTGCTTGGATGATTTGTACGGCCTAGGATGAGGCTTTTCCCCGTCGCCTCTGTCCTGCCCCCTCCAAGGACTTGCCTGTACTCGGCAGGCTTGCACGCGGTGCGTGCCTGAGCGGGGGGTCTCGGCTCTTCCCGGGCAGGCTGCGGCTTTGGGCTTTTTCCGGTGACTCGTGGGTCAGGGCGGTAACGCATCCTCTCAGCCACGGGACTGCCGGTGGCCTTGGAAGGAGGCGATCACTGTGCCTGGCGCCAGGATTCCCTGACGATGCTGCTGCCTTTTGCTGAGCTAATTGGCCACCAGACTGGTGTGAATGTGCAAACATGACGGAGGAGAGCCGCCAGCGGCGGCCTGTGTTTGTGCGGCTGCCAAAGCTGCAGGCAGGAGCTGCTGCTGCCATCGGAGGGGTTCCCCAGCTCCCTTGTCCCCTGACCAGCCTGCTGCTGTCCCAGCTCTCTGCAGGGGCTCATCCGGCCCTGGGGCAGCTGCAGGAGCAGTCGGTGTCTGGGGGCAGACCAGGCTGCGTGCTTGGATAGGGCAGAGAGTCCTGCTGGTCCTGGAGGAGAGGCTGCTTCCCACCTCCGCTCTGATGCGTGGCGGCGGAGGAAGGCGTGCAGTGAGGACGTACCTGAAGGCGTGCAGGAGGGGCCCTGCCAGCTTGCTCTAAAAGCAGCCAGCCAGGGCTGAAGGAGGTGGGCATCCTGCAATCTGAGCTTCAGCAGCACTTGCAACCAGCCTCTCTTCAGCTGCTTCTCTTTCTTGGCTGCTCTTGGCTGCTGCTTGATTGCTAATTGCTGGCCACGTTTCAGTTGCTTGACCCTGGTCAGGTGTCACAGGCAGCTGGCAGCTTCCGCCGTACCCCTGGGGCAGGGTCTGTCGGGGAGGTGACGGCATCCCTGGGCCCTGGGAGAAGGATGCAGCTCTGCAGTTTGCTAGCAGTGCTCGGGGCCACGTGTTGGTGCCCCTTGGACCAGGACCCCGCCGCTCTCGCCTGCAGAGAGCTCTGGGCTGCTGGAGAGCATTGATACGGTCCTGGAGGCTGTGACCAAAGTCTCTAGCGTGGTCTTGGGAGAAGCCCAGCAAAGACCCAGGGTTCAGAGCAGGCTATGATGAGCAGCTGGGTCCTCTTACTTTGCCCCTTCTCAGAGAATGCTCGTGTACATGTCTGCTTTCAGAGAAATAATACAGAACTTGGTATTTAGGGTGGGGAGTCGGGTTTTTTCATGTGGACCACGCTTGAAGGCATGAAGCCCCTGCGCTCAGCTGACCGCTTCACTCACAAGGAGCGAGCTCCTGTCATGTTGGGAGCTTGGACAGTAGGTCCCGTTAACCTCGGGATCTCACACCCCACATCACAAGCCCCCGAAGCAGAGGGCTTGGCTGTTGCAGAGCCAACTGTTGAAGAGTGGCTTGTCACGGCATCCCTGTCTATGAGAGATCTGGATTTTGGAGCAGACTCTTACAGGTTGTGTGTTTTTCACTTCTAGTGAGCATTTGTGTTAATGTGACAGTCCTTTGTCACCCTGAGATCCAACCCCTTGCTTTGTGGGAAGGATGGGTGAGAGAGGCTGGCTGTTGTGGGCTGCAGGTACAAGGGTGGGGGCTGGCAGAGGGGCCAGAGGGAGGTTTTGGCACCAGAGGGTGCAAATGGGTATCCTGGATGGATTTGTGCCTGTGAGGGTGAGGAGAACCTGGGAACCTTCCTGAAGCACCTGGATACCACAGCCCCTGTGGCCTTGCTGTGCCAGGGAGAATCGCCTGCCCAGCCTGAGTGGGATACCCCTGCTCACCGGGAGAGCAGCTGGGTGATGGCACACAGGGATGTCCCCGCTTCTAGTCCTCGCCTAGATCAGCCTGGCTTCTTGTATCCCTCCCACCACCACCTTTTGGTCTGAGCTTTCTTCAGCCTGCAGCCCAGCCCTCCATCTGCTCCCTTCACCTCCTGCTGCCTGTATCCTCTGCCTTGCTCCTGCTGGTCTGGCACGGAACCGCCCCATCTTGCTAGCAGCCCCTTGGTGACAGCACTTGGTAAAGCCCTGCAGCCGCGAGAGGTGTCTAAATGCCACTGGACTGGACAAGGAGCTGGCCCTGGAGGTGTTGCAGGAGGGCTCCGTGCCCTGAGGCTCTGCGAGGGATGTGTCCTCTGAGCGCTGGAGCGCGCCGGCAAGGCTGGCTTCTGCAAGCAGGCACGCAAGGAAGAGGAGCACAGGGTGGCATTGAGCAGATGCACCCAAACAAGAGCAGGTTTCCCCCTCTTAAAAAAATCTGGAGCAAGTCAGCTGCTGGTGGGGAGGAGCCTGGAAGCTGGGCTCCGAGTATCCCAGACTGTGGATTCTCACGCTGCTCAAATCAGCTTGCAAGCAAGCTTGCAGAGCAGATGTCTGAGCCCGCTTGGCCAGGTGTGCAATCCACCGAGTTCAAAACTGCCGCCTTGGCCGGGCTGCTCCGGCGTCACCACGCAGGAGGGATGCCTGCAGCTGGAAATGGAGTTCCGCAGTTCATGGCTGCGGAGTGAATTATTAACATAACAGTCCTCGGAGAGGAGATAACTTGCCTCAGAAAAACGTCTGTGTCTACAGAGATAAATTGGATCTTTACGATGACCAAACTAGACTAAATAGAAAAGAGTGAGGAAGGTGGCAAGCGTCGTTTTTGGGCCATGGCTGTGGACTGGAGGCATGTGAGAGGTTCGAGCAGTGGATGTTTTCCTCTGGGGCTGCTTCTGCCCCAACAGAAAGGCTTTTGCAGCCCGGAGGCAGGCTGACAGGCGTGGGGTGGACGTACCTGGCAGCAGCTGGGAGAGGGTCCTGGCGGCTTCGGCTCCTGCCTGCCTCAGCCACAGCTGGTGCTGGAAGTGCCTCCAGCTTTTGGCAGGCCTTGGCGAATGCTCTGCCCCGCTGAGGGTGGTGTGGGCAGCAGGGCGTCCTCCAGATGCACTGTGAGGGCGGCTGGGCTGCAGTGCTCTTCCCAGGCTTTGCTCCCTGCTTCCCTGAGGATGCTCCAGGTGAAACGGCTCCTGGAAGGCAGAAGGCATGCCATGGCCTTCTGTTGCAAAAGCCCCTGGCGATGTGGTGCCGCAGAGGATTCCTGTGCCTGTGCACGGGAGCATCCTGGGGCTGGAAGCGGCAGAGCTGCAGGCCTTTGAGAAGGGTCTGTGCTGGAAGGGGATGCGTGTGCCAGCAGGTCCTGCTGCTGGGCTCAGGGAGCCAGGAGAGATGTGTACGTGGTTTTTCCCCTCATAAATATGAATGCAGCTCCCCCCCCGCAAAAGTGCACAGGTTTAATTAATGAAATATTGATTTTTCTAGAGTGTGGTGCTTTTCTAATTCCACTGCACTGACTGGGATCTGAGACAAACACGGGCAGCAGCTCTTGGCCAAAACCAGGGGGCCCGTTGAAGCCGTTGCTGTGCTGTTGCGTTGGATGCCAGAGGTTGCTCTGCCTGTCCCTGGGTCTGAGGCAGTAACTGATCCGTCAGTCTTCCTGCCTGCGGTGGGTCTGGCCACCCTCAGGAGGGTCCCGTGGAGGGAGAGCTGGGTCCTCTGCCTGCCAGGAGACCTCACTGCTGGCTAGCCATCTGCAAAGTAACTTTTCACCCTATCGTAGGCTGATGGCAGGGGCCTGAGGTGGTCCGGGAGGCTTGGGTGGCCCCTGGAAGGTGTGGGTCTGAGGGACCTGCTTCCCCCTCCTGGAGACCCATGAGCATGGGAGGGCTGTTGGCCGTGCAGGCAGTGGGGGTCCGGGGCTGGCTGTGCCTGCCCGAGTCCAGCACGGTGTGGGGAAGGCTGGATTTAAACACTGCGTGCTTCTCCGGCCTCGCCTCACCCTTGCGGAGCGATGCTGGCGTCCCTGGGGCCACGCACTCGCCGCCTCCGCCCCGGTGTGAGAGCACAAGCTGTCCTTTGGTGCAGCCTGGTGCCGAGCCCTGCAGCGTGCTGGGGCTCGGCCGTGCAGCCCCTCGCGGCGTGGCGGCCCCGGCGCTGCTTTGGCCGTCGTCCGCCCTCGCAGAGGGAGGGCGAGGGGACTGTGCCAGCCCAGGCTGTCAGGTGGCAGCGGCTCCGCGCTGGCAGCAGTTGCTGGCGCGGTGAGGGCGGATGCTTCCCTGAGTGTCCGGCACCTGTCCCTGGGCTCGCGGGGGCTGTTTTAACCGGCGTGCCAGGAAGACCTGGAAGCTTTCGCTGCAGCCATCTTTCCAGATCATCCTTGCTCTGCTCCCCCTCGTGCCTCCGAGCCCCTGGGATGCTGCCCAGGGCTCCCCAGGGGGCTGGGACCCCTGCGTGACGGGTGCCCGCTTTCTCCCAGCAGCACCCCTCGTGATGCTGTTGAAGGGCCGTTGCAGCGTGAGCAGGGTGGCCGAAGCTGCCCTTCATCTTCCTGGGGAACCCCCAGGATCTGACCGGGACGATGCACTGGGCTGTGCCGGGGCTGGAGCTGCTGGATTTGGGAACAGCCACAGCGTGTGAGGCATCTTCCTTCTCAGTCTGCCGCCGTCCCCAGCTGTGGGGCGGCAGCTTTGCCCCTTGTGCCCCCCGTCAGAGGGGCTCTTGCCCGCGAAGGGCGGCGGTGAGGCCGTGGAGGGACGGGGACGCTGCGGGCCGTGCCTTGTTCCTTGCCGGCCGTGACGGGGGCGGGAGCGGGTGCAGCTTCCCGCGGTGGGACTTGCTGCTCCTGGGGTGCTGCCGCCCCCTCTTCTGGCCCCACGGCGGCTCCCACAGTGGCCCTGCCCCTATTCTGTCAAGGGCCGGCAGGTTACGGCCGTGGCAGTTTGTAATTAAATCAAGCCGCACTGGCGCGGCGGCCCAGCCGTGCCCATCTGTTCCTCCAAGCTGTCGGGCACACGGCGCGGAGCCGAGCGGAGGATCTGGGTCATGCCGGAGGGCGCAGCGCGGTGNCGAGCTGCTGGCGTGTGCCCGCGGCCGGGAGAGCCCGGCGCGGCTCCGCGGCTCTTGCGGAAGTGTAGCCTCTGCGGGGCTGGAGACCCATCGTGGTGGTCGCAGCGGTACAGCCGCGAGCCAGGGCGGGAGAAGGGAGGCTGTCAGCAAGGCCAAGCCAGAGCTTTGGTGGGTCTGAGCAGTGCCCCGTGTCACCCAGCACGGGGGTGCGGGTCCCATCTCCTGGCCCCGGCCCAGGGAGGGGGGGAAACGCTCCTTGCTCTGTTTAACGTCTCCCCATACTAATACCTTAATGAGGCCGGTGCTGTGGCAGGTGATGGTAATTGTGTTAAGAGATTGGGCCTGTTCTGTGGGGGTTTTAGACCCTGTCCTCAGCTGCATCTCAGCTGGAGTGTTTTGAGTTTGGATGACAGTGGCTTACGAGAGCCTAATCCCCTAATTATGGCAGTAGCAGCACAAAGGCATTGTTAACCAAATTAAAACCAGCCAACAGACAGATCTCCCCAGTGGGGGACTGGACAGAGCTGTGGCCTCCACCCCTGGCTGAGCTGCCGTCCCCGCGTATGACATGGCAGAGACGCGTCCCCCGTGGTGGGGGGTGTCCCACTCACCTGGTGCCATCCCCAGCACTGGGGGTCCCGGTGGTCCTCACTGGAGCTCCCGCTGTGCCCAGGCCTTGGGCGAGCTGCGGATGCGCCAGGGAAGAGCTGGGGTTGTGATGAACAGCTGGAACAGGCTGTGGAGCGAGGCTCGGGCGCTCCAGCCAGCTGGTTGTGGGGAAGGCTCGATCGCCACCTGTAAGCGTCTGCAGGGAAAGATGTGAACCGGCGGCTCTTCAGCCAACCAGGCAGGAGCAAAGCTTCAATAGCAAGCATGAAACATTAATGTTATGGGGAGTTTCCTGGGGCTGGAGAGACAGTCTTTACCCTGGGAATATTTTTAATCCAAATTTGATGCATCTGTGGTAATCACGGCTGCTGGGAGTGAGCAGGGAGGGATTCACACGCTTTCCAGCCTGGGCTTTCCTGGAGTTTAACACAAACCAAGTGGTCCCTGCAAAGCCCGGCAGCCTCATCCTCGTGCCCTCCTCCAAAACCTCTTTACTCCTTTCTACTCCCTGCAATAGCTTGGGGAATTTGCAATGGGAGCAAAAGAAAGTATTTCCCTTCACCGCCCTGAGTGAAAAATAGGCAAATTCAGCCAGAGCTGCTTCCACCCCTCTCCTTCCGATAAACGTGTGCTTCTCCCAGGCAGTGAATATCACAGAGGAAAACAAGCCTGTGAAATCAGGACCGCACTGCAAGCGGCGTGGGTACACAGGCAGGACCACCCAAGGCTCAGAGGTCTTGAGGCCAAGTCCCTGCCTAAACATGAGTAACTTGGGCTGAGATAGAAGACGACACTTTGTGAAGCCCCGTGTCCAGCACGAGTGAAGTGCAAAGAGTAGCAGCATCCATGTTCCTCCCTCTGGTCCATGTGGCTACCTGTGGACCCAGCTGGGTGAGGGGAGTGCAGCCCCCAGGCCAGAAGAGCCAGCATCCCCCTTCTCCCTGTGCAGCTCAGCTCACTGGCACATCAGCTCTCCCAGAATAGATGTCCTTGGGGTAGGTGGGGGCGGTATCTGATCCTGCGGCTGCTCTTCTCTGCCCTTGGGCTGCTCAGCAGTACGGAGCCCTCTGAAGAGCCTGAAGGAAGAGAAGAATGATGTCTTAGCTGAGGGAACACAGTCTGGGAAGGGGCGTGCACAGCCCAGGAGCAGCGTGAGCAAGAGAAAATCCCTTTAAGGAATGACACGGAGAGCAGGCCACCGACTGCACCCCACAGGCCACGCTCAATGGGCCATGGATGCTTTTGCGGGAGGCAGGGGTGGAGATGTCCGGCTGAGCATCCGTGCTGTGCTGTGCTTGGCACGGAGGCACCGTGGGTGCGAGCCCCGGCTTGCTGGCACTGCCGGGGCAGTGGAGCAGAGCTTGCTGCCTCCACAAGTGCCTTCAGCCAGTGTCAGGCTCTCATGCTGCCTCCTGGCAGACCCCTGCTTCTGCCTGGTACCAGCTGCCTGTATCTTCTAGCAGCCCCAGGGGCCGTGCTTGGAGCCAGGCCTGACACTGATGTGTCTGTGCAGGTTGGCATGGAGCTACTGCCTGGGGACAGCAGTGTACCAGGAGCTGCCATCCCAGTGGGTGCTGCAGGATCCTGCCTGCTGGTCCTTGCTTCTGCAGTTAGTGGGGCCGTTCCCTGCTGGGGAAGGGATCACAGTGGGAGACTCAGGCTGACGCATGCCTGAGAGCAGGTCCCTGTTGTCCCCAGGATGTGCAAGATGGCTCCGCTCCAAGCGCACTGCCTGTGTGATAGAAACCCCTTGTCCCTGGAGAGGGACGTGCACCCACAAGCACCTGAGTGTGTTCACACACGTCCATGCTCGAGGGGCCGTACAGATACACACACTGGCATGCACTCACGCGGACAGTCTCCCTGAATCCAGCCAGACCTCTGGCAACACCTGCTCCTCTTCCCCGTGCTCCTCCACGCTGCCACCCAGAGCAGCTGAGCCAGGGTGACCCACTCCCCTTACCCCAGTCCGTGTAGCCTAGCTGCCAGGTCAGCTAGAAAAAATGTCCCAAGCAAGCTCTATTCAGCCCAGCACTGGAGCCCTACTTGTTCCAGGGGTTTTGGGGATGCTGCTGTGTTCCTCCCTCCCTTCCCTTGGTTGCTCAGTGGTGCTCGTGCACGCCTGGGGAGAGGCAATGCCCAGGGCCCCCGCTAACCTCTCCTGCCTGTGTCCAGAGAGCCAGCCCACGACATCGGATGAGACTGTGGTGGCCGGTGGTACAGTGGTGCTCAAGTGCCAGGTGGAGGATCCTGATGACTCCTCGCTGCAGTGGTCCAACCCTGCCCAGCAGACCCTCTACTTCGGGGAGAAACGAGGTACATGCGCAGGAACAGGGGATGGGAGAGGGCTGCCTGGGGGAGAGGAGCCCGTTCCCAGACCAGAGTGATGGTGGGGCAGAGGGAAAGTGGACCAGGGCCAGTGATGTGCCCTCCTGCTCCCCACCTACAGTGACGCCACTGGGCAAAACATGAGCTCGCGGAAGGGTAGTACTGAGCCTGTCGCTCACCCTGTTGTCCCTTGTCCCCCAGCCCTGCGAGATAACAGGATCCAGCTGGAGAGGTCCACACCCAACGAGCTGACCATCAGCATCAGCGACGTGGTGCTGTCGGATGAGGGGGAATACACCTGCTCCATCTTCACCATGCCCGTGCGGACTGCGAAGGCCCTGGTCACCGTGCTGGGTAAGCCACCAGTGGCAGCCCCGCCACCTGCTCCCACCCTGCTGCCTGCTACTGCCCTGCCTGCACGATGCTGTCCGCACAGCCCTTCATCTCTGCTGCTCCCGTATCCCCACCCAGTAACTCATCCTCGCTGTATTTATTGACGTGTCTCTGCACGCGCTTCCGTCTCTGGGTGGCAGCACACACGCGGCTAATAGGCTCTTGTATTTCTTGTCTCCTCCTCCTCTACCAGGAATCCCCCAGAAACCCCAAATCTTCGGCCACGAGCAGCCCATTGATGAGGAGAAGATAGCCCGGCTGACCTGCCGGTCCTCTGGCAGCAAGCCTGCTGCCCAGCTCCGGTGGAAGAAGGGCAACAAGGAGCTGAAGGGTGGGTGCCCAAGCAGTGGGGCTCTGCCTCGAGGGACTGGGGTGGCTGGGGAACACCATGGAGGCAGGTCGGGCACCAGGGGTGGCAGATGTGCCCGGTGCTGGACCACACCAGTCCAGCATCCTATGCTACTGCCAACAAAAGGATGGGGACAGGGTGTCCCCTGCTCAACACGCGTGTCAGCCTCATGCCTCTGCGGGGGTGCTGTGTCCCTCAGCCCCAACGGTCCTCTCTCCCCACAGATGAGGGTACCGAGGTGGTGGAGGACCCCAATGGGAAGACGTTCACTGTGAGCAGTCGGGTGGAGTTCCGCGTCACCAAGGAGGACAACGAAGCCGAGGTGACCTGCACCGTGGACCATGAGTCCCTGCAGAACGCCGAGAGGTCGACCACGCAGAAGCTGCAGGTCCACTGTACGTGGCGTGTGGGCATGATGTGTCAGGGCCACACAGGGAGGGGGACAGGGCTGTGGAGGGGTGGGAAGGATGGAGGAGGCCTCAGCATCACCACAGTTCAGCAGACATCACACACGTGGCCCTACATTTACATGAATGTGCAGCCATCGGGCATACAGGCTCATCAGCCTGCGTGCACAGCAGCCCCGTCACACGCAGGGGTGCTGCACAGTGACGCTTCCCCTGCGCATGCAGGCCCTTGGTTTCCCCTGCCTGTCCCCGTCCCCCATGTCCTGCCTGTCCCCGTTCCCCTTCTCTTGTGTGTCCCCTGTGCTGAGAGGATGAGGGATGTGGGAGCTGCACTGTGCACCCCCAGAGTGCTGACCCCCGCCCCAGTGCACCCTGCCACCCGCAGGTGCGCTCACGCTGCACCTCTGCACACGCAGAGCTGGGGCTGAGGCAGGGTGCAGGTGCCAAGTTCTGGGGTGCTGGCAGGCCCCTGCACAGTGTGGGGCAGGGACAGGCGGTCACCCAACTGTGCCTCCCCTCCTTTTTCAGACAAGCCGACAGCGAAGATCGAGCCGCATCCCCAGTACCCACGGGAAGGCGAGAAGCTCCAGCTGCAGTGTGACGGGCAGGGCAACCCCATGTAAGGCCCCCCTTGCCTTCCTCCTGCTCAGCCCTGCCAGGCCCTGGCCAACTCGTCCTCCCGCTGCCAGGCTCCCAGAACCACCACTTAGCCCTCCCCAGAGCTCGGGCAGGGCATCGCGGGTAGCACTGTGTGGGCTCAGGTCCGGGCACTGGCCCTGCACCCAAGTAGGGCCGGGCACCCCACAGAGAGCAGGCAAAGACCCTGTCCTCTCCAAGAGCAGCAGATCCATCCTGGCTCATCTGTAAATGGGGTATTTCCCTCCTGCTTAAATACTCCCACACCTTTGCTGCCCCCTCCACTGCCCAGCCAGGGACCCTGCTCTGCCCCAGCCCACCCAGGGCGCTGGGGAGGGCGGCGGTGCCTCACCACCATCCCGGTCTGCAGCCCCCAGGAGTTCCTGTGGGAGAAGGAGGGCAGCGACACACCCCTGCAGCTGAGCTCCGACAGTGTCCTCATCTTCCCCTTCCTCAACAAGAGTGACAGCGGTACCTACGTCTGCACAGCCACCAGCTCCATGGGCAGCGTCGTGGCCAAGTACAACCTCGATGTCAGCGGTAAGCGAGGCCCAGGGCGCCCAGCATAGCCGGCCTCTCCTGGCAGCTGCTGGTCGGCACGGCCACCTCCACCACGACTACATCTCCCCACGAAGGGGCGCACGGATCCAGGGAGGGCTGCGGTGGGAGGGGGCCTCTGTGGTGCAGGGCGGGCGCACGCATGCGGCTGGGTCCTGGCGCGACCGCTGGCAGAGCACTGCATCACCGGCTCTTCTGGCTCCGTGCAGTCCCCCTGTCCTTCCTTGCGCTGTGCAGGGCTGCTGCCTGAGGCTGAGAAGGGCAGAGAGCAGTTTGGGGGGCTCAGGGCAGGGACGTGACGTGGCCCAGGCTGAGCTCAGTCCCTGTTGCCTCCGATGGGGAGTGGGAGAGGCTGCGATGGGGAGCTGCAGGGGCTGCAGGCAGGACTCTGCCAGAGTCTCTGGGACGGGAGGAAAGGCCAATGCTTCCGAGCCTGTTGCAGGCAGGAAGCCTCTGCGTGTCGCCACCATGAGCCAAAGAGGATTTCCAGGTGGCACTGGCCCCACCAAAACCACAAGGTGCCCTGGCAGCCCTGTCCCAAGCTTCTGGAGATGGTCCCCTTGGCTTGCCCTGAACCGCTGGAGCTGCGGGCTTGCATTGCGTCCCCTGTCCCCAGAGCGTATCACCACTCAACGGCTGTCCTTGTGTGGGAAGGGGCAGCACCCGCTGCCTCCCTGCGTGGTGCCCCAGCTGTGCTCTGCTGCCGTATTCGCTGTCATTGTGTCCCGCTACGTCCAAGCGCCGTGTGTCGCACGTGGAGCAGAGCTGTGTGCTGCGTGGGGCTGCCAGCGCTGCTCCAGCCCGTCCCTGGCTGGTGGCGGTGCTGCCCCAGCTCCTGTGCTCGGCACCCAGCCCCTTGCCCAGCAGCATTCCCCTGTTGATAGGAGCCTGTTTTCTGGCGGTTTTGGCCTTGGATTTGGGGTTATCCTCCTCTTCTGCCAAATCTCTTGCCATCTCTCTCCTTTTACCAGCCTTGGACTTTCCGTCTTCCAGCACTCCTACATGCTCCAGCTCTTTCCTTTCCCATTCCCTTTCCCTCCCTCCTGTTTTGGGCACTTGTGGCATCCTTCCCCTCCAATGTGGCTGCGGGTAGAGGGAGCACATGGATGCAATGGCACCTCAGGTACCCTGTCCCCGAGTCCCTCTGCCTGCCCAGGATTAGCTCCTAAATGCCCAACACTGTGCAGTCGTTTCTTTGTCACCCCTTGTGTCCCCGCCATTTCTCTGGGTGCGGGCTCTGAACAGGGAGCTGGTTCCTGAGCCTAGCTGTGAGCACACAGCAGCACCCATCCAGGAGCACAGCAGTCGCCAGGGTGCTCAGCACCCATCCATGGGCTCACAGCAGCATCCGGGGTGCTTGACACCATCCACAAACGCGCGGTACCCGGAACACCAGTGTGTCTCACCCGCTTGGTGTCACAGCCCCTGGCAGAGGAGCTCCACCTCTAGGCTTGGTTCCCCTTGTCAAGTCCCCCCTCTTTTTTTCCCCGGAGCCACTCGGGTCTCAGGCGCCGTCACTGGAAGTGCCGCCTTGCCCGGCTGAGCCCTCGAGCCGGCCTGCGGCAGCAGCTGCCGTGCTCGGCAGTGAGGGAGAGCAGGAGCCGAGTGGTCCCTGGGGGCATGCATAGGAAAGTGTAGGTGGCACCTCGCGGTGGGTGACGCTTCCCAGCCACCGCAGTCCCAGGGCTCCCAGGTAGGAGGGTCCCAGCGGGGTCCCTCCCAGAGGAAGGGGTGACTGGGGGTGCTGGCAGGGTAGGAGATGGGGGAAGATGTTCACGGCAGTGTGTCCCGGAGGATGGTGGCAGGAGAAGAGGAGCGGGACCCATGGCCAAGAAAGGGGTTGTGGAAGGAGCCGCTGAGAAGAACGGGTCCCATCGTGCTGGGGGGAGCCAGGGTCCCTTCCAGTGGGCTCTGTCACGCCTCACTGGCACCTCCCGGGGTTGATTTGTGTCCCTGTGTTTTTGTTGTCCTCCCCAGATCTTTCCCAGCTCCCCACCCCACACGTTCACTCCACTCCAGCCCCTCCGCCGGGCCCTTCCCAGCCCATCTCTCATGCTTCCATGGCCACCGCTTCATCCTTCACTCCAGCTCCCATCCAAGGTACCGTAAGCTCCTTTTCTCTCTCTTTACGGACCCGCTGCTCCCCAGCCCGGTGGGAAAAGCTCCACAGGAGGATGGTGGCCCAGCCCTGGGCCAGAGACACTCTTCCCACGTCCCAGGTGCCCAGCCAGGCTCCAGTCCTGGTGCAGCCGCTTCTTGGTGCGTGTGAACTCTGCAGCCACCAGCTCAGCACTTCGGGGTGGTGGTACTCAACAGAAAGAGCCAAGGCCCCAGAGCCTGGGCTGCATAATGGTCCTTTCCAGCTCTTCCTGGCAGGTTGTGGTAGCAGCTGCCTATGAAGGGCAACCTGTGTCTTGTGTCCACGTGAGATGCCGTCCCTCTGTCCTGTTGCCTCCCCTGTTGTCTGTCGCACTGTGTCCTGTCCGAATGCCTCCTCTGATCGTTTCTGTGGCTCTGTGCCCCCACAAGCTGATGGAGCATAATGAGAGTGGAGTGGAAGGAGGATCTGCCCCTGCGTACCACAGCTAGCACAGGATCCCAGAGGAGGCTGCGCTACAAGATGTGGCTGACTTGGGACTGGCCTTGGGGTCCCACCTGCCTTGGGGTACTGTCTCCTTCTGGGGTGCAACATGTGCCTGTGCCAGCCTGCTCGGCACCTTCCTGCTGACACGGCGCAGGGGAAGAGTGAGCCAAGCCTGGCTCCAATGTGTGCCCAGCCTCCCCTTTTGCGGCACAAAGCCCACTGTGAAGGATGGGGCAGTGGGATCGTGGCTGTGCCTGAAGGCAGGTACCACAGGCCGCACGAAGCGTGTTGCTGGTGCTGCTCCCTGGGGCGCATTGCAGGCAGCTGGACGCAGGGATGGGTTTGCCCATCACAGCTCTTCTCAGCTGCCTTCTTGCCTAGGCAGGGCTCCCAGCACAGCCATCGGGGCTTCTCTCAGCTCACCCCCTGCAGGAGCTGGCACCGGTGGGCAGTGCTTTCCCCTCCTTGCTTCCCCTGCTGCCTTCCCTTTTCTTCCTCCCACCTCGACAGCTCTCGTCTGCAGCAGGATTGAGTTGGTGGCACCGAGGCGAGCAGGATCGGGCCCTCCAAGGTGCCGCCTGCAGCTCTGAGCAGTCTGGGGGATGAGCAGCAGCCTCTGCCGTGCAGCAGGGCCCACAGCATCTCCTTCTCTGTTTTCTCTCCCTTTGCTGTCTGGGCAGATGCCAGCCCAGTGCCCTCGACCTCCAGCACGTACCACGCAGTGATCGGCGGGGTGGTTGCCGTCATTGTCTTCCTCCTGCTCAGTCTTCTCATCGTGTTGGGACACTACCTGATCAGACACAAAGGTACGGGGCGGGGGAGCTGCACAGGGTGGGCACGGAGCCAAGACCCCCATGCTGCGTCGGAGCAGGCAGCGCCGGGTGTGCTCCCCCCTCGGTGGGTCTCTGGGAGCGGGGATACGTCCCTGAAGCAAGTGGGCAGTGTGGGGCAGGGGTGAAGGGGGGCAGCTCCCCATCCTGCAGACCTGTCCCGTGTCCGGAGAAACCCAGCGCAGCCAACGGAGCCCTCCTGATTTTGGGGGCTGCTGTGCCCGAGCTGGCACCGACCCCAGCACGGAGATGTCCCAGTGAGTCCCTGAAGCTGGGCAGCGCCAGGTGGAGGCAGCTCCTACCCCAGCTCTTGATCTCTCCTTCATGGCTTGGTACCCACCACACCAGGACTGCTTGTGTCACTGTCCCTGTCTGTGCCTGACCCCACCTTCTCCCTCTCCCTGCCCTCCTCGCCATCCCTCAAGCCCTCCACCTTCCTCTTCCTCTTTCCCCTCCACCGTTTCCATCTCCCCATCCCTGGACTTTTCATCCGCCCGGCAGGTACGTGCATAAGACACGGGGAGACGGTCCCATCCAGACATCGGCAAAACCCAGCAGAGGTGATGTGTGAGTAAGAGCCCCCCATCCCTGCCCTCTGAGCCCAGCAGAGCTGCCACCTCTGCCCCGCACCGTGCCGGCTCCGGGGGCAGCCGGGAGCTGGAGCCTCCTTGCAGATGGCAGTTTTGCAGAGAAACCCTTCGGTTTTCTGAGGGGGAACAGGGACAGGGATGCAGGGAAGAGCAGATGGAGGGGGGGGGCAGGAGCCATGCCTGGAAACGCAGGCAAGGGCTGCTGCCTGTGATGGGGGAGGCAGTTTCATTCTCTGGCTAGAGACGACTGTGAAAGCCTTGAGCAGTCCAGGTGAGGCTCGGGCCCCAGGCAGGGCTTGTCCCAGGGAAACGGGTGACTTTTCCATTTCAGGCCAAGCCCAAAGGACTTTCCTCTCACCTCTGCTTTCCAGCCAGCCCTCAGGCTCTGCCACCGGGGCCCCTCCAGGCAGCCCAGCCGACCCCTGCTTGCATGGGAGCAGGGTGCCGGCAGGGCCCCCCCCGTGACGCTGACCCCCTCTCGCCACCCAGGTACCTACCTGACCCACGAAGCCAAGGGGTCGGACGATGCCCCAGACGCCGACACAGCCATCATCAATGCAGAGGGCGGCCAAGCCGGCGGTGACGACAAGAAGGAGTATTTCATCTAGGGGCATCAGAGGGAGTGAGAAATGGAGCTAACTAGACCCCGATGGAAATGGAAACCAGACCACAAACCCCACTCAACCCAACAGATTTTCTCTCGCGCCCGGCACGGGCAGACAGACGGACAGAGGGATGGCGGGGCAGAGAGCAGAGAGCAACCAGCCTGAGACATGATGCTTCTTCTTGAACTTGTACAAAACGTTATTACTATGAACAGCGAAAGCCCTGGCCCCGTTTGCTTGCTTGCACCTCCATCCCTGCGACCGGCGCTCGCGCAAAACACAGACCAACCAGTGAGTGAGCGACTTTCCTTCTTCCTTTGGACCTTTGCTTTGGTTTTGTGGCTGCTCTTTGCTTTGGGCCCTTGGTTGGGATGTTGGGCTGGGGTCGATGTAGCTCTTTCCTTTGTTTCTCTCCATTTTGGTTTCTTTGACATCCAAGGATAAAATCAGCTCCAGGCTCTGGTGCAAGCTCGGGGCAGCCGGGCGGCCCCTCTGTCACAAACGCTCGCCCCGTGCCTCCCACTGAGAGCCGGGACCCACGTCCCCATTGCGCCCCGCAGCCTTGGCTGCGGCGTGACGGCCCCAGCCCCAGCTGGAACAGGGAGCATGGCCGGCGGGACAAGAGCGGGATGCCGACAGGCAGCATCTCTGCCTCCGAGGTCTTGGCACGCGGCTGGGGTCAAACGGGGAGGGACCCCGGGCCCCTGCCCTGATTTTATCCTTGGTGGTTCTTGTCGAACAGTGTCCATTCAGGAGGATAGCTGTCCTCGTGTGGTAGATGTGTGAAGGGGGGGTGAGCTTCCAGGGTGGGAACTGCTGAGCCCCCCAGAGAGACTGGGAACTGCCAGGCACTGCAGCTCCCCAGTCCCACCCCAGCGGGAGGGGGGAGGGCAGAGGTTTGGGGGTGAATCCAGAGAAAAAGCCCCAATTTTGCAAATTCTCAGATTGGAAATGTCAATTTAAACCATCTATTGAGATGTTCAGTGCAGGGGACCACCCGCGCTGGGAGCACTGGGCAGAGCCAGGACAGCCGGCGGGCCTGCAGCCGTCGCCACTTCCCTCCTCGTTGGGCCCCTCTCGGGCCCCTGGAGCCTCTGGAAAGGCAGTTTAGACCCTGAGGGTGGCTTTAACCAGAACTGACACAGCTGGTGGCACCAGGGGAGCGGAGCTGAGCTGAGCTGGAGACGACCTGCTCCCCAGCGCAAGCAGCGCAGAGCGGCACGAGGCCTGGGCTGCTTCTGGCCGAGGAGATGTGCAGAGAGGGGCGCCGCCGGGGTCTGCTGCTTGGAGCTGTCTGTCCCCCTTCCCTCCCCAGCCCCTTCCCAGGGCAGGCGTGAGCTTGGGAAAGGCCGTTTCCCTCTCAGCTCCAAGGGCTGCAGCCAACGGCGGCTGAAATGCCGAGGTTTAGTGTCTTGGAAGTGCAGGGGTCTCCAGGGAGGCTTGGGGGAGCTTGCCCTACCTCCTACCCGTTCACTATCTCTTCCAAGACAAAACCAAGAAGCTTTCCCACCCTCTCCAGCATGTCCCCAGGGTCCGCTTGGCCCACCCCAACCACACAGCCACAGGGTGGGGTTGCAGGGGACTACGCACTCCAGCATCTGCAGGACACCCCACACCCCCCAGAGAGCCAGGCCCCATCCCTCACCCTCAGGATGAGATTTTCCACCTTCCCAGGGTCCCAGCGTGTCTCGGTCTGGACACAAGGGGGTTGCAGGGGCTCCGCTTTGGCTGGGCGCTCCTTCGATTTCGGGTTGGCTGGAGGAGGAGAGCCCTTCGGGAAGGAGCGAAAGCCCTTGGTGGTGTGGGTAACCTGCCCTTGGAGGCAGAGGAAGAGCTCGTGTCCTCCGCTGTGGGGTGCCCACGGGGCGGGCAGTGTCACTTCCATCCAGACCCTGCAAGCGTGCGGCACAAGGAGGATGCCCACAGGGAAGCCGTTGCAGAGTGAGCGGGGCTGGAAGGGCGCTTGGGACCAAGCAGACGAGGAGGAAGAGGTACGGCTCGGTGGCGGCACGAGGCGCGACTGAGCGATGCGTTTGTGGCGCGTGCACACGTGCGATTAGGTTCGCCGTGGCTAAACGGCGCGTCAGGAGCATGCGGGCGGCAGGGCGTGAGCACCTCGAGAGAGAAGTGCACGAAGCCTTCGTGGTACATGGCGAAGAAAACCTGGGGTTTTCTTGATGTTATTCCTCCCTTCCCATCTCTTTGGAGGAGGACGTTGGCCTGGAGTCCCAGTGGTAGCTCCGAGCTCATTTCGAGGGATGCAACAGTTGCCAGAGACATCACTGCAGATGTCGATGCTCTTTACTCCGCTGCACACCGAGCATGTCTGAATGTGCGACCTGACGCTTCGCTGAAGAGCTTTAACAGCCACTATCGAGTAGACGTAATTCCTTCAAATAAAGATGCAAGGACGTGTTTTCAAGTACAGTTTAATCTCATTGTAAGCCTACGTGCCGTAGGTGGTCACAAAGAAAGCCCCGGCCTGGGTGTCTGGGAGGGAGGGGGGTTAACGGGTCCCGAGGTGGGCGCCGAGGTCAGATGGGGAGCTTTGTGCCCCTTTGAGGCAGCACGGGCATGGCCGTGGCTGGCTTCTCCCCAGCGCCGCTGCTCCAGAGCTGCCTCAAGGGCTGGCGCCAGCGGTCGCCGCTTTGCCCTGGTGAGAGAAGTCAGGATTTGGCCTCGTTGAGATGCCGCGTGGTATGGAAGGTGGCAGGATGCAGCACGGGGAGGGCCGGGCAGTGCGTTGGGGCGGGACCTGCTGCCTGCGGCAGACGTCGGCCAAGGATGGGCCGTGTCTCGCCCTGGCCTGGCCCGTTGTCCTGCTCCAGCCGTGAGGAGAAGCTGGGCTACGGCCCCAGGCGTTGCAGGTCCTGGGAGTGGTGGGAGCACGAGCGCGAGGCTGCGCCCGCAAGCAGGAGCCAAAGGGCTGTGGCAGATGCACGGGAGCAGCAGACCCACGGGCACGGGGGCGAGAGCCCGCGTCGCGTGTGAGGGGTGACGCGTACAACAGGTCACGCATGTGAGGGGGGAGGCGCTGTGGGCTGAGCACGAGGGGCGACGGGGACGCTGTCACGAGGCTGCGATGGGGCATGTCGCGGTGTGGGAGGGTGTGGTGAAGGTGCACCCACCGTGCTGCCAGCGGAGGGTGTGACGGGACGCATCGTGTTGCGAGCACGATGGAGAAAGCGCTTGGCGAGTTTGAGGCCCTGATGAGTGAATCGTGTCGTGGGTGTGAGGTGTGGTGGGAAGCACCATCTTGGGAGCCCAGGGGCGTGGTGGGGTACACCGTGCGCTGAGTCCTTTGGGGTGATGAATATACCGTGTCAGGTGTGGAGAGGAGCAGGTACACAGCCGTGAGAGGGGGCACGATGGGTGTCAGCCATGAGCTGACATGGGTGACGTGAGGGGGTGCGAGGGGGTGTACCCTCTGCTGGGCCTGGGGCACATCCTGTTGTACATGTGCACGGCGCTGTGGTACACCGGCTCAGGGCTGTCAAGGAGGGCTGGGGACACCATGTCGTAAGTACAAGAGGTGATGTGGGTCGCGTGAAGGGGTGAGAAGCTGCATCTTGAAGCTAGCCTGGGGGTGACACCGCACGCTGTCAGCATTGCGGGGAGGCAGTGGGGCACACGGTGCCTCTCATGTGGCTGATGGTGGATGTGCCACGCTGCGGAGGGAAGAAGCAACTGGGCAGGCAGTGCTGCTGGGGTGGTGCCATGAGGGACATGCCGTCACAGGGGAGAGGACACCGGGCTCCTGTCCCTCTCTGCCAGCACCCAGCAAAGCCGGGCGGTGTCACCGCGCGGCTGAGAGCCCAGGGCACCAGCCACCCTCCTGGGCCCCAGTGGCCCCTTCAGGAGTGGGGGGTCCTTGTTGGCCACGTAGGCAGGGGACCTCTAGCCCTCTGTCCGCCCTGTGCCACCACGGTCACCCATGCTGGACCCCGGGCATCCGAACGGGGACGCAGCCAGGGCCAGCACTGGGGGCGTGAGGAGGATTCGGGACCCTGTGGCCCTCGTTTGCAGCCAGGCCTGTTCACTCCCACTCACCAGCTCTGGCGAGGCTCTGGCTGCTTCCCGGCTGGCACTGAACTCTCAATAGACACGAAAGCCATATTTGTAGGGAGCTCTGGAGACGCCGTGGGGCGGCAGTGGGGCAGGGCAGAGGACGGTCTGTGTTGTTGTGCTGTGTTCTTGTATGTACATAAAAGGGAGACAACGAACGTCGATGTGACTTTATAACCTTTCTAATATCCTGTGGTAATCTCGGAAAATAATCCTATAAATATATCTGGATTACACACGTTACCTGCGTGTGCGTCTCTGCTTCTGCCTGCGTGCACTGGACACTGCGGGGGCCCGGGAGGTGTCATGGCCCTGACCCCCCCGGGGTAAGGGGGAGCCGGGGGTGCCAAGGCCAGGGGAGGGGGCAGAGCTTAGCCGGGTGGGGGGACACGGCTCACCCCGGTGCACGGCATGGGAGGGATGTGGCTGAGCCCATTGCACAGCCCATGGAGGCACAGCTCAGCCCCCCTGCAGTCCCTCAAACCACAGTGTCCATCAGCTGCCTGTCCCTTTCACCCCCAAATCCCCTCACCTTAGCCCCCCAGACCCCCACCACAGACATGCAGGCCCTCACCCTCAGCTCTTCCCACATTCCTAGCCCCCCCAAACAACAGTAGCACTCAGTGCCAACCCTGAGCCACCCCCCACCAGCCGCGCCGCCCTCCTGGATGTTCCCGCCAGGCATGAGGGTCACCGAGGACCTCCAAGTGCCGCCAGCCGCCGCTGGTCACCCGCCAAGCCGGGCTTGCTGCCCGGTGCAGCCCAGGGAGCCCATGACTCAGCCCCGGTGCCATAGGGTGATGCTGCAGGGTCCGGCCTCCCAGCGGGGCATCCCAAGGAAGATTTCCTGCGGATTTCCTTGCTGTGCAGGAGCTGGAAAGCACCATGTGCCTAGGCTGTGCCACCATGGGGTCCCCATCCTGCACCCACAACACCCACCCTGCACCCCGGAGCCAGGCCTGCACACAGCCGGCATCCCTGGGATGAAACGGCACACGCCTGAGCCCGGGCCAGCAATAGCAGCATCCTCACAGCCAGGACGCCTGTAAATACAGTTCCTAATTAATTTAAGGTGTTCTGCCAAGAAGTGATTGTTTCCTGCTCGAGAAATTACAGGCTTGCACTGGCAGCTCACCGGCTTTACCGGTAGCGGTGGCCCGCCTGTTTCCTTCAGGCCCTGACAAACAGGATCGCCAGGCCGGGAGGGCTGCTATTAACGAGGCAGCCCTTATCTCATTACCGCAGTCCTTCACCTCCCTTTCCAGCGGGAGGAGTGGAGCCCGAGGGAGAGCAAGCGCAGCGGGCACCGCCGTGCAACGTGGCTCTTGGAGAGCGGGCACCGCTGTGCGTGGCGCCCGTTGGAGAGCGTGCACCCTGAGCGTGCACCCCTGAGCGCACACCGCTGGGAGCACACCGCTGGGAGCACACCCCTGAGCGTGCACCCCTGAGCGTGCACCCCTGAGCGCACACCGCTGGGAGCACACCGCTGGGAGCACACCGCTGGGAGCACACCCCTGAGCGCACACCGCTGGGAGCACACCCCTGAGCGTGCACCCCTGAGCGTGCACCCCTGAGCGCGCACCGCTGGGAGCACACCGCTGGGAGCACGCCCCTGAGCGTGCACCCCTGAGCGTGCACCCCTGAGCGCACACCGCTGGGAGCACACCCCTGAGCGTGCAGCCCTGAGCGTGCACCCCTGAGCGCACACCGCTGGGAGCACACCGCTGGGAGCACGCCCCTGAGCGTGCACCCCTGAGCGTGCACCCCTGAGCGCACACCGCTGGGAGCACACCGCTGGGAGCAC
>WEKW01023385.1:421-18671 GCA_013389905.1 Sula dactylatra | reverse complement strand
TAAATGATTGGCCTAATTACATTTCTTATATCCATCACAGAAGTCTCGTTATTTCCTTCTGTTCCCCCATCTGTCTCTGCCCATCTGTTTTCTCTTATGGTTGGCCTGTAAGATCTTTGGGGCAGAGATTGCTTTTTATTTCTATGTACAGTATCTAATTAGGGGATCTTGGTTTACAACTAGGAATTGTAAGCAGAAGAATAAAACAAATATTTCATAACAGAACTTGCATATGTAAGAAACTGAGCTATCAGTTATAAACACTTGAAGACCTCAAGACTTCAGATTTCAAGCAAATTAAGCCATCCTCTTTAATATGTACATAACATCTGATATCTGGTTAACCTGTGTGTTAATTCCATATGTATTTTTCCTTAAGTCAAAAGTAAACAACTCACCATATATCGGTTCTATCTGTAAGTCTGTCACAGAGTCAGATTGTCACAGAATTGTATGATTATTGGCATTAAAGCATTGTTCCAGAAAACAAGAAATGCAAATGCTCCTTTGAGATCTCTCTGCCTAGTCTCCTGGTCTTGTCTATTTGCAGCATGCGGGGCAGGACACATTTCCAATTGGTTGCTAATGACTCACATCCCCCTTTATTTGTGCAAACATAAAGATTCTACTCCTTGCCTCAGTGGGATGGGATTCTGCCTTGAGTCTGGAAGAATTTCTTTCTCTCCTTTGGGATTTTTAAGGCTTTACTGTCCTGCAAAAATGTTATAACAGCCCGAGGAACAATCTCGTGTTCCCTCCTAAAACAGTCTCATTTAAAGAAATGGCAATGTGGAATCCTTAGGGTAGTGAAGATCTTATGAATAAAACATATGTGGAATACAAATATGAAAACTGATAAAAATGTGAAGTTGCAACTGTGTTGATGAAGACAATAGAAGGCAAGGGTATTTTTTACATATATATCTATTTTTCATAAAATCAAATTCTTGCTGTAATATATGAAACTCGGTATTTAGGATTGAACTATGCTCTCTTGTAGCTCATTCTTTGTTGATTTCTGTGTACGTGTAATTGCAAAAGGTCAAAAAATTGATCTAGGTGACACAGAATTTTTAATTTTAGGATTTGCATTATCTGTGACACTTGCCTCTTTGTATGTTTGCTAATATGTAAGCCCTATAACAACACTCTTAACTTGTCTAGTTAGAAACTCACATTTCCCTGTGCATGAGTTTCACACATACTCTTTAAAATTTCAGTAATCATAAAAGATGCTAGAGGAAAAGTTTTAAGGCTAAAATGGTTCCTAACAGAACTAACAGTTGGAGTTTTGAATGTGTAATAGAGGCACAAGTTCTGGGTATCTTTAGAGATTGACTAGTAGAAAACCAGGTTGTAGAACAGTAAACAAGAAAGATTAGTCCACAGCAAAGTAATTTTACTTAGTTTACCCTTTAGTGAAAGCTACTTATAACAAGTCAAATTACCTCACTTTCGCTTTAGGATGGCCATGTCCATAGGAACCCTTACCATGGCTTCTTCAATAAGCAAAATGTATTGAATGGCTAAGCTTCTGCCATCTACTGCTGTTGACATTTAGCAACTATTAATGGTAATCTTCTAATTGTAGTAATCTTGCAACTATTTATGTAAATTTTTCAGTTATGTAAGAGCAAATATGTCTATTATTTCTGTATTACATAGTAATTTTTACATAGGCTTTTACTTTCAATTTTATAAAAACTCCATGACAAAATGAGTTTTATCAAATCTCTGGAAAGTTCTGATATATATTTCTAATCTAAAAAATATAATAGTTGTTCCTATAAGAAATACAGGAGTGGCTATGGCTCCACAGTGAAGTGATACCTTCACTGATGCACATTGGAGTCCTGATCCCCTGATATTGCAATGTACAGGACATGCGTTTTCACATATTCCTGCCCATTCTGTCTTCCCTTCCAACGGAAACCAGCATGCACCCGGAGATGGTTCACACACAGCTTTTCCTCAACAAGCAGTCAAGACGAAGCAACCATTCAGACCGCAGGGTTTCATCTCACATTAATTTCTTGGCACTTTGTACACAGTGACATGATCTGCCTTTCCCACTTTTGCTTTGGAAGCCTTTGAGTGCCTTAGGTTTTATAAAACCAAGTAACTTCCCTAACCAAGGAAAGATCCTAGTCAGCCATTGTTTTAAATGTAGAAGATAAAAGACTTCCAAGCAGTGCCCAGAAAAGACAGTGGTAGCTCCTGAAGGAGACTGAAGAAAATATTTGGCTAGTGTCCTTTAAGATTATAAGGAAAAAATTATTAGAACTTGAATAGAATCACATAGTATAGTCAGAAAAAAAATTGACACTTTGTCCAGCAAAAAGAACAATTTCTAGGAAATTTTAATTTGTAGATATTTTGGGTCATAGAAGGGGATTTTAGCCAGTCCCAGTTCAGTATTCATGAATAAGGTAAATAAGTAAAAATAGGGATACAGTAAAAGGCCACATGTGGAAGTGACATAGCATTGTATTGAAGATAACATTGTTAGTAATAGAAAACAGGTGAAATAGATTCACAATTTATGATATATATCTTTCACCACTGTTCAGAAAGTCTTATTAGAAAATATATTCATTTTACATTTGAAAGAAAGTGACTTAATAACCTAAGGTATTCCTTTTTTTCCTCAGGTTACACTGTTTCATGTGGGTATTTATAGTGCATATGGGATTCTAGTTCCTTTTTTAATCCACCTGCTTTTCCGTAAGTATGTAGGAAGTAAATTATGATGGACAGGTTTTGGAAAAAAACAAAATCAAAAACCCCCAAACAGTAGAAGAGCTGAGTTTTAATGTAAGCAGAAAAAACCCCTTTACATTCCATGTAAACACAAGACTTTCCCTGGTGAGCTGTACTTTCTAGAAAGATACAGCTATTTTTAGCATCTGTATTTTTACTTAGATGTTTGGAAAAAAAAAACAAAAAAAAAAAAAAACAAAAAAAAAACAAAACAAAAAACCAAACCAAAAGCATCATTTTAATCCTCCTTTAAGAAAGAGAGGTAGGCAGAAATAACAACTACAATTGCCTGCAATATTCTTATATTTTTTACTTATTTCAATTTAACAATGGAAAATAGTTCATACCATTTTCATATAGGTGAATTTTCAGCTTATAACTAATGAAATTTAAGTGATTAAAAATAAAATAAACAAGTGAAAATTATTCTTTCGGCTTCTCGCTCTCCGGAATTCTGTGATTTGTCTACCAGTGCATTCTAGCCACCTTAATCATGACAGATGCTATCCAGAGTGACTCAAAAGGAATCAAATCTGTAATAATTAATTCAAGATGCTGAAGCCATAAACTAACTTTGTGAATAATTCATTTCACTACAGTGTATGATTTGTTGATGAATAATCATGAACTATGTGGAATTCATTATCTTATAAATATTTATGAACAACTATTGTCTCTGTATGTTTCATGATTCCATGTCTGTTTAAACTCCTCCAGAGGAAGAAAAAAGACATGTACATGCAAAGAGGGAAGCTGAAGAAAGATGGATCACAAACATTTCCAATTATTTCCAGAATGTTATTTCAGAAGTGACAAAAGGTTAACAGTGTATCAGTTCATTTCTCTGAGGTGATTATGTGAAAAGAAATATGAATATTAGGCCATAATGAAGCAAGTGACTTACAGAAAAACCTAGCTTAATACTCTGATTGTTCAAGCATTTGTACCTTTACAAATTTTAATGGGAAAATCTGTCATCAAAACTCTATGTATTTATGGCAGTAACCTGAAAATTGAGATTGCAAGTTTCAAGGATGTGAAACTGAATTTCTAGAAGCCAAATTGCTTTTGATGTAAGGTATTTCTACGTGCCACTTCATTACCAGTGCATTGTCATTCATGATCAGGGCAAGACTGTTTTCTGTTTGAAGTTGTACTACACAAATCACATCTTTTTGTGGCGTGTCCATGCAAATTATTTTGTGTGTCATTAAAAACTTCTGCAGTTTTTCACATCAGATAAATGTTATCTTTAACTACATATAAATACCTGAATTCCTTTAGTGACAGTTAAAAACATAAAATTTGTTTACATTTCATATGTTATCTGTCTGCATCTCCTCTAAGAAAATGGAAACAAAATTTAATCCTCAAGCAATTGCAAGAATTATTTTGTAGGCTCACAAAGTGTTTATCCAGGAAAAAGAAATAAATCACTACTATTTGCTTTCACTCTGGTGAATCATTAATTCACTTTGGTGTTAAATTAAATTTTTTTTCCTTATTCTTAATAGCACATATGAACGCATGAAAAATCAAAGTTTGAAACTGCAAGATTTGCAACAAGTTTTATGTTGTATTCCTAAGGCATTGGGCTTTTTCTTTAAGAAGAAGGGTAGGATAGCAGCAACCTGGCTGGGCGTAAGGAAGAGCTTAATGATCTCCTGCTGTGACAAAGAGCCCCCTGGAAGCAGCTGCTCTAAGAGGAGAGTTTCTGGTACCAGGTGAGGAGCAGTTGTGGAGGAGTCATGAAAGAGGGATTTTTGGGGGGAGGGGAATTGACTTGGGAAGGTCACAGGGAAGCATGAGGGATGGTTGCCAGATGTCTAATTCAGATTTTGGTCTCCTGTTCAGGGGAGAGAAGGAGTCTGGACTGTTTACTTCTGAAGGGTAAGCAGTGGCAAAGGTGTCAGGAGTTAAGGCATTCTAGAGTGCTGAGTAACTTAAGGAGGGTATTATTCATAACTTCCTGCTTCTTTGGGAGAGGAGAGATATTAAACACAGTATGCCAACTGTGGCCTAGGGCCCTCTGTGGCTACTTCAGCTACTGGTATTCCCAGATGTTTCTCAAACCAGGGTATGGCTTCTGCTGATGGAAGTATGGATTTATACCTGTTACTGTGCACAACTCATGCTTCTGGGTGTGACAACAAGCTGCAGATGTGAAGACACATGGTCTGTCTCTTGCAAAGATCAGGTGCCATTGCTATAGTTTAAACATAATAAATGCAAATATCTGCTGACATGAACCAGGAATTGCGAAAGTGCTGTGGGTGTTGACTCTCCTTTTCTGCCAGAGTGCCTGAGCTGGAAGACCTTGTCCACAGCTCTGCAGGATATGATGTAGGGAGCCTTGAACAGCTGTGGGTGAGCAATGAAGTGCCCTCTGGGAACAAAGAGGTCTCTAACCCTGTTGCACAATTTCTGATGATATTAATAGCCCCCATGTTATACTGGCTTAAAGTCATGCTGGTGTAGTCCTTCTGGATGTGAAGGACAGAGAAGCTAAGGTACATTGGCTATGAAAGATTTCTTCGGGTTTGGGTTCTTGTTTGTTTGGTTTTTTGTTTCATCACACTGGATGACTATTTTAATGAATGAATGAATTCAGCACATCAAAAATAGCAAGTTCATTTAAGTCTGTACAGCTACTCAGTTTCACGCACTACTGCCTAGACGTGCTGTTGTCCCAGACTCTGAACTAGCCCTTCATTTTAATCTGCAACTTGTTTCAGACTTGCGGGGCTTTTAAACAGAATCAGAGGCTGTGGATGATAAGGCGAACAGAGCACAGCCCAGTAGACACATGTATGGTTGAAAGCCCCCTGTGTTATGCTGTTTAAACTGTGATGGTGGGGTGCTCCCTGAAAGCGCCAGGATGTACTGATATTTAATGGTGGTAGCTGGATGAAAAGTTGTTGCTGGACTCAAACTAAACTGATGTACCTGAAGGGCAGGAAGCTGAACTGGGTCTTTACCTGCAATTTAGGATATTGGCTGTATGTTGCATCATCTATGGCCTGTGCAGTTTAAGTTATATAACTAACAAAAGGAACTATTTGGTGTGTCAAAAAGGTAAAGTAGTTCATTTGATCTGAATCCTGAATCTAAGGATAGGGCAGGGGGGAAAGGAAAATCCTCTGCTGTGTAAGAGTTATGGTAGTAAAAGTAACTGGAGGGGCCAGGTTGCCATTTATCCCTGCTTTAACAGGGATTTAATTTTTTTAATTAAAATTTTGAAAGTACAGATTTTTCTCTCAATTTATAATCCTGTAGACTAATCTCCTACCATGTCTCCCATTATACTTTTCCACTGAGTTAGTGAAGTTAGCAAAGTCTGTCCAGGAGGGCTTTTAGAAATATCTGTGGTTTTCCTACCACTGTGAGAAAACAGTATTTGTTTCCTGTGTTTCTCTAAGGACTCTTAATCTGTCCTCTCTTCAGTCCTTTCCTATACCAGATAACTGTAGGTAGAAGCTGATTCTGGTATTTTTAATGGTTGATCTTCAACACTTTCCCTGTCTTAGGAGGAAGCTGTCTCTTATGCTCTACTATCTGGTCCCTCTGCCAGGTGTCTTCAATACTTAACAAGGTAAACTTGGAACAGGTGGATTTTTCTTTTACTCCTCTCTCTAATATTAATTTATCTCTTTGGTGTTAGTTGTCATTCATGCCAGGAGTGGAGATAAGACTTCAGTGACATATTTAGAACTTTAAGAAAGAAAAAGATGAATTCCCTTCAAAATTTTCCACCTGAACCCTTATTCTTTTTCTCATGAAGAAAGACAATGTGATTATTTCTAGTTAAACATCAGTTCCTGAATGTTTATAATGATCTGGTTAAGACCAGTATCTGTGCCAAAGAATGTCACTGTCAAGTATGTGATTAAAATTGTATATTCCTGTTAAAGGACTCTTCACAGGTGGATCGTTAATGAAATTCTTGGGAAGTACCTGTAAAGACAAGTGAAAACATGTGTTTTGGTTACAAAAGCTAATTTGTTAGATTTTTATGGGTTTCTAAATTACCTTTTATATACCCTGAGTGAGGAAACTACTATGCTTAAATTTTAAGATTGATTGAGCCATGTATACTTCTCCTGATGCTTTTGCCTGCTGGGCCATGCAGGGATACTTACAAAATTAGTGTGCAACTGTGGATATACCCTTAAGGATTTGTATAATTTGATGACAACAAGAGCTGGAGTTTAGCTACCCTACTACTTCCTTACTACTTTTAGAGTGCTAGAAAGAAAAGAAGTGTGGGAGGTAGAGAGGGAGTAAAGCTTGTTATGAGGCTACTTCTAGGTGGGGAAGATCTTTCTCGTGGATTTCAGGAGACTTATGAAATTTCTCAAATCTTGCTTCTTCTTGTTTAACATCAAACTCTAATGTTTTTGCTGTGTATATATGATGCACATACCTTTAAACAATACTTTCTTGAGGAGAAAAAAGAAACCAAAACCAAACAACAGGACTTGTGATAAAAAGCAAAAGGAAAGAAAAACACCTAAGATTCTTGTACTAGTTTTGGCTGGACTAGAGTTAATTTTCTTCATAGTAGCTTGTATGGTGCCATTTTGGATTTGTGACCAAAACAGTGTTGATAACACAAGGATATTTTAGCTGTTGTGGAGCAATGCTTACACAGCATTGAGGCCTTTTCTGCTTCTTGCACTGCCCTGTCAGCAAGTAGGCTGGGGTTGCATGAGAACTGACCCCAACTGACTAAAGGGATGTCACATACTGTATAATGTCATGCTCACCAATAAAAGCTGAAGCCCTGATTTCCTGGGAATGGCTGAACACCTGCATGCCAATGGGAAGTAATGAATGAATCCTTTGTTCTACTTTGCTTTTTTGTGCAGCTTTCATTTTGCCTATCAAACTGTCTTTATC
This sequence comes from Sula dactylatra, assembly GCA_013389905.1. NCBI lineage: Eukaryota > Metazoa > Chordata > Aves > Suliformes > Sulidae > Sula > Sula dactylatra. The sequence goes on along the minus strand of WEKW01023385.1, from coordinate 11,012 downwards.
TCAACCCATGAATTTTCTCACTTTTACCCTTCTGGTTCTCTTCCTCATCCCACTGGGGGCAGGGGGACTGAGTGAGCAGCTGTGTGGGGTTTAGCTGTCTACTGTGGTTAAACCACAACTGCAAAAATGGCTAAATTAACCTCAAAACAGAAAGATACGCAAGAATGTAGACTGACTTCCTTTCATGGTGGGTGGCTGAACTCATTGCTTAGAAGAGCACAAAGCAGTATAGAAGTGGCATGTTATTTTCAGTCTGTGGGCATGAAAACTACATATTGAAGAGTGGGGGAGGAGGATACAGGCATATTTCACTCTCTGGATAACATTAAAAAAGTTGCAGTGTTTACTCTGTCAGGACTCTTGCCCATGATTCTTACTTCTTTCCAAATTGGCAAATTTCAAGACTTGTTTTTTGGTTCAAGTGGTGGTTTCTTCCCTCTTTAGAACATGGCTATAAAAGAAAAATTTTAATTATAACCCATTTACCTGAAGCTTTAGTCTATATCAGTCTATAAAGTTGCACTACAAATTTGACAAAGCTAAGTGTCGAGTCCTGCACTTGGGTCACAACAACCCCATGCAATGCTACAGGCTTGGGAAGAGTGGCTGGAGAGCTGCCCAGCGGAAAAGGACCTGGCCGTGCTGGTCAATATGAGCTGGCAGTGTGGCCAGGTGACCAAGAAGCCAAATAGCATTCTGGCTTGTATCAGAAATAGTGTGGCCAGCAGGAGTAGGGAAGTGATTGTCCCCCTGTACTCAGCACTGGTGAGGGTGCACCTAGGATGTTGTGTTTGGTTTTGGACCCCTCACTACAAGAAAGACATTGAGGTGCTGGAGCATGTCCAAAGAAGAGCAATGAAGCTGGTGAAGGGTCTGGAGTCTTCTGAGGAGCATCTGGGGGAACTGATGTTGTTTAGCCTGGAGAAGAGGGGGCTGAGGGGAGACCTAATCGCTCTCTACAACTACCTGAAAGTAGGTTGTAGCGAGGTGAGTGTCAGTTTCTTCTCCCAACTAGCAAGTGATAGGATAAGAGGAAATGGCCTCAGGTTGTGCCAGCAGAGGTTTAGATTGGATATTAGGAAAAATTTATTCACTGAAAGGGTTGTCAAGCATTGGAACAGGCTGCCCAGGGAAGTGGTTACATCACCATTCCTGCAGGCATTTGAAAAAGGTGTAGATGTGGTGCTTAGGGACATGGTTTTGTGGCGGACTTGGCAGTGTTAGGTTTATAGTTGGACTTGATGATCTTAAAGGTCTTTTTCAATCTCAGTGATTCTATGAAATAAATTAAACTCCTATTGCTTTAATAAATAGTTCAGTCGTATATCTTGAGCAGTTATGACATCAGCAAAAGATAAGTTAATAAGTTCATCTCAAAGCTGTCTTGAAGACAGCTGAAGTTTAAGTATGGCCCACAAGCATATTGCTTTAGGGTTAGGTTTTTTACAGGTGAAAATAATTCTCATTTTATAGATAGATTTCGTAGAGCTAAAGAAAAGTTGAGACAGATTTTGAGCTAAGAAAATGAAGATAGTAGAGTCTGTGGGTGATTATTGCTGTTGAAAAGACATCCAGTCATTTGACGTGCTAAACATTACTTTAGGTAACTTTGTCTAACTCAAGTTTAAGAGCTTCTGATCCTGGGCCAGACTTTAAAGGACCTAAACACTTGAGGTTGCAGTTAGAGGCTTAGCAGCTCTTCAGAATCCTGCTAGGCTCTTATTTGCAGTTACCTGAAATCTGTAAAACTCCAGCAGTCAGAATAAACTGCACCAAAGTGTTTGCATTGTTTAGCCAAACCCCTCAAGGAAAACCCATCTGAAGAGAAAGGAAGGCTGCAGTAGGACTAAAAGAAGGCTTAGGAGGAGAGCTTCAAAGGACCGTTTCTTTTCTTTTCCACTTTAAAAGTACCTTTGAAGTAATTATGTTATGTACCAGCAGAAAAGCAGGCATATGCTGTGAAAATTGCTTATTGCCCTGTTTATACCTACCTTTCTTCTGTCCTTGACACCTTTCTTCAGCCTTAGCTTTGCTGAATATATTTGCAACCTCAGAATAAGAGAAGCAAACTCTGTGTCACAGAACCATCTCTTTATAGTTGTATGCTCCAAATTTAATATGATTTGAGTCATACTCTAGAGGCCACTGCAGTTCAAACACATTTTAGAGAAAAGCTGTCACCTTGAGGACACAAAGTTGTTTTGTTCTCTTCCTAAAACTCAACTTTCTGGAAAATTAGTATCAGTGTAGTTGCTCTTGAGTACAATTTGTGGCAGAACAACTTGCTTTTTTTTCCTGACTGATACCTTCTAGGAATTGTGGCATGTATAACTGTCATCGGTCATCTATCATGACTTTCCACTGTGTTTTTTTTGTCAGGCAAGAACTGGGAGCTGAGACCCCGTGGGTGTAGGTCTGGGTGAGACTGGGACAGCTGAGGCCCTGTTGGTGCACTTGCAGCCTTGGCACTGAGTTCAAATAAATCTTCATGATAATGATTGCAGGAACATGAGGTGCTCCAAGTAGCCCACCATGGTCATTGCCCTCACCTGGTTGACAGGACAGTTTCTGCAGTTACCAGCTTTACAGGATAAAGATTCCATGCTATCTCCTGTCTATACTATAGATCATAGCTCATCCATCATCCAAGTGCTACAAACTCTGTCACAGAGGGGAAAATCTCGAAGAAGAAAGATTTTGCAAAGACTCTTCAAGCTTTCGTTATCTCCAGTCCCACTGGATAGAAGTGGCCTGTTTAGGTTGTCTCACTGTTTTTCTGGGACTATGAAATAAAATCAGGATAAACCAAAATCAAGACAGCTGAAATTCTGGCCATCAGGATGACTTCAGTTATGCCAACCATAGCAGGAGGTGGGAAAGAGTGTTTGGGCATGTCAGAATGCATGCCTTCATGTCTTCAAGAAGCTAATGTATACAAACACTAAGTTATGTGCTAAGCAGAGTCTTTACTGAGATACTGTCAGAACAGCATCTTGAGGACAGCAGTGCTGTATTGAGTGTCATCTGGTTCAATAATTATTTCAGCCCAGGAATCTGGGATCTGTGGATGGCACACAAAAAAAAAAAAAAAAAAAAAGGCAGCTGAAATTATGATGTAGCTTTGGATTGTAGAAACTTCCAGGTAGGACTTCAACAGAAGGCTTTTTAATGAGATAAGTATGCAAAATGCAGCAAGATACATTTGAGGAACATGTGTGGGGAGTATAGCAGAAAATTGCTCTTATGTGTCATAAGTATAGTTCTCCTATACAGAATATCACCAAATTCTGTCTGGGTATTTTGCCTATTTAAACTGTTTAGGACTATCAAGAGGTACCAGTCTGAGTCCCTAGTGCAGAAATAGCATGCTACTTATTTCTTCTGACTTGATGCTATCCCCATATGACCCCAAGGATCAAGAACACTGTGTCTAGCAGAACAGGAATATCAACAAATATTAGCTGGCTGGGGATCACACTTGTCTTTTATCTCCTTTAGATAAATTAATAGCATGTCTCGTATATATTTCTGTATCCGCAGAATGCAACTGCAACTTGACACAAACTAGCAAGGGGCTGCTTTGTTGCTGCAGGTTACTCGCATTTCCAGCCTGTAGTTGGAAAGGGCCTGCAGTGAGAGGAAGGAAGCGGGAAAGACACTGTCTTAATTTGAGTAGGACATTATCTCTTTCACCTTGGCTGTCAGCAGTTAAACGTTCTCGTGAAACAGGGAAGTGGATCCTTCTGTTGGTTTAAACTGGTACATATGTCTGCTTGATAAAAGGAATTTCATGCTGAGAGTGCATGATGCTCATAAAATTCAATGGCTTACTGGGTAGGGTGAAGACGTTAACTTTAACCTACCTGAAATCTTCTGTACTTTGGCAGTCTAAAATCTTAGCAGAGATAATGTAACCTTAAGCACTGTAAGGACAACTAATGTTTTAGGTTGTCTAGCTTCATTATACATGTGTATAACTTCAACTTAGCAATACTTCTCAAGAAAATCATGGATAGTTCCTCAGGATGAGCATACAGAATATTTTTAAGCTACCAGTTATCTTCAACATCATGCACACAACTGGTTAGAAAGACTAAATTCTGATTTAAAATATATATTTACTTTTTCTTCAATGTCTCTGATTCTGAGGAAATGTCTTATTTTTGTAGTGCTTTGCAGTCTGTTTTGTGACTGTCGGGGTGGGAGGTAGGCTTTGCAAAACTAATCAATCAAATGTGTCCTACTGAAACATTAGAAGTGAGCAAATTTATAATCTACCAATTTGAGACTCTATTAAAGACTTACCAAGACTCTTAATCGTTCTCTAGAATTCTAAGTGGGTGAATATTTATTTAAATTCTATAGAATGGTTAAAAAGCAAAGCCTTAAATATAGATGTTACTATTTTCTGCAGGGATTTCTCAAAGGAGAGTAAAGATCAAATCTGTTCTACTCCTTTCTTACAGGGTAATTGGTCACCTGCTGGTAACTCAAACTTCACTTACTTTGTGAAGCCCTAAAGAAATCCTCTATTTTGACTGTGGTCCTGATTTGGTTTTTGGTTGGTTGTTTGTTTTGTTTGTTTTTCTATTCTTGGCCACTCTTTTCCCCTTAAGTACTCAGAAAAACAGCTAAAAGAGAAAAAAGCAAAGGCATAATGACAAAGAGATGATGAACCATAGAGCAAAACACTGAGTGTTTGCCAACACTCAAGGATTGTAAAATATGAAATATGCTTTTTTTAATTCACCAAGTACTACAAACACTGGATTTTTAAGTATATAAGTAGGCATGATAATAATAATGTAGAAGAAAATATTTTCTTGTTCACGAGGTATATATCCTGAAGAAATGAAAAAAAAAAAAAAGCTTATAAATGAAGCTTAGCAGGGAGCGTAAAGTGTTAAGGAAGCATAAAAGTGAAATTTTACAAAATAGTGACTTGCTTACTGGTTTTGTCACAGATCCTCATCATAAACTTCTCAGCAATTATGCACAGTCTACAGACATGGAGTTAATAAACATGAAAGTTATCGACCCAGAAAGGCTTCACTGCAGCTATAGAGTTAGTTGCAAGGGTCACACTTGCCCAACCAAAAGATAATTTTGAGGGTTATTTTCTTCATTTCAATGAATATTTGGATAAAGAGGACTTTTCCTGGTGTTCTATTTGGGGGGATAATGGAGGGTGTTACCCTCTAATGCTCCTCTAGCAGAAAACATGTGGTACCAACAACAGTAGGTTCAGTGCTGAACTTGACTGGAAGGGAGTGAGATATGTGGCAATGAAGTCTTAAAAGATACCCGAAGATTTTATTATGACTTTTAAAATAGGAGTAGCCCCTTGGGAATAAGGCATTTACAAGGGGGATTGGTGTTCAGATATACTATCTGGACCCTAGAAATCTTCTTCCCAGCTAGTTGTTGCCCCTGTAAAAAGCTGCAAGTGAGTCTAATTAGGCTGCTAAGAATTTATATAGGATCCTTTGTCTGTGAAACCCCTATAAAATAGGTTTATAAAATGTAATCCTCTATAATCACCCAGCTACAGCAAAATACCTGCAGCATAAAGTCTAACAAGCAATTTTTGCACCCTTTCCCACCCATTACTAAGATATGGTTATTCCTAAGAGGAGTAACTTTGCAAATTTTGTTTTTGTTTTCTGCTATGGAAAAGTAATGATGTCTTTCCCCTGTGCCTATATTTTGAGGCTGATGTAAAGTCAAATTTTAGTTGGAAAATGGGGTCAACTATTGTCAAAAGCCAATCTGATTTCTTAATCTTTGCTGCCAAAATAGTTCACTAGAAATGTTTCAGTTTGTTTTCTGAAGTTGTGCTACCTCCACAAACTCCTACTCCCTAGCCCTTGCTCCTGGGGGTCTAATGACATTAATCACTGTTAAAATGGAAAGTAATGGAAAGTATAGCAAAATGACAAAAATCTTGATGAAGAAAAATCATATGGTGTGCACAGACAGTGTTTAGCTTGATGGAAAATTACACAATAATCCCTTTAGCCACTAGCTTTAAAGTTGCTATTTTGATGTCGGTGTAGTGTCCGCTTTCTGGAAAGCATAAAGCGGAGGGGTTTTTATTAATGTTTGGCTTTACTGAGTTTGCTATTAGGGGCTATCATTCTGCAAAACGTAAATTGTATGTGTGGCTACAGGCTGGTAAAATTACTTTCATTCATTAGATTACACATCTCTCTGAAAAAATAGCACTGATATTTTCCAGCAACTACAATTCAAATAATGCTTAGTTTTTACTGGTCCAATAGTACAACTTTAGCCTGAGGCTTGATTTCTGCTGGGAGTGGTACTTTCAGGTGATAGCACAATAGAAAAAGTAAAAATTTGTTATCCTTTAATACACATGATCAATAACTCTTCTGAGAGGAAGCATATTGGGAAGGGAGAATTCTATTTAGCAGAAATTACTGGGGCAGAAAGGTATGAAAAATAAATACCACTTAAGTTAAATTTGATTTACTGAAATACTTGGTGTTCAAAACTGTGTGAAACATTCAAAGCACTTTGGGTATCAGGGAGTCTATGAAGATGAACCTTATAACTCTGCTTCACTAGACTGTAGGCAAGAACAGTATCTACTTTATTAGTTTAAACTAGGAATGTTTATATACTTTTAAACAGGACATAATCACAGTTAACAAGAGATGAAGCAGACATTGTTTTTATATTCTGGAGATTTTAAAGTGACTTCTGCGTGTCTAAGTATGCATTACATGACCTAAAATGGAAAAAAGCAGGATATGTAGTCATCTAAGCAGCAGCTGCAGTTATACCTATACTTCCATTAATGTTTTGACCTATGGACTGCATGATACAGCTTGTCTCTTGACTACTGTGGATGCTGAAAATATTATTAATTCAAAAAGCAAGTAAACAAATTCATAAAAGAGAAATTTTGTTTTAACTCTTTTATTAAGGGTTGTTAAATACAAACACCTCTTCCTCAAGGTGCTCCTGAATGTCAAATAACCGGAGACTGGAAAAGTTATTTAGAAATTGTTGCCATATAAGCAGTATGCCAATGTAACTTATTGTAATAAAGGCTAAATCTCTTACTGAGCTGATGCAGAACATTGAAATAATGCTGAAAACAGTTTATTTCATCCTAGAAAGAACAGAATATAAGAAGGAATTACAAAGTGACAACACTCAATTCTGTTTTATAAATACAACAGCTCATAGGTTCCAGATAATTCAATGTAGTTGTTGCAGAGTTCAAATCAATCTGGTAAACTGCAACTGCTTTAAATTCAAGAACAGTATATAAAATTCCCTTTCACTGTAAAACTTTGTGGCATAGGGTGAAGATAACTAATTAACTTTAATCTCGTTAATATCCTTGATTATTTTTACGAATTGTTTCCATAAGGCTCACCAGAGAAGGCATCCATTCCTTAAAGGTGGGCCTGGAGAATTTATTGAAAGCACCTTGCTACAGAAAAGTTAGTGTGTTATCTTTAATGTTGTTTTGAAAACCATATGGGATCATAGAAAAACAAAATAAAATTCTAGTGTGATGTGGTTGCAGGAAAATTAGCATTTTTGGGTCTTCATATAATGGACAACAAAGGCATGGGGAAGTCTGGCTTGCAACATGTAGCAGCTCTCTTGGCTTTTGCACAAACCAAATGACATGCCTATGACTTTAACCATGGTGTGTGCACATGTGGGAATGACAGCTGCTTTGTACTGTCAAAATATGGGGGTGAGCCTTTACGAACAATCTCCTACCTTCATTGAAAATATGCATGGCAGAATCCGAGAAACAACAAACAGTGGAACTGGCGTGACAAAGCTACCTGGGTTCTCCTACTTGGATAGTAGTTTAGCTGAGGTTTGCTGATCCTGCTTGCCAAGTATGTGAAGGCACTATCCAAAGGAAACACGTTTGAGTCCCATGGATGTCTGCCACTTGAGATGCCTTTCCAGCGCTGAGAGCACAACCGTTTGTCATGTTGCGTTGCTACTGATACATCTACTGCACGCTTCTTGTATTTGTGTGCTGACGTTTGGGGTTTTAATGCAGACATACACAACTTTAATATCCACAGTAATTTGTTGTGTAAGCTGAATGTAGTTGCCATGGAATCCTGATGGAGAAATGTTGCTGACACTACTTTCTCCCCTCACCTGCCTGTTTCTTTGTTTAATTCAAATGTGATTTTTTTTCCATATCCTGAGATGGAGGGGAGTAGATGACCATTAGAAAATAATTCTCCTTGTGATGTTATCCAGCCTAGTATGCAGCATGATTAGATAATGTTCTGACCTGAAATAAGAAAAAGAACATATAAAAAATAAGTCTTTTTTTAAAAATTAATATAGGGTAAATATGTCTTTTTTTTCACCATTGGCATCATTACAGATAAAAGAAATGAAAAACAACTGGCATCCATTTTTGTGAAGAAGGAATGCTATTTACTGAGGAAAAAATATTACTTAAATGTTCTAATTTATTGTTTCATGTTTGGATTTACTAATAGCTCCGCTTTATATAGAGTGGAGAGTCCTATTATTTGGGTCCTGTGAGATACATAATTTAATAAGCAGCTTTCACTGACTGCTGCAGGAACTCTGCATTTTGACTGCTGTGATAGTATTTGTCTTAGCCAACAATGATGTGCACTACTACATATATGAAATGTTATATTAGGTCACAACTTTTTGTGAAGTATAACATTCCAAGGCAGCATTTATTGATATACGCACATAATCATGTGTTCTTTAAAATTCTTTATAATTTTAAAATAACGGTGTCTCATATACTAAAGCAATAAGAAATAAAATGGCAAGGATGTATTTCTGTGGTATATCTGTAAAGAAGTCTTGACTCCCATAAAAAGCCTGCCAAAGACTTAGGGCAACTCCTTGCTAAAAAATCTCTGTCATTAAAATGAGATTCTGTCACTTGGCTGGAGATTAATATGTCAAGCACAAACCAAAGAGCACCCAGATAAATACCTTCTCTTTTTGATCTTTGATAGCCTTTAAGTCCAACTTACCATCTTGCTTGTGATGCAACCAAAATAGAACACCTTTAATATATGAAGTTGCTAGAACAACTGATAAACATTTCCTTACTAACAAGGAAGGAGACAAGGATTATATTTTTAGTCTTTTGTCATGGGAGAATAGAATTGTGGGTTGTTTTTGGTTTTGTTTTGTTTGTTTTTTTTTTTTTTTCTAAACTGACTTGCTTTATTGGCAATAAAGCTCACTTTTCTTTTAACATGGTTACAAGACTCTCTTCCAAAGGCTTTCATCTCTTAATTCAATTTCCAAATTTTCTCAATAGGCTCTAAACAAGCAACTAAAACAAATTGCTGTTGCCTGCTGCATCAGTCCACCTTCACTGTCATTCAATTATAAATTTTTCAGCAGTATTACTGTCTAAATATTTATCTAATTCTGTTTCCTCAAGGAAAGACTCACTCTAATGACTTTATTTGTGCTGCAGGGGATTTGGTCCCATGCACTTACCATTTATTATTCTTGTTAGTATACAGGTGATGCTCTTCTCGGAGACAAGAGAACTTTCTCTGTCATAAAAACTTGAATTAAATTCAAGTTACTCCGTATTTGGGGTTTGGAAGTGAAAAGGATTAAAAACCCTGACACATTTTGACTTATTTTTCCAGTTTATCAACTGTTTGTCTTGTCTGTTCCCTAATGTTAGTTGGTTAAAGCATTAGAAGTAATTAACTGCTTTCTGAAATATTCTTAGTTGGTTTTGGCTGTATATTTTGTTCTTCATTGGAAATGCTTGTTAATTTCAGGATCTATCTACCTATTTATCCACATGGATGCTTCTTCTGACTAAATAATCTTTCCTTCCCTGTTTTCAAACTTAAGGTTCTGTTTTCCTCTGGTTCTTCATCTATGCTACTCTATTCAGTTACAACACAGAAAACTCTTTTCAGCAAAGGTTTGAAGAAGCACACCTTTAAACAGCTTTTTTCTTCAGAGGACAAAAAACACTTAAAAATAACATTTATTTTTAGAAAACTTTTCAAATTACCTTTTAAAAATAATACTAAAAAATACTAAATTTTTCTTAGGAGTTGCACCTCTGAGATGCTTCTTTTGGTCAATGGGTTAGAAGTGAAACTCCTAATCAAGTTTGGTGTTCTTTTTCAGAGATCTTGGCTGTGTATTATCTGATGAATTTATCTTTCTGTTCTCCCTGAACAATGGTAAAGCTTCATTCAAAGGAAGGAAATCAAAGGAAGAGAGATGATGTCTCTCCTCATGTACTAAAAAACTCACATATAACAGGTGGGCACCACTCTCCTTGCCTGAGAAGGGCTTGAATTTGGATCTCCTCCTTCCTAAAGGAAGCCTGGTTGAGATTGCTGTTTTCTCTGGTTGGGGTTTCAAGAGAAGAAACCAGCTAATCTCTCTTTCAGAGGTCTAGATGCTCCTTTTGAAGAGTATGGATCCTGGAAGACAAGGATATCTTTTTGCAGTTGAATAGAGCACATACGCCCCAAAAAGGGCAAAGAGGATTTCATATGCAAGTTTCTTCAGTATTTCTTACTGGCTATCTTTAAATCCCAGC
>WEKW01023383.1:290-22797 GCA_013389905.1 Sula dactylatra | reverse complement strand
AGTTAAACTGCAGTTTACACTTCATCTGTAAATGTGAGATGGGGTGACTGTTTTGTCTTCTGCTTCTGTTACTTATATAAGTATGTATGTGGACACATCTTAGAAAGCCAGGTACGTTTTCATTAAAATTTGGCAAAAATCTAAGTAATTTTTTAATTATGATTTAGCACAATAGGTAAAAAGCTACTGATTGCAATGCAAAATTTTGTTTTCTTAGGCTAATACCATGAAGTTGACACAAAGAACTTTGCTGAGCCTTTCTTCAGATTATAGCTTCTGATTTTCATGAACAAATGATATATACAACGTTTTAGCACATAATTCACAGTGCACTAATGTCATTTGCATCTGAATGCATTAATACTTAGTTCTTAATATCCTGAATAAAAAGCCTATCTGAAGTAGTGTGAAGTCTCCTATAGGCCTTTGGATCCAGGATGTCTGATATTTGTAAACATCCTTAGTTGAGGGCAGAAAGACATTTTGCTAGTTTATTTTCTGTGACCGAAGCTGTAAAATTCTTTGTGCTTTAAATGATGGCAAGGCTTAGTTATATCACAATTAGGATTGTTACAACTATGTTTTACACTGCTTCTAACAATCATCTGATACTTAACTTACAGTACCTGTCCTTGTAAATCTTAATTAAATGCCTTCCCAGTTTCTAAATTTAAAGTCATCTATCATATCTCAACAGTAATGTCTCTGTCCATGAAACCCTCCTCCCCATTAACATGCAGCATATACTACCAATGAATTTCATGCTGTGTTCACCTTCACAAGCATCTGTAATATTGGAAAGGTGGAGTTATTCTGGCAGCATAATATTCTGTCAGGAAAAGCTGGATTATTGCCTCCCTTCACACCTCTGCAACTTGCCTGGAATTTTTCTTCTTTTACAAGATTCACTTCAACATTCATGATTATCTGAACAATTAATACAAGGCAGGATTTGAGAAAGTAGATTGTTGGCCAAGACTGTACGGTCGTGATATGTAGGACCTATAACTGCCTGATTGTATCAGTATGAAAGGCAATTAAAGCATAAATCATGACATGCACTCGTTGTTAAAAGTTTAACTCCATAAAATGTATTTGTCAGCAATTTTGATAATAAGTATGTTGCAAATTGGGGCTAGAAATAGGAAAAAATGAACTTGAGAAGGTGAGGATTTGAAAAAAAATGTAAAGATAACTAGCAGAAGGGTTGGGAGTGAAAAATAACAAATTGGGAAAATAAACAGGTAGAATGGTGCCATTTTTTTTCACATTATCACTAGTCACACAAATCAAAAAAACAGATGAAGGGTTTTTGTCATGAAAAAAGGTAACAAATATTACTTTTGAATGTAAATTCTTAACATGTGACAGCACTAGTCCACTTGAAAAACCTCAAGGTCATAAAGTTATTGTTGTCAACTTAATGCAATGGGTTAAAGAACCCACAGAGCTGGAGTCTCCAGCACTGTGATGTTGTGAGCAGCCTTTAAAGAACTGGCAGGTAACAGCTGTGAAGAGCTGCAAGATCAGTGGAGTCAGTGCCAGGTGCAATGACTAGAATGAGAGTTAACCAGACAAAGTTGCTCCTGCATTTTTTGTAGTGTTTTTTCATTTTAAGTTTCTTTAGTCAGTTCAAAGCTATAATAATTTCATATTATCATCCTCTTTCTGCAGCAAATGTTTGACGATTTCACTGGAAGTGACTTCAAACTGTAGTTCACCCTCCTGCATGTTACTTAGCGGTGTGTTCAGATAGGTGGTAAGTGGAGGTGCAGCTGATTGAGTTCTACTGCCACACAGATTAACAAATGTTTGTCTAATCATGCTTCAGGTGTGGTTTAATTTTTAGTGAGCCTAATTTATTCCCTTTGAAACAATCTGTGTACATATGCAGTTGTTAGAGCAATATAATGTAGTGTGAACTTTTCGATATCAAAGTTCCTTTGCAGTGTTAGGATTGACTAATGCTTGCGCAGATTCTCTGCTACCATGCTCAGGCTTGGCAGCCCTCCAAATATCACTTGCTTGTTTGCACCTTGCACGAGTCCATGGCAGATTTCCATGTGACTTCTTTATTTTTCAGGTTCATACACACTGTGTACCACCTTCCTACTTAAATATTATATGACAGCCAGATTTAGAGCATGTGTTTGCTTGTTCCTGGCATCAATGGCATTGATCCACACCTTTATAATATTAAAATATACTACTGTTTCTTGTGCCCCTGTGTAATCTTCTGGGGGAGGGTTTTTTAGCCCACTGGATTTCTTTACTCATCAGAGTAAGAAACTTTATTACCAGTGGAATGAGGTGGACATCACCTCAGAAAAAGGAGAGATACCTGGAAGATCTAGCAACGGGTAACAAAAGCCTAGTATGATATCCAAACCTTTCCTGTTTTTCTTGTCTGCCCATGTTAAGGAGAACAGATAAGCTGTTTTTTTTTTTTTCTTGGGAGATGTATTGTGGGTAAAAAGATCTTCTTTTATTGTGGAGATCAATGAGATGAACAAAGACCTTTGGTCTACCTAGGGCTCTCCTAAAAGCAAGAGAAACAGAGTTGTAGGAGACCTCAAGAAGTCATTCACTCTGTCTGTGCAAGTAAACTTATGTTAGGCACAGATGTTAGTAGCGGCATACAATGGTCTGTACAGTGACTGCACATGTTCTGAGGGAAAACTTCAATGCAGGCAAAGTGCCCTGGCAGACAATGACCAGGAATGGTCTGGGGGAGGGCAGTGGCCAAGGAACAGTCCCAGCTTGTCTGTTTGAGATGTGGATATGTAGTCTGGTGAGGCAAAAGGGTTTAGCTGTATGAATGCATGACATGCCAAGCTAGCTGACATCAAGAGTGGTTTCTAATTTGTTTTATTTGCTGGTGGATGTGTAGCAATTTAGTTTATTCTCCTATTTTGAGACAAGTTCTGATGAGAAAGAAATCTTATTAGTGAGCTAAACTATCTGACAAAAGCCTGAAGCAATTCAGAAGATGGTGATGTGGTCATCAAGTATGTATCTTTTTGTGACATATTATGGTGAATTGCAGTTGTGTTCAGAAATATAATTTAGAAAATTTTTGAAGCATTATAAGACACAGTCATTGTTTGACAAATAGTGGTTGGGTGTCATCATTTCGTGCAGAAGCAGAAGCAGGTTCAAGTTTTTTTCCCTCAAACTGTAGGCTTGAAACATGGATGGGAGCAAAGGGATTGTTTCTAAAACACATTTGCTTTGGGAATATTTACATTCTTTACCTGGAGCCAGTTTTAACTCCTTCCAAAACATTTATTTCTCATTATATTTTTTTATACCGTCCCCTTCTTGCTGTTGTTGTAACACCTTCTCTCCTACCATATGTCTAAGTTGCAACGTACTATTAACATAATTGGTTACTGTAAAAAGAAAACACCATCCAAATTAATTTTCTTCAGTGTTTGGTTAGTACTATGGTTGAAATTATAGACAATAGAATTTCTAAGACACATTTCATAGCTGTGTATAAAATATTTTACCATAGCATTTATTGCACAGCATTTTATTTGGAATTTTTATCTGGTACAAAGACTAGCATTTCAGCAGTAGATAAACTTTTTTTGGGAGAATATTTCACAGCTTAAACTTGCATATAGATGAAGATTTACAGAGACAGTAAGACACCAGGGGAGCAAATGGTGGCGAATATATTTAATTCTTGAGGTTCTGAGCACTAATTTCAAAAATCTATTAATTATACTTTAGGCATTGCACAGAATATAAAATAGTCCTTAGGCAAAGGTAGACCTCTGTTTTGGTTATAATTTTTTTCTGGATTTTTTTTAGCTGAGTCTGAATATGCATTTATAATTTCTAGTATTATGAAGCATGTTCCATGTGAGGAGAGACTGAAGAAACTGGTCTTGCTGAGCCTGGAAAAAGGTTTCGGGGAAGACCTAATAGCTTTCCTGAATACCTATGAGAAAGGTACCAGAAGGATGAGTCCAGGCTCTTCACAGTGCTAAATGGTGTAAGGACAAGAGACAGTGGGCATAAACAGAAACAAGGAAGGTTTAGGCAGAATATAAGGAGAAAATCTTTCACCATGGGGACAGAAAATTAAGAACAGGTTTTTCACTCTTTATCCTTAGAAGTTTTTTCATGGCCTGACTGGTTAAAGCCCTGAGCAACATGGTCTGATTGCATAGATGACCATGCCTGGAGGAGGAGATTGGGCTGGATCCCTCCTGAAGTATTTTGTGGATAAATAACCTCATTGAGTATATTTCTTGTCGGAATGGGCTCTTTTTTTTTTTTTTTTGTGCAAACTTTTATCAATGGTATCTTCCAGCACAAGCAGTTTCTGCAGAGATACACATGTGACTTCTAACCTGATCTCCACAGCCCCACCACAGTTTCCCAAACTATCATGTCAGCCATGTTCCTTAGGTAGCTTGGGAGTTCCTTCAGTGGCTTGGATTGACAGGCAGGGAGTGACTCCTGCCAGTCAGCCAACCATTTCTCATGAGTCAAAGTGTACACTTCCAGGTTGTCCCAAACAGCAGTGCACAGAACTTGTATTCATTTTTCAAACATTATCAAATGGTACAAAAAAAGTTCATTGCAGCATGGTTCCAGAACACAGCATAAGTAAGGTAGAAAACATCTTACTGTTTCTATAGTATTCTAATACTGGGAAGGAAGAAGAGCTAAAAATGTTATAACAAAACTTAGGGTGATGCCAAGAAAAATGTATAAAGAGTAATAGCTTCTTGTTACTTTTCTCATCCCCCACAGGCCCCAAAATCTTAACTGGTCTGGTACTCAGAGATAGGTGTTATTGGTTTTCCAACCCCTATGTCTAGGTATCTAGAGGAAGCAAAAATGAATGTGTCTGGTGATTTTTCTACGAGTTTCAAAGGGCACGAGTGAAGTAGCTCTGGAATGGAGTTCCTGTGGGCTCAGAAGAGGAAGAATAAAAAGCAGATTCAATAAAGCTCAAGACATTATAAAAATGCCAAGGATAAATGGAGACTGATTCACCTGAAAACAGTTGTAGCAATCTCCTTCCTGTCTACCACTGAAGAGCAACTCATCCAGCCTATCACTCTTGGTAAATGTTACATATTGTATCTCACAGACAGTCACATCACATCAGACAGTGTGAAAGTGACTTCACAACCAAGAGGTACATTTTCCTAAGGTGCGTCAGTCCTCAGGTTACTATGAAGGCACCATATATAAAGCCTGAAATACACATAGCAGTGATTTTGGAGGCATATAGCTGTAACAGCAGTAGCAATGGAGGTAGAAAAGAAAATAAGATAAGGAGACCTTCTTCTAAGCACTCTCCCTAGGTAACTCCATGCCTGGATGCAAGCTGATTTCCAGACAGACATATATTTTCATCTTTTGACAATGTGTATGGCTGCAGAGGTTCTTGGATACATTTATGCTGTCATGCTTTTTGTGTCAAACTGCCATCTAAAAATAGCTGAAGAGATTCAAATGTTTGTGCTTTGGTGCTTTATTTGTTTTTTAGAAGTTGCATATTCAAAAAAAACTTTATTGGAAAGCAGTCAATAAGTATTTAACATAACTAGCTCTGAAATATCATAATTTCCATAAAAACTTGGATAGTATTCTGGAAACATTCATGAAATATTTGATGATCTATTTTGTCCTCAAGCATAAGAAAGTTCATGAAATGTCACAACAATGCTCATGAACTATTTCATGAAACACTCATGAGAAATCTCTCTGAAATTGTCATGTAAGATTTATGGTATTTTCATGAAATATTAAGCAATGTATAAAGAAAAAAAAACACACTGAGCTACAACTTCAGTGAAATACCACATGAAACAAAATATCCATTCATGGGAAGTTCCAGAAGAACTGTTCACAGAATCACAGAATAGGTGAGGTTGGAAGGGACCTCTGGAGGTCATCTGTACCAATGCTTCTGCTCAAGAGGGGTCACCTAGAACAAGTTGGCCAGAACCAAGTTCAGATGATTTTTGAATGTCTCTAAGGATGGAGACTCTACAACCTCCCTGGGCAACCTGTGCCAGTGCTCAGTCACCCCCACAGGGTATTTCCTTATGTTCAGAGTGAACCTCCTATGTTTCAGTTTGTGCTCATTGCCCCTAGTCCTGTCACTGGACACCACTGAAAAAAGCCTGGCTACATTCTTTTCGTGCTCTCTCTGCTGGTATTTATGTACATGGAAAAGATTCCCCCTGAGCCTTCTCTCCTCTAGGCTAAGCAGTCCCAGTCCTCTCAGCCTTTCTTCATAGGAGAAATGCTCCAGATGCTTAATCATCTTTGTTGCCCTTCATTAGACTGTCTCCAGTATGCCCATGTCTCTCTTGCACTAGGGAGCCCATAAGAGGACACAGCCTCCAGGTGTTGTTTCACAAGTGCTGAATAAAGGGGAGGAATCACCTCCCTGCACCTGCTGGCAATGCTTTGCCTAAGACAGCCCAGGATAGCCTTTGCTGCAAGGACACATTGCTGCCTCATGTACAAATTACTGTCCAACGGTAATGAAGGTTACTCTACCTCCTCATCTTCCTGTCCTGTCCTTCCTAAGGATCTTACAACCTTCCAGTTATGCAAGCCATCCCAGTTCTTAAACATGAAAGCAGTTTGTTGACATAAAACTATTTGCAACATTTCTTACAAATATTGATGAAATTATTCATGAGCTATCACATGGAATTTGTATGAAATATGTAATAAAATATAATGTGAGGAAACGTCTTAGCCAGTTGGATAAAGTGTAGGTCTAAAATTGTTAAAATAACTCTAGTCCTCAGAATAGGAACACTGGGCATCTCTGAGTCAGTGCCTTTGGCATCTGTCATTTGGAGGGAGAAGTGTTTTTGACTCCTCACTGCATTTTAAGAACCTCCCCTACTGCATCTCCCAGGGTTCACAGGGAATCTCTTTCTCTTTTCCCCTTGGGTACTTTGGAGTACGTGGTGTACAGTCATGGCACAAAGCAAGTAACATTCAGCACAAGGCAGCAGCAGCTTCTCCTTAGTCTCCCAAATGCACCCTTTACATTCATTAGATGTCAGTTTAGGCAAGAGATGAAGAGATTTTTTTCTGTAATCCAAGTGGAAATTCATAAAGTTTAACTAGAATTTGTACTGCAGAGGGCAATTCTTCCCACTTCGATATCTGTTTTAGCCTGGGATGTTAGTCCTTATTGGTTATAGAGGGAGGTTAGGTGATCAGTGGTCTACAGAACTGAAGTCAGAGTAAATTAGTCACAAAGAATGACTAACTAGTGTCTAATTAAAGGCTTCATAGGTCAAATAAACAGAGAAAAAAATAGATTATCCAAAATTATGAGGGAATTTCAACAGTGCTAACATCTATAATGTCTGGAATCAAATATACTTTTCTTGTTAAATTAAGAAATGTGTCAACTGTCATCCTGAATCCTTTCATAGTAAACTTTGAGTAACACTGGTGAAATTGCCAACGTGGTCAACCAACTTCTGAATGAAGAGAGGCAGTAGAAATAAGCATGTGGAATCTGTCTGTTGTCCTGTGCAACGTGGAAATCAAAAATCCATGCAAAGTTATCCAAAGCCTCTCAGAAATTACAAACTTTAAAATCTATGCAGACAATTAGGAATGGATAAGGTGTTAGTAACTGCTGGGGAGTTTTGGTAGTTTAGATCTGATGTTCATGGTGATGTTCATAATGGTGAGTGGTGGCCACAGTTTTATAAATAGGTAGAGGAGGTTTCATGCTGACCTGCAGTTTTGAAATGAGATCTGGACAGAGCTCCAGAAAAACGGTATTAGTTTTCTTGATATTTTACATCCATTGCCACAGATCAATTTTTTCCTTCCAGAAATGAGCCCATAAAAAGTTTTGAACTGAGGCCATAGTTCTGTGTTCGGATGATTAGAATAAGAGTTGATATCAAATCAATGCTTGTTGGGGTGGAATGTTTTATCCAACACGAGGAGTGCCAAAGCTTCATTTACTGCTGTGGTTGAATCACAGCCTGAACCATGGACACAACTACACAGGCTGCTGATCGATATATCACTTTTCATCTTCTTGCTGCTATCAGGCAACTATTGGTACTACTGTCAAAGCTCCTTGTCCAAACTGACACACACTGACTCACCTTAAGATGGGAAATATTTTGCCACCAGTCTCATTTTCCCTACTGGAAGATAAAAAAAAAGATCTGTATCAGAAAGAACAGAGAAGGATGTACAGTGGAGCAGGAAGGATAGTCAAAACTTAAGTATTCAGCTTGCCACTGGAGGACTGTGGTCCATTAATAGACACTAGTGAAAGGCAGAATTAATCTGAGAAATATGGACATTTCCAGTGCAAATGTCGGTATCTGAATAGTTTATCTATATTCCTTTAACAGGAAAGCACTCAGGATGCCTGATTCATCTCATTCTAACTTAGACGTGATTAAAAGGCACATACAGATTGTGTCCTAAAAGTGCCCATTCCTTTACATTTACCAGGAAGGAAAATGTAGGTGTCTAGCTTGCATGAAGACATCTAGATTACTGATAACTGAACATCAGTCTAAGGCCCACCAAAATACCTGTCCAGAATACTGGGGAGAGAGAAGCCCTATGCAGTACTAAATTTGCATTGAGCAATCTAGCCATAGAAATGATTGTGGAACATTTGTTCCATTCTGGCTACAGTACCACAGCTCAGCACAAAATAGTCTCCTTTTGTGAACAAGCCCTAGCTTGAATAAAAATGAAATACCCTAATAACTTTTTAAACCCATGTAGTGACTTTCCCGGACAGATCTCCATCTACTTTATGAATAATATTTGTTCTTGTAATGGTCTTGAGAGGTGAAGAGTTATTTCTACTTGAAAAATGGGAGATTAAGGACAGAGATAGAACACAGTACTCCCTATTTCCAATTTTGTCTTTAATGGTTAGATTGCACTTGCATTTCTGACATTTGGAAAATTACATTGGAAAAAATTCATCTGCAAGTTTAAACTTATGCATGTGCATTAAACATGCAGCATCAGTTTTCCTCAGTGATGCNAAAGGTTGGCTTATTGCTGTAATAAAGCGGTCTTAAGTTGCTTTGTAACTGTTGATAGCTACCGTCCTGAGAATGCGGTACAGCGGGGAATAGAGCATGCAGCATTAACCACAGATTACTTTCCTTTTGTGATGATCTTATGGTAAAAACATTGGACCAGAAGGTCTAAGTTTTATTTCTTGTTCTTACAGAAACTTCCATTGTGACCTTTGGAGACCTCTTATTCTGTCTGCACTTCACTTCCTTTTTTTGTGAAATTCTGCTCCACAGTGTATGGATTCCTATACTGCACACACATCCAACTGCCTCTCAGTCCTGGGTTAAACAATGTGACTAATGTTAGTCCTGTACCTGTTCTTACCCACCCCTGTAAGGAAGAAACGTGTGTAGTACAGTATTTCAACCTGGTAGATGTGTGGAATAGAAGAAAGAGTATGAAAGGTAGGAAAAAGTAACTTTTACTTCAAAACCAGATGGTGCCAACATTCATAACTGTCAGTTCTTGAATAATTTCCCAGTCTTGGGCTGCCCCATATAAAAACCATTTTCTTGTCAGAGAGTTCAGATCTGCCACAACACTGAAGTTTTCTGTTATTATTTTTAGGTAATACTAGGACAGAACATTTTCTAGAGCAAATATAACATGGAAGTTTTCATGGGAGCTACAGACATTTTAAGCATTCTTTGACATACATGGTTGTACATGCCAGAGATGGCAAACTTTGATGGTGCTTCTGTAGATTTACAACAGAAAAGGTATGCAAATCTGATCTGAGGGCATTATTTAAAGGAGGCTCTAACTATGTTGCTAAATAGAAAGGGTCAGAAACTAATCCATGGCCCTAAGGCCAAGGGCCACCAGCTGGGTTACGTCTACACTTTCCAGGGCNTATGGAGTGCTTTCATGATAAAGAAGTCATGATTTATATATATATAGAAATAGAATTATTGTAGGACGTCAGGCCAAAAGAACCTGCATCATCTTTCTAATATTAACTAAATGTGAATATCTAGGAAAGTGTATATGAATGGAACAAATATGGTTAGACTTTCTCAGCATATTCTTGCAGTCTTTAGAAACTTGCAGCACAAGGAATTTCTGAACAAGAAATGCTGATGTGTTTGCGGTTAATAACTGTTGATGAAAATTTCTTCTATGAACTTGTATAGTCTCCACTTCAATTAAAAAACCCTTTTAGCATTTGTAATGTCTTGTGGCAGGAAGTTCCACAGATTACTTACAGAGTGTGTGAAGATCCACCGTTTCTTCTTTTGAATGTCACACCTAGCTTTGTTTGATAGCCTGTGGTGCTTTCATTCAAAGAAAGAATGAACAGTCAATCCCTACTTACCTCTTTGCACCACTCATGACTTTATTGACTCCTATTATACCTCCATTTTTCCCACATTTTTTCCATGCTGAAATTCCTAGCCTATTTACAGGAAGCATTTAGAGGCACTGAACCTGATTATTAATTCTATGGGAATGCACTGGTTATTGCAGGGCAGGTGTGATGGGCTGAACCACTCTGAGAACACCGAAACACTGAAGGTGTGACTGTTTCCTAAATGGCATTGGCACTCTCTGGCTAAGCAGTGATAAATAAATGAGCCCAGATCATTTTCCATCAAGACAGATCAGAGCCTTTTGTCAGGTAACAGACAGCAGAAATATTGCTTACCTGAATATAGATGGTAGAAATATTGCTGAGCTGATTCGATTTCAGCTTCGGTCACAGCTGAATCTTCATCCAACTGTTTCATTCAAGAGGTAACTCTCTCCCAGCACTCTAATATTACAGTTATAGTAATCAGATGTAGTGAAGATTAGGTAGCACTGTGTATCTTCTGCATATAATTGGCACTTGACTTTGTACCAACGGCTGAAATTAGACTGTGTAGCATTTATATGACATAGTATGCTTGTTCTTCCAGATCAGGAAAACAGCTGGAGAGCACTGTGACTTCCACTCTACCCACGCCAGAGTTTCCTTCCGATGGAAACCTGAACAGGATAAGAGATATAGCCGGGATGTAAATTTGCACTGTGGGGCATCCCACAGTGCAGGAGCAACCATGGTTATCTGCATCTAGGGGCTAAAAAGGAGTGGGAAGACAGGTATATTTAAGAATTAATAAATCAGTTGAACTGAGGTTCAGTTTCTCATTATTATCTACTGGTATGAAGTAGGGGGATCTCAGAACACTTTTAGATACAAGTTGCTGATATTGCTGGCATTGTCTCTGATGAGACAACAAGGTACACGTTGCAAATAAGATTGGAAAGATAAAAACATGCATCTGTCTTCTATACAAGGGAGATCCACAGTTCATGATCTTAACTCAGTGTTAATTTCGTGTCCTGCCTGAAGGCCAGTTTATATACTCTAAAAAAAATTTAGCCTTGTGGATAGCCTTTGGGCATTTGTTGAGATGAAAGTTGGGGGTGTGCTGCCAGAATAAATTTTATTCTGTTTTCTAAGTACTCATGTACCACCAATATGAGTTAATAGAAAATAATATAAGTAATATATTATTATTATATGAGCTTTTTGAAATCAATACCATCAATATAATCTGAAATGATGATATAGAATGATAAATGATGAATACTTCTGATGATAACCAAAATAATTTTAAGTTTAATGGTATCAGAGGGAAGAAATATCTGATTCTACTGCACTTTCAGGACTCAAGTAGCCTGAATTTATGGATGCCTAAAGCTTAGTGGAGCCTAATATTATTTCTAAAATACAATCTTGCTAATATTGACTAACAGTTACAGAATGGAGACAGGTTTCAGTGAATCAATGATGTATTTTTAGATTATCACTTAGAATCCAAGCCACAAGAGCAGGGACTAACATCCATTGTATTCTAAGATCATATTGTTTCTCTGTATTGAAGGGGCTACAATACATACACACTTGATAAGGAAGCCAAACAACCTAAAAGAACTTAAAAATTATATTTTTACACAGTACAACAAAATACCTTTAAGACTGGTGAAGCGGTATATTTATGGCTTTTTTCATGCTGTCTGCTTCTTAGCATGCATACTGATTCAGTCACAGGGGCTGCTAAATTTGAGTTTTTCATTATGAAAGAGTAAATATCTCATGGCAGGAAACACAGCTTCAGTCTTTTCAGCTGGATTCTTAGTGTAGTAGAACCAATTTATTTTTTTCCCCATGTGTAATAGTTAAAGGATTTAAGTGAATAAATCTATGTTCCAACAGGCAATATGGTTCAAAAGAATTTGAGGGAATTACATGAAGTTTTAAAAAAGAGACCCTTCCGAGTATTTGGACAGCAATCTTGGATAGCTAAGAACTATAATGAGGGTTGCTTTCACTTGGTGGTTCAGGAAAAACATAGTATGTAGTATAATACTGGCAAAAACTATTACTTCATCAATAGATTTACAGTTTTTATATGTGAACTTGCTGCAGAAATGTCTATGAAAGTCATGGGAATAAACTGCAAATGACCTGAGATTGCCTGGAAAAGACATGAGAGTGTCTATCATTATAAAGTACTTGAGTCTCTGTGGTAGCTTCTGCCTTCACAGAAAAGTAATTAAAAGTTCTAAAAGGATGAGAGAAAGTTGAGAAATACTGTGTACAACTCAGGCTGCAATTTCAGAATCTTGAGAGGGTGTTGTTATCATTTAAGTCTCTAACATGAGAAATTTAGTAATAGCTGTAAACTGTGGTATAACTTTCTCAAATGTAAAAAAAATGCTATATAATGAATGTATGATGGTCTTATCTTGGTGCAGTGTGTGTCACATTTTAAATGTAAGTAATGTTATGATGATAGCAGGATTTATATACTGACACTAAATCAGGTACTAGAAAACGATGAAGCACTGTGTTGTTGCTGTGATGTTAGCAATAACGAATGCATAAGCAAGAATTGAATGAGCCTGCCTTTTGAACAGTTGTTAGTTGTTTTTTTTTTTCTCTGAAAATCACCTTAATATATGCAAAGTTCTTTTTGCAAAATTTTTTCCAAAGTTCTGGTGTATGACATATTTGAGTTGCTATCAGGTTTCTTGAGACAACAAATTCAACATCATATTACAATTTGCTTTTCTTCAGGGGATATAGTGCATTAACTGGTTTTGTCTAGAAGAAAAGGAATTAAAGGTTTTACCTTTGATTGTTTCAATAAACAATTCATACAGCACATACAGTGTGTCAAGAGAGAATAAATAAAAGGGGAATCTTCTCTAAAGATAATATATCATAAAATAATTAATTTATGTTTCCAGAACTAATAATCTTTGATGAAAATTGAATCCCTTATTTGGATGAAGAGAATTTAGGAAGCACAGCAGTCCTTTACTTTAATAGTATTTAATTCATCAACAGAGATTATATATAGATTTGAGTTTGTGTTTATATTTTCATGTAGTTTAAAGAAGAAATCCAGATGCTGCTATATGTACAAAAGAATCATTAGATGCTATCTTTCATCTTAAATACATGGAAGCTTCAGAGTTATGTCATGATGACAGTCTCCTAAACTTCAGTGACCCTCAGTCAGGAAAAGTTTTAAGTGACAGACTAAAGGGTTTTCTGAAAAATGATGCTTTTCTCAGTTGGGGCCAAGTTGCTTTGTAATCACTATCTAGATAATCCTTGCAATATTTGGATGTACTGAGTAAGTGGATAATGTTATCAGCATGTTAGTTAATGAAACTGTGGTAGACCTCTTGTGAGTTAAAGGCAGATTTTCAAATTGCCCTATTTCCATTAAGTGCTTAACTAAATTATTAGCTTTTCAAAACATCTCATGTTTTTGAGAACACTTATGCATGCAGTGAGAGTAAAAGGCAACATTGAAGAAGTGGTCCCAAATCATCAGACTCTGATGCTTAAAGGAAGTTGCTTAATAACATTTCAGTGCCTCAACTATAACTAGATGGGCAGGGTCAATTTAACCAGCTAAGTTAGAGTCATGGTACCCCTATATATTCAGTGAGCGGCATTGCCTGCAAAAGGCAGTTTAGAAGAAACTATGACCTTTTTTTCCTGGATAGTATAGAAACTGTAAGTGACCCAACCCAAGTAAACAGAATGGATGAGATTGCCCCAGGTTTTGCCCTTCAGTACTACCCCAGAAGGCTTTGCACTTTCAAATGCCATTGCATACCCTACAGGCAATGTGTTGGTTATGCAATACATTCACATCTTTGTGTTTTCAGAAAACAACTCTACTGGACTGCAGCACAGTCCTCAATTTTTTTTCAAACTCTTTGAATAGAAAACAACATCCAGTCTCTCTCTTTCTCACCCAGTTTTGTCTTATGGCAACAAAAGCACAGTATGAAGCCAGGAGACCCAAAGCTGAAACCTATGAGGTCTTAATGCAGCCAGTCTGCTATAGATAGGGCTAGCCACGAGCAGGGTGGACACAAGCCTGTGTAGCCCTTCTTGGCCTGGGATGCCGTGGTGGACATAGTCAGAAGCATGTATGTAGCTTCAGTAAACATTTGTGCTGAAGAAATATATGGAGGTGATGCAATGCAGTTTCTTTCTGGTTCAGGACAAAACCAGGTATGTGTTACATTTAAGTATTATATGTAATGCTGAATTAATTATGGAATTAAATAAATTGAGTTTGTTGTGAAATTCTGAGGCATTTTATGCATAATCTGATAAAAACTAATCCTACAACGATTATTTGTTTTGCACTGTGTATTTATCTAGAAATATTTTTAGGGGTGGTTCGTTTTTTGGAAAGACATTCACATAGGACCATAAGTCCATTAGTGTACAACTCTGCCATCAGTCCAACAACAGAAGGTCCCTTCTTATCCGGAAAAGTCACCAAACCACTGCCTCCGCACCTCCAGCACCCAATCCAAACAAGTCATTTTTGTGCACTTCTATTCCTTAATAGCAAGTTAATCTGTTACTACAAATTACTAAAGACTGAATTAGAAATAATGATGGAGAGAAAATTCATTAAGGATAATATGTTAAAAAACAGGAACCTTTCATAGTAATCAAACCGTTAAGCATTTTATCTCATATTAATAGTGCTTTACATTTTGGACAAATAAAAGCTAACAAATTATTGAGAAATTTGGGTGAGTTGGTAAATAAATCTAACATACCTCTAAAGCATTTTCTCAGATAAAGTGAAACAGTTTTACCCAGAGGATCCTCACCGCACAACAGTATAAAAGGGGACCTGTACTGACTTTTAACCATGGTTCAGTATTTTTCTTTAGAAAAAATATTTTCCAGTTTATGATTTCTCTGCAGTGATCACATTCCCATATTTTGCATGCATCCATTGTCAATTAGGTGCATATCTTGTCATTCATACAGAAAATATTGGTACTTTTCACAGGAAATTGGACATACTTCATACTAATTATTGTAGGTAAGGATTTTTGGAAGCAAAATAAGTCTTTGGCTTGCACTAAGTAAATGATGTGAGATGTCTATTCCATTGCATGCACTGAATATCAAGTATCCATGTTATTTACACAATAACAGCCGATTAAGGAAAATATAATCCGTAGTTCTTTCCAAAACAGTTATTGCTATTGCATTGATTTATTTGCTGCTTAGGATAAGGTTCATATACAAGAATTATCTGTAAATAAAATAAAGGTGAATAAAGAAGTATTACAAATTCTCTGTTCTAATACTACATTTTAGTGCTGCCTCTTTCATTATTATTAATTATGATCTGTCTAATTTAATGTAAATTTATGGGAATAAATCACAGATTTTAAATACTGTGACATTGCCACCTTACAGAGGGCTAGCAGTAGTTTTCCTCCAACACATATTCACTAGTGATCAGATTTTCATGTCTTATATTCTGTGAAAGGAGAGAAATAAATAAACAGAGTATAAGGCCTGGCTCATTCACAAAGTGATGTAATAAAACTCCATAGAAGATACCCAGAAAATATTATTCTAAAAGGCAGAATCTGATCCAACTCTTCTGAAATTAGTGAAAAGGAGGTACCTCTTGCTCAAGTTCTGACATCTATAATGTGTTTATATTTAAGTGAGGTTGTTAGACTTCCTTTGTTGAACACTGATATAAATGTAAAAATAGATCAGATAACTCGAATACTTGGTGTTTTCTTCTGGGGTCTATCAAGATTGAAAAGGTTTGTAATAGTTTGCTTGTTTTTATCACACCACAGTTAAATATACTTGAATATATTTTATAGTAATTAAGAAACATTTAAACATAATGTAAAAGATATAGCACACCTTAGGGCTAGAATTTGCAGAAAAACATATCCATTCATGAAATTCCTATTTCAGTCTAAAGGAAAAGGCTGTTTCAACTCAAAGGTAAAGTCTTAAATGAGTTAAAAATTCATTCAGTATTTATTTAGAATTAATACAAATCCTTTCGTTTTAATAATTATATTAGGTGGCACTTAGTCACATTTCTTATTTTTTAATGTGCAATAGCTTTCCTTTCAAAGCTAAAAAAGTGTACAGTTGGAAAATTTATTTTAAAGCTTGATGTCTTTTGGGGTTAGATAGCCAGTCTTCAGGCCAATCTCCCTACTGCTTGCAATGATATAAATATCTGAAAAAAAAAAATCAGCATTTAGTGCTAAATGCTAAGCATTTTACTGTGCAATGACTATCATCACTGTATAATAACATCTGACAAATAGGCTATTACCATTGGAGAGAGGCTTTTAAATCAGGCCTTAACTACTTTTATTAAAGGCTTGGAAGGTAATCACTGTTGGTTTTTTTTTTTTTGTGCGTGTGTGTGTGTTTATGCTTCTGTCTGGAGTCTTTAGAGATTTGCCAGTTACAATCTATCTACTACCTGTTGTGAAACACCGGTAATGAGATAATACAAGCAATTAGAAAAACATTTCTCACTCCTGAAGAAGCGTTATTGCCTTAAATGAATGTTTCCAAAGGGAATACACAATAGTGTTTCAGTGACAATTTTTGCCCCCATATTTTCCCAAAGATACCTTTTGTTTCTTACATATCCTGTCTAATCAGTAACTCACAGGTGGCTGCAGAATAGTGCTAATGCAGTAAATATACTCCCTTGGGAGTTACTGACATTAAACCTCAAATCCACAGAAAACAAGGTGAGTCTATGATCCATTTACACATGATGTCAAAACAGAGTGTCTCTAAAAATGCATCTAGGTTAGGTTTAATGTTCTATTTCTTAAACGTTTTAAAATCTGTAGTCTGTAATTAGACTTGCCATACTGTTACGCACTAAGGGTGAGGATTACACACACAGATCTCACCTTTTAGCATCCAGATGTAGGCCCATGTATCTCCCACTTGCCATGCTGTGCTGCATGCTTTTTCCCAGTCTAAGACCCTGTGCAATGGTTCCAGCTGGTCACCCTAGTTTGTGACTCACTAGGTGCTTCTTGTACAGGGAGACAAAACATGGACTATTGTAAGGCAGAGTTACTAGTTGAAACCTATCACTTTGTCCCCTGGTCTGCCAAGGGCTCTTCTGCTGTGTTTCCTCTGATTTCTGACAAGATAAAGTGGCCCTGAGGTTTTCCAGACTGTTAGTGATTTCTGAGATAGTAGGAAGGGATCTACAAAGTGGTTACTAGAAATAATAATGAAATAAATTTCATATACAGACCACCAGTGCCCCTTTAACTGTTGGATAAGTGTCCCTTCCTGCTGGAAAAGGTGATCAGTGCGTTCCTGCCCTGTTCTGGGAAGGTCTCCACCATCGAGTACACCTACCTTTGACAGCAAGCTCTGGAACTCAACCTGGTAGAGAGGAGTTCTCATGTACACATGCCCAAGGGCATCCCCTCTTCCCCTTCCACACAGGCTGGACACATCCACACCGTATAGGACTTGGTTGTGCATCTCCTCTGGGCCACAAGTGCAAGCTCTAAGACATAAAAACCACTTCTGATGTGTGGCTTTTTTTTTTTTTTTAATTCAAAGTGCAACACTGTTCACCAGAGTGGAGTTGTTTTAACATGAAACTGGAGGTGTGTTGTGCTTGGCCTAATATCTGACATAAGGGCATGTGATGACACTTGAGGAGATAAAGTTTGCTGGGATGTTGTTGGAAGACAATGTAGGAGAGGAAAAAAATATGTTTGCTGCAGTATTCCATCCATACTGCTTAACTCACAAAAAGAGACCAAGGTTCAAGAGTAAATTTGAGTGCAAAGTTATTTGACAATGTAGATGTACCCTTCGTTTGTTTTTGAATAGGTCTACATCTAGGTAGATTATGGCTCTGGAAAACTGAAGAATTGGGTTCACGAGGGTACCAAGCACTTTATGTATTTTTCTTGTCTCCCTCTTTCTACAAACTGCAAAAAATATTTGCAAGGTAAATAGACCATGTAACTCCTTTTTTTAACCAAAAGGCTAGGTGATCTTTACATAAATATATTGAGAAATTCTGTTCAGGAACGAGAATTGTTTGGGCTTTTTCAGTAACTTATTTCTTGGAGCTAAAGTTGGAGAAAAAGTGAGTACTCTTCCCTTTATACTCAGCCCTACAGAACATACTATACTTAAAATGAGATGAAGTAAAAAAAAAAAAGGGACTGCAACAGAAAGAATGTGTAATTATCATGCAGATGACTTTTGGGTTTGTTTTTTTGGTTTTGTTTTGGTTTATGTACTATTCTTACAGCTTGTCTTACAGCTTGTCTTACAGTTTAAAGGGAGATTATTATCAGTTTTACAAATAAAAAGTATTTCTTGTTGTCTTGTTAGTTTAACAAACTGCTGGTTTTACATGTGATATTGACTACTAAAGACTCAATTGCAACAAAAAGCAACACTAATGCCAGAAGAACAAGAGGGTTTTAGTTGTCAAAGAATGCAAATTAGTTTGCAAAATCAGTTGGCATGGCCAGCCCAAGTCGAAGGTCTCAAGCACATTTTTCCCTTTGCTTTGATAACATGCAAATAAGAAAGCTCTTGGCCATCACAAGCTGTAAAACGAAGTAGGAACTTACATGATATACCACAAAAATTATAGCAGTTTACTTGTACTGCTATCCTGTTTACTTTAAAAATGGAAAAAAATATATATTTATTAAAATGAATAGATTTATACTGTGTCTCATGGAAAAGAGAAGCAATAGCTGCATTTGCAGTCAATTAACAGGCTCCGCATGGTGAGGATACAAGTGGCATTTATCCCCTTTGAGCCTCTTGCCTTATTGATAGATTCAATGCCTGACTGGGCAAACCAACAAGGAAATCAATGTCCAAAGACTACTTCATATTGTTTGTTACCCTTGTAGAGACGATAGGTCCTTAAGCAAACTTATGGGTGGTACTTGCCGCATTAATCTCCTGCCAAATCTATTCCACAACCTACGCATTTGGAATCAAAACGAGGTCAGCTGATGAAAAATGCAAAAGACTAAATCATGAAAAGCCTCAGTTAATAAGGGGCTAAAAGAAACTTTTGCCATTTGGTCTGTAGAAACAAAATATTTCCAACAGCACATACATAGAAAAGCACTTTGCGGTTATGTAGGCCTTCCTTGAGATCTGCCCTCAGGTTGACCTCACCAGGCATTGAATGATGGGAAGGTTTGTCTAAATTGTCCTTTCCTTTAGAATTATTTTTTCTTTATCACCAAAAAGGGATTGTTTCAAGAACATGGGTTGGCATTGGTTGGAAGCAGATAGTGGAACTGATGGAATAGAGAGTCTTATACGCCATCTACATTTTAAAAAGGAGTTAAGGAAATTTCAAGTAACAGCGGACATTTAAGTCAGAATTCTGCAGTGTGAATACACCAGAAACACTAATCATTGACAGTGTCTAGGGTACTAACCAGTTAGAAGTAATTTAATTAGGTATAGTCAGTATGTTTTTTGAAAAATGAATTTAACGAGTATTTGATATTTTTTGAAAAGAAGTAACAAAAAGCTGATGAAAGTCATAGACATAATATGTCCACACATTCATTTACAACTGTATTTTCAAAGTACTTCATAGGCTGTTAGCTAAGCAATTCCCATTAGAGATGGCAAATGAAACCTTCTTTCCTGCTTTCAAATTGTGGGTACAAGAATGCTTTTTGAAATACACCTACAAAGTTGATGAATACATTATGGTGGTGACCTACTGGTTTGGAACTCCAAGAGAGAGAAAATGTTTTAAATAAGTAGGCAGAAGGAGTGAATGACTACAGATGAGCACTAAAGCAATTGTGTTCACTTTGTAAAGCAATCACCCAGAGGAGATGTGCAGTAGAGAGATAAAATTTCATAATACTAAAAACCAGAAAGGCATAGTAGTCATTGAAAAAGACAGTATAGTACAAAATTACTGAAATAGACTAATTGCCTGAACTGATAAATACAGTTCAATACTGAGAAATTTAAACTCCTGTAGCTAGAGGGAGTTTCATACTAAAATTAAAAAAATAAAACATAATGTAAATGTCCAAACACAAACAGAATTCTGAGAAGTGTCTGAGGCCAATAATTATAAAGAATAAACAAACATTTTAATTTTTTTTTGCTATACGGAGTCATAGTGTATCAGTGTGGTGCAGACCACCCTCCGTGTACTGCAAACAAAATTGTGTGAATATGGCTGATTTCGTGCCTTGGGAGTCTTACTGTTCAGGATTCCCTTCAGTGGCCTGGAGGACAAAGGTTGTCAGCTATCAAGTCTTCATCATATCTCATGTCTTTCACTTAGTTTGGCAGCATATTTTTTTGTGAGTGCGCTTTTTCATACCTTTTAGGACGTACCAGTATTTGGTTTCTCTATTCTATACCAGCTGTGTGTTGTCAGGATTTACTAACTGTACTTTGTTTCTCAATTTGGGTTCTGGGCTCTTGGTGACCTGTAAACTTAACAGACATCATTCTCATAAAACGTCTTTTGGTGTTTGTTCCTTTCATTTTTTCCATACCAGATGTTAAATTTCAACCTTCACACATGATATTTCTATTACAATTCTCTAAATTGTTGAGTTGCTTTTGATAATACATCATATCACAAGGGCAGATGGAACGATGAGCATTCTTGGTCCCTTCATGATGGCAAAACACATGCCCTAAAACATGCTCCCAAGACCAGGATGCAGCAGAGGATTTTTCTTGCAGCAGCCAGAGGCAACCAGAAGGATGTTTCACCATATCAGAAGAGCAGATGTTAGGGTTTTTGTCTTTGAGCTATGTCTCAGTGCTTGTGGGATCGTAAGATAATTCAGGCTGGAAGGCACCTCAGGAGGTCATCCATCCTATTGTCAAAAGCGTGGTCAGTTACAAAGTCAGAACAGGTTGCTCAGGGCTTTATCCAGTCTGGTCTTGAAAACCTCTGAGGTCAGAGAAGACACAGCCTCATTGGGCAAACTCTTTCAAGGCTAGAATGTCTTTGTGGTGCAAAAATTATTCCCAGCAAGGTAGGTGGTAGATATTGCTCATTGAATTTTGTGGGAGTTTCAGATATTCCTGATTAGAAAACATATGGCCTGATTCAGAAACAGATGATTGTGTAAGGTGGCAGAGAGATTTATATAAGGCAAATGACTGCTTTCACAGGGCATTCATGGGGGTCTGATCATGTTGCAGTAAATTCAACGTCTCATGAAGAATTCCAGTCATGTCAGTGGAGCTGTTGTACAGAAATTTTAAGTGGGCAGCATTGATTCTAATACTAGGTCCATGAAAAATAGGTATCTGAATTAAATTTCCTTAACTCAACATGGGTATGTTGGTACTCTGTAGGAAAAAGAAGAGTAATTGCGATTCAGGGAAAAATAATAGAGGGAGCTTCTCAGCTGATCCTGAGGAAGATCTCCAGACTGCATGATGTTATGCCAAGTTACATCCTCAGAGGAATTGGTCTGTTTAAGATAAATCTGAAATATATGATTCTGATCCCAAAGGCAAATGAAGTCATGATCTGAAATGGAGTTCAAGGTGATAAGAGGGGTGAGAGGCTCTGTTTCACGGATGTGGCTGCATTAAATGATGCAGAAATTTACAAATTGTTGCACATCAGTTTCAGAGTAGTCACACTGGACAGTGCCATTAGCACTGGTAGAGTATTACATCTATTTTCAGGTAATCAGAGACCCTTGGTTGATTTTACTGCCCTACTTTCACAGAATAGATACCCTGAGTAATTTGGTGGACTCCATGAATTCATAACATGCAGAGAGCCAATAATGCACATGTTTGATGAGCTGTAAATTCACACAGACCTGTCATTGTATGTCAGACAGTCCAGCCCCCATGTCATTCTTTCAAAGTTTTCTATTTTTCAACATACTTTATAAAACTTTAACTGGGAACTATATATGAGGAATAATATCATTAAAGCTATATAAATTTCCTATCACCTTGGTACCTGTTTGAGTTTTTCAGGATTGCACATCTGACAGTTCTGCAGCAATGACATGGGTGCTCCTTACATGTAGGATGGGATTCACCTACCTTTAGATATCTAGAGTGAAACATCTGTGCCTG
>WEKW01023380.1:683-14352 GCA_013389905.1 Sula dactylatra | reverse complement strand
CACAGAACCTACAGTACGAAAACAGGGCAGGCAACCATACCTGTGTGCCACTCTTCCCTATTACTTGGTTGCTTTCCACAGCTCACATTTAACTGATAAGCCTTACATATGTTGACATCTGGGCTGTGAATGATAGGACACAACACTGTATGAAAGCTCACTATTATCCATATAACATAGTGCCAGAGGAAATTTTTAAACCATTTTCTGTGGGTTGCCCATAACTTACCTGAAGTCATCAACCTCACAGAAGTGCAATAAGTAGATCCTACACAGAAGCGGTTGATAAAGGAATTATGAGAAGAGGGAATGTTCTCTCCTGAATGAAAGCCATGGAAGAAGGCCTGATTCTGCTTTGAACAGGGTTGTGGCAAAGCATTTAGGAATAGGCTTGGAAAAAAGCTGCAAAATGTCAGATCAAGATCAAGTCACCTGGAATCCTTATGAAGAACATGCAGAGATTCAGCAGCTATTACTCCAGCCTATAAGGTTAAATGAAAGCCGTAACCCCCCGAAGTTTGGCCACATCACATCATGGCCTTGTACTAGGGCTGAATTTCATCTTTCCCAATCCTCTCATAAGTGCAGCTGCATAAAGTGTGAATAAGCAGTCTTTATGTGTTGCTCATTAATTTCACCCCCAAGGAACATATTTTATAAAGTTGAACACAGGATCAGAAATGATTGCAGTACAAAATTTGCTTTTATTGCTATGCTAGCCAGTTCTAAGAAGTAATTTCAATTAGTGAGAGCCAGGAAATCATGAGTTCATCTCAGTTCTGACAATGACTCCTTGTGTGAATTCTAGTATGTCATTCAAAAGCTGGTTTTCCAAAGAGGCCTCTTAGCTTGGGCACTTTTCATCTTAGGTACCTACTTTCTGAGATTTAGCATGAAATCCTGGTTTCACTGAAGTCCCTTGAAGTTTTATGTTCACAGGGGTCAAAATTTCACAACTATGATTTTTGTTTGAGTGTGCTGAATTCCCAGTCCCTATTGACCTCATCTGGTCAGCAGTTTAACATTTCTACAACCAGGCCCTTTCTCCACATTAGCATTTTATTAGTATTTCCACCACGGAATAAGCAGTTAAAAATAAAAAACAAGGGTTTTTTTTTTCAGTTACAGTGCTGAAGCACTGCAAAATTGCAAGCCAAAATTATGCTCAATGCAGGGAGGATTTTGACTCTATCCTCATGAGGATTCCATCCTTCTAACCAAATATTGTGAATGCCTCATAGACAGTTTTTGCAATTAGCAACAATAGCTGAGCTACTGTACTGGATCACAACAGAACTATGGAATATTCTTTTAAGCTTCCACCCACAACTAAGGCCCAAGTTAACAAATGCAGATTTTTTTAATGCACCCATCTACATGTTTAACTGTCAGGCACTAACTATGATTATATCATGCTATGACAAGCTTTAATGTGATGGTACAGGAAAAGGGGTGTGTAATATCATTCCTTCTTCTCACACTTGTACACAGAGTTGCAGCTTCAGGTCTCCATGTTGCTGACTTCATAGCCCATCCAGAAAATTCATGGAGATGCCACAAGAAATGACAATGCAGACTGTTTGTCCCAGGTGATTTGCTAAATAATTTTGTCCTCTGCACACCAGAGCCACTCAATTTAACCTTTTATCTGGTCTTTTTCAAAGCAAATGTTGAATGTTACATTTTGAACCTGAAGCATATTTGTTCTAGTATATGCTTGTCAACTTTTCACCTAACTTAAGAAAGGGTCTTAAATATGCAGTGATCTAATGTACAGACTTTTCAGTTTCTCAGTGTGTTATATGGAACTCTACTGGGTTTGTGTGGCAAGGTTTTGGAAGTGGGGGGCTACAGGGGTGGCTTCTGTAAGAAGCTGCTGGAAGATTCCCCTATGTCTGATAGAGCCAATGCCAGCTGGCTCCAAGTTAGACCCGGTGCTGGCAAAGCTGAGCCCATCAGTAACTGTAGTAGCACCTCTGCGATAACATATTTAAAAAGGAGAAAAAATGCTGCACAACTGCAGCCAGAGACAGGAGTGTGAATATGTGAGAGAAACAACTCTGCAGACACCAAGGTCAGTGGAGAAGGAGGGGCAGGAGGTGCTCCAGGTGCCAGGGCAGAGACTCCCCTGCAGCCCGTGGTGAAGACCATGGTGAGGCAGGCTGTCCCCCTGCAGCCCAGGGAGGTTAACAGCGGAGCAGATCTCCACCTGCAGCCCATGGAGGACCCCACGCCGGAGCAGGTGAATGTGTCCGAAAGAGTCTGTGACCCCATGGATAGCCTGCACTGGACCAGGCTGTTGCCAGAACCTGGGATACCATGAAGAGGAGCCCACGCTGGAGCAAGTTTGCTGGCAGGACTTGTGACCCCATGGGGGATACACACTGGAGTAGTCTGTTCCTGAAGGACTGCACCCCGTGGAAAAGGACCTATGCTGGAGCAGTTCATGAAGAACTGTAGCCTGTGGGAAGGACCCACACAGGAGAATTTTGTGAAGGACAGTCTCCCATGGGTGGGACCCCATGCTGGAGCAGAGGAAGAAAGTGAAGAGGAAGGAGTGACAGAGGCAATGTGTGATGAACTGACCACAACCCCCATTCCCCATCCCCCTGTGCCGCTTGGGAGGAGGAGGTAGAGAATTCGGGATTGAAGTTGAGCACATGAAGAAGGGAGGGGTGGGGGGAAGGTGTTTTAAGATTTGGTTTTATTTCTTATTACCCTACTCTGATTTGATTGGTAATAGATTATATTTTTAATAGATTAAATTAATTTCCCCAGGTCAAGTCTGTTTTGCCTGTGAGAGCAATTGGTGAGTGATCTCCCTGTCTTTATCTTGACCCATGAGTTTTTTGTCCTATTTTTCTCCCCTGTCCAGTTGAGGAGGGGGAGTGATGAGTGGCCTGGGAGGCTCCTGGCTTCCAGCAATGTCCACCCACACAGGAACAGAGGTGAAAATTCATTTGGTGCTTCCAGCCAATAATGACCATGCCTCTCTGCCAGTTGCCAATCATTCTAACACAATTCAGAGTTTTTGTTTTGCAGCCTGCCTAAATAACACAGCCTTGGAATAGGTGCAAGGTAGATTAAAAGGTATTGTTGGTGCTGTGCGGTCATGTGTAATACTGTTCTGCTCTATGTCTGGCTTCATTGCTGACACCAGAACCTTATTAGGCAATGAATTGTTAGATCCAAAAAAATAAATCAGGCATATAAATTCGATAGCTGAATTTCCTGGACACTCTGGTCTGAGCACCTTTAATGTCTATTTAACCCCTTAAAGTTCTCAGACTGTCTATTGATAGAAGTGTTTCTGCACATTCTCAAAAGTGTTATAGTTTCCACAGGACTGAACATTTAACTCAAGCTTAAGCTTGTCCAAAATCAAGATACTTAAAGAGGTGCCATGGTTAATGTCCACGCTGTGAACCATACCAAGAGGTGGGTAGAAGCTAGGCCAAAATCCATCAAACCAAAATGAATGTAGTGCTAGTACGTTGTTGTCTGGGCCTTCTTGTGTAGACAAAGCCACTGCTTTATTTTTAAAATAGTCTGGGTGGATAGTCTGCTATTGTAGCAGTGCACAACTAGTCTCTAAAATGGTCATCAAACAGCAGAGGAAAAGAAATAGTAGATTAGGACTGATATGTCAATTTATACATAGAAACAGATAAAGCCCATTTAAATCCTGATATATAGGAATACTCTGCTAAGAAAAGGGATCAACTAACTTTGCAATAGCATAAGTAGATGCTCATGGCAGTGCTAAGTAAAAGATAGAGCAGCAATGAAATCCAGAGCTTTAAGAGGCATGGATAACTCTCCACAGTATCAAAGAAAGATCACAATCTTTTAAACAGATTTGATAAGTAGTCATGAAATTGAATTTATCTTGTAGACAGAGGAAGCAGAATGAGGGACCATTAAAGACAGAAATCCTCTAAGACAGTTTTAAAATATCCCAATATAGCGAAATGTTCATAGGAATAGGCTTCAAAAAAAAAAAAACCAACCAATGACAATCTCCAAAATCAAAACACAATTAATGCTTCTACTTAACTAGTCCTCTCCATAGCCCTATATTGTTGTCAACATTATCCTACAGGTAGCAGATCTTAGAACTTAGAAGTTACATAGCATTGCATAATAAATCAAAGCTGAAATAGTTTATTAAGGAGCACCTAAAATTCAGCCTCCTCACCTCCCTTTGTACTCTGTAGCTCTAACACCATAGGCCACACTGAGCTGAATGCAGCAGATGAACCACTTGACAGGACTGAGCAAAGAGGACACAGGAAGCTTCAGAGCTGCTTGCTGCACCTACATTTATGATCATGTAACTGCCTGCACTGCATGTTGAGTCACAGAAAGTTGGTAGTTTTATCTGTAATATTCAAAGAACCACTTTGTATTATTTTTCCTAACAGAACACTTAGGACAAATTGTTTCAGTGAAAGACTATATCTGGAAAAAACACATTTACCTTATGTAATTCATGCACATCATCCAGAGGAAAATAATTTTCCATGGCTGTAGGCCACTTCACTGACAATGAATGAGTCTTGACAGCTTGTGCTTTCAAACAAACAATGTAACAGACACAAGAGTAACTTGTAGGATAAATTCATGGGTGGTGATAGACTGACAGGTATACGTGAGGCCAGAAGGTTCCATCAGCTTCCAGAAAACTGGACAAATAAGCAAGCTTCTTATTCCAAACTAACTTGTATTTGCCCTTCTTTAGAGAAGACAATGATAAATTGTGCTTATAAGGAAAAGGTTTTGAAAACTGTGTACTGAGCTAGGGAAGGACTGTGCCACACTTGAATCACTGACTATTCATAGGCTCCCAGATAACTGACATGTCTGATAGGTAGAAGATTGCTTTCTATAGCGAACAGACAATTGATTTACCCGGGTTTACTACAATGCCCTGACTAAGGGGATTTTCCATTGCAATTAATAAAAATGTATGGCTACAATTTTCAAAAGTAGTCACTGTAAAGCTCTGTAAGAAAAGGAAAACAGGGCTACATTTAAGACTAGAGGCATGATTTCTTTGCAACTATTTTCTGCTCAGACTGATGACAGCCCATGAATTCCTGGAACATTTTGAACATGACGATGATGAATAACCATATATCAGTTGACAGGTCCTTTACACCAAAGATACAGTTATTTATTATTAATTTTAAATAATTTATTACTAAAATGGATGTTAAGTTCCTAAAATACTAACAGCTATATTCCCTTTCAATATTTTTTGCAGAACATCTTTTCGACTAGAAATTCATTAACAGCTGAGAGGTCATCCTCTGTTGTATGTTGCCTAAGAAAGAGTCCCTGAACCAGCTTCATATTACATTGTTAACCCTGAATTTCCCTTTCTATAGAAATCCTAGTCACTATGGAGATAACACTCCATAGCATCACTGCCTTTTTATTGCTGAGCCTGTGAAGAGAAACCTGATTTAACAAGTTAATGTGTTCAAACTTCAAAGTGTGCTGAAATACCTCCCCAGTTTTTCCATATTCTGAGTGTCCTTGACCAGGTTTGAGTGATCAAGATGCCGGTATGTTTGGCTGATAAGTGTTCTTAAATAAGAATCACTAAAGATAAACATGAGTTTAGGTATTTCATTCAGTAAAATTGTCACAATTGCCTCAAGATTCAACCCATAAAGATGTAACACAAATAAATAAAGCAGTGCAACTAAGTTACTTATATAGTGTCTTTGCATTGAGCGTAAATATCATGGCAACTATTTGATTATTCTGGTTCTGTTGATTGTTCTTCAGATGTCCTGATACAGTAATTAGAATATGCCAGCAATCATCAAGTCTTGAAATGGCTTTATTCAAATTCACTAGCTTCATTCTTATCTGCTCTCTTTATGCTTATTTTTGCATTCTGCAGTCTTCAGATTTCAGTATGTACATGCAACGCAACTTTGGATTTCTTATCTCTCCTTTAGTAAATTGTGCTTTGGATCCAAATTAAGCAATCAAGCAAAGAAAACAAGTCAGCCTCACATTGATTTATGTTGTTCATAAAAAATCAATCATAATTTTAAAGCAATTTCTTAAAAATACCATTTTAATCACCTTTTAGGAGAGATTACTTCACAATGATAGAATAATGCATGAAAGAAAATAAAGCTGTTGTCTATTTGCTTGAAAAAATGATAGAAAGCTGTGAGGCTCCCTCTGTAACTCTTCTAATTACGTTTATTTTATTTCATTTAAAGAACAACAGAGTAAATAAATGCATAAATAAAAAGATGATAATGGGAACTTAAAAAAAGCTAAGGAACTAATAGGACAAGATCATTTCCTCCTCTCCCACACTACTTTCCACACAAATTAAACACCCTGGAAGACCTAACAGGTGCCTAACAGAAACAGATTTGCTTCCCAAAATTCCTGTATTGCTTCAGCCTTGTCCCATTAAAATGTATGGTAAATCCTTCTCCTGAATGCTTTTTGTCAAGCGTTGAAGAATCAGTTAACAGGCTAGAAATTTGCTTCTTTTACTCTATGTAAAAGATACACAAACTCCATGAAAAAGACATACAGTGAGCCCCTGTTGCATCACCTTACCCAAAATAAGATTAAAAATGAGTCTTTAAATCCCTGCCTTATAGCTGCATTTCTCAGTGATTGTGTTCTCTGTACCAATCCAGTTTTAAGTAAAAAGATTCAGAGATGATCTCACTTCTGAGCTAGTCCAGTTAAGGGATAAAGAATTAAACATCTGCTTCTTGTTGCGTTATGCCTCTTTTCTATATCAATATTATTCATGTTCTTTTTAACTATTTTGTGATATTCATTAGAATAATAATATCATTATCTATAGAAAGAAAAAGGGGTTAGAAAGAAAAAAAAAAAAAGAAAATCTTTCTGAAATCTATTAGGCAATTAGGCATTGTATTCACTTTTTAGCCTAGTCTCTTGTGTGGTAATTATTAGGTACTAAAAAGTAACCAAATTATTACTGACATCTTTTTTTTACACCATTTAAAACCTAACTAGGTGTTAAACCCATTAAATAAGTAATTCTCAATAGGTTTCAGAACCTAATATATTTTAACACTTCAAAATTTTTCATTTGATTCATAATAATTCTCTCCTATTTAGATGCATCAAACTCAAATTTGCTCAAAAAATCATCCAGGACAGATTCAAAATTCATTGGGAAAAAATTATCCCCTAACGATGAGTTGAATATACAATGAATTCTGCCAAAACATGTATGCTTAGGAGACTTTTTTTAAAAGTGTAATAACTAATGTATGAATGTCTGTTGCCTTTGGCTCTGGTGGAAGTAGCAATAATAAGAACAGTGTGAAAGAAAAATAAGGAAAAAAAGGCCTTAGCAGAATAAAGAAAAGCTATAACAAAAAAAGAAAGACCCAAAGCATATTTATTCTTCCTATATATCCACCAAGTGAAACAGTAAATCTGTTTCAAGCTAGCTTTTCTGAAGAAGCTATTTTTATCAGAAAAGAGACAAGTACCTGACTGAAGTTTCTTTATATATTCTCTTTCAGGCACTTCCAGTTCAATTAAGCTAACCTGTTTTCTCTTTCTTTGAGTGTCATAATCTCAGGCTTGGACTAAAATATTTCTTGATTTTTTCTGTGTCTTAAGTCATGGTCAATCCTAAATGTTCTGCAACTACCATTTACTCATTATTTTAATCCAAAAAAATGAGAAGAAACTGTGCTTTATTTTGTCAAAACAATGTATATGCATTATCTAACTAATGATATATGGAGCAGATTAGACCCTAGTTGGTATTTTCATGCCTATACTATGGCTGCCAGAATAAAAGCAAAAAAACATTTTTTGTGTTAGTACATTGAGCATGAACACACAAATGTGTAATGGTAACAAACCCATGATGGTAACATTTTGGCTGGAACAATCGTTAGCATGTGATGCTAGAACATAAAAATTCTTCTAAGCAAGAAAACAAGTACTGTACATGGAGTACTGTTTTTACAGCCATTCTCCATAGACACCAATGAAATACTGATTTTGCATTAATAGTAGTATTCATATTACTGCTATTTTTCTGTGAAAGGACTGACTTCCATATATACCTGAGGAGGCAAGCAGAATGGTGGAAGCAATACAAGGTTTTCTATTTTTGCCTGCAGTGTCATGAAATAAAAATACGTTTTCTTGTGGAAAATATTCAGAACGAATCAAAGGAATAATGCCTGAATCTGTTTTTTAATAAGTAGGAAGAAGTACTCTTCAGTTTACAAGATACAAGAAATATGCAGATTACATATGTATAATAATCCCCCTTAGGACACTTTGGATTGCTTGGATT
Organism: Sula dactylatra; assembly: GCA_013389905.1. Classification (NCBI taxonomy): domain Eukaryota; kingdom Metazoa; phylum Chordata; class Aves; order Suliformes; family Sulidae; genus Sula; species Sula dactylatra. The sequence continues at coordinate 6,014 of WEKW01023380.1, read as the reverse complement.
TTCCCTCCTCCTTGTATGTCTGTAGGGAGACCAGAATTATGACTCTAAAAAAAGCTGAAGATTCAGTGGCAAGCATTTAGTTCTTCTCTGAGTCCCACTGGGGCCCCTATTGAGCTGTTGCATGGGCAAAAAGCAGACAGTATGGGTTTAAACTCTGTCTCTTCATTCTTATCCATCCAAAGACAGTGCATTTCTTTTGGAAAAGTGGAGAAGAAGAATAAGTCATAGTAATATCTACATTTAAAACAACCAGCATAACTGACCTAACATGATCACAGAACAACATTTTAAAAAGAACAAAACTTTTTAAAGTATGTATATCTTACATCTAAGTTGTTTATGCCTAAATTTATTTATCTCACAAACAAATGGCAATGACAGCTGGGGATACTGGTGGCAATAATCATTCCAAATCCTGGTTTATGTGATAGCTTAACTGAGATGTCAAATAGGAAATGTGCTGTTCATCCTCTTTTTTCCTATTTAGGTTATGCTGCCTCATGATTTCAAGCTAGGACCTAACAATTTCCCCTGCTACCCCTCCTTATTCCTGCAAACCAGGAGTCCTGTCTGTCTGCATTTTTATTGAATTCTACCCCCTTCAGCTGATCGGTGGAAATGATTTGTGAAGTTGCTTACTTATGCGTTAAGTGACTTCACAAAGGAAAGCAGGACATCATAGCAGGCACCAAGCCCAACGATGTGCGCATACTGGCAAAAGTTTTTATGCTAGTTTGAGATCTTTTCCCCTGTGGAAGAATGGAAGGATTTACAGACATTTTGCAGTGCAAGTTTGCAATGACTTGTACTCAAGGCTCTATCTCTAAAGGTCTGGACATGTTTTGCAGTGATAGGTTTGAACGTTGCCCAAAGAAAATGTAACAATCTTCTATTCCCTCATCACTGCAAAAGGTAGCATGTCCACTATAGTAATATATGTTTTCATATCTGTGTTCAGCAGACTTGTACATAATGTTTAGTTATTGCATTCAAGCAAAAATATCATCAGATACTAAAACTAGCAGGTTACAGTTCTTCAGTTTTTATACTCTCTGTAGAAAGACAAATATTTCAAACACGACACACAAAAGTATAGAAACAGAACCAATTTTTCAAGACAAGCAAGATCAGTAGCAACATCTCTCTTTTATGCAGTAATGATTAATATTTCTATAAAAGATTGGATTATTTTCTAAATATATATTGAGGAAATTTTTAGATTTTACAGAATAAGAGAATTGGAGAATAGTTGACCTGGAAGGGACCTCTGGAAATTGTCTTGTCAAACCCCTCCTGCTCAAAGTAGGATCAGCTTCAGCAGGTTGCTCAGGGCGATGTCTGATTGGGTTTTGAATATCTCCAAGGATGGATACTCCATAATCTCACCAGGCAATCTCTTCCAGGTTCAATTACTGTTAAAATAAAATTGTTTTTTCATATGCTTAAATGGAATTTCCTTGTGACTTTTTATTTCAGGTTGTGACTATTGCCTCTCATCCTGTCACTGGACACCACTGAAAAGAGCCTGACTGTTGTCTTTATTTCCCTCCCTTTCCCCAAATATTTATTACATTGATATCACTCCTGAGGTTTTCTTCTCCAAACTGATCAATCTCACCTCTCTCAGCCTGTCCTTGTATGACAGATGCTCCCATTCCTTAACAATCCTTGCAGGCCTTTGGTCGACCAGCTCTGGTATATCCGTGTCTCTTCTGGAGAACAGAACTCCAGATGGGGCCTCACCACTGCTGAGTAAAGAAGAAGGATCACCCCCCCTCGACTTGCTGGCAATGTTTTTCTAAAAGCAGCCCAGGATGCTGCTGTTGACCTTCCTTGCCACAAGGGCACATTGCTGGCTCATGGTCAGCGTGTTGTTCACCAGGACCCCTGGATCACCCTCTGTCAAGCTGCTTTCCAGTCAGTTGGCCTCAATCTGACCTGGGGCCTAGGATTATTCCTCCCCAGGTGTAGGACTTTGCATTTGGTTTTGCTGAATTTAATGAATTTCAGCTCCAGATGGGCTTTGGCTTTCCTAATCCCATCCCTGCACACTTGGACAGCATCTCTATATTCCTTCCTTTATTTTTTTTTTTTTTTTAATTTATGAGTTTAGTCAAAAACCCCTTGCTCATACATGTATTCACCTTGTCACGTTTGCTTGACTTCTGGCACGTTGGAATGGGCAGTTTTTGAGCTTGGAGAATGTAATCCTTGAAAGTCAACCAAGATTTATGATTTTCTTTCAGGTATTCAGTAAAACATTAATCTGGGCTACAATACTTCTTCAAGAGAAAGGAAGACAGGCTGTTCTGTTAGTGACGCCTCATAAGATGGTCCATAGGATACATGTTCTTTCCTTCCCATCTGTTAACAGAATGACAACAGACCTTACCACTTTCAAAACTGTAAAATACAGTTAAACAATAAATAATCTACCTTTTAGATGTCAAAACCAAAGAAAATTACCAATTAGAAATTACCAATTAGACTTACAGTATGATGGCCTAGATTTGTTCCTACAGTTTGTAGGTCAGATTATCTTTCTGTACTTGCTTCAGGAGAAAAATAAGCCTGAGTGAAATGAGAAAAGAGGCCCACATTGGTTATAAGGTAGGCAGAGGGGTGCATTAGTAAAGGTGGTTTGCCAAAAAGGCTTGAGTGTGATCTTCCAATATATTTAGTGATATTCTGCCAATAGGCTCACTGAGAGTTATGTACCAGTATCTCCCTAGTAAGGTCACTCTCAACAAGTGCACAGAATTAAATGATCTTTTTACAAGTGCTGATCAGTATATTTTGTGTGTGAAAAAATCCTATGTCCTTCCATGAAATGAAACCATTGATCTATAGTTACTAAATAACAGTTGCTATGGGCTTGGGTAAACTTTGAATGGTAAGAGTTCAGCAGTATCTATGACCTACATTTTTCCACCTAAATTTTTGCTTCTTCTATACAGCATGGTAGAAGTAGACGACGCTAATGAACACTGATTCTGCGAAGGTCTGTATGATGTTTTTTATGAAGGTTTCCAAGATCTAAAACTTATTATCAATTAATTAACAATCTTATTGTAAAAAAAATTTTATTAGAAATACTATTACCTTCAGGCAGGATAGAAATTTCACAACAATCTTCTTCCCTGATATGTTAATATTTTTGCTGCAACAGAGAACACTTGATGGGATTTATTTCACTTCGTTGTCTGCAAAAGTAGGAAACTAGATTCAGTAATTCAAGAGATCTTTTCCAATCCAATGTTTCTTTCAATTGGAACTTGGAAGTACAGGATTTGCTTTAAAAAAGCTATCAAATGACAGTGAAGCTTAAAAAGATTTAATAGGTCACCTGCTCCATTTATCTATTAGTATAGTATTGCTCTTTTCAATATTCTCCTTAACATTTTGTTCAGTGCAGTTTTAAATATTTCAAGTGTCAGAGGTTCCATCACCCCTCTTAAAAGATCAGCTTGCAGGAAAATAGCTCTTATGATAGGAAATCTCTCTAGCTACATCCATGCCTTTTATCAGTACACTAGTCACTGGTAACCCCTGAATAGTTGGGGAACTGTTCAGAATGAAAGCAACCCTTTGCTGAACATCAGTAGTAGAGAAACACTAAAAACTAGACATACAACAGTGAGGGTCCCAAGCAAGGTGTCTGATCTTCAGAAAACTCAAAAGTTCTCTAGGCTTACCTGAATTAAACATTTTTACTGATTGTGGGGGACTGAGCTCAGTGACCTAACTGATCTCTTCCACTCTTAACAGACATCTTTGTGCAATGTCAGAACGACTAACTTCAGCATTAGTAATGGTTGTGTTCTTGATTGATGCTGATACCTAATGTCTTTGTGTCTGACCAGTCCTGCATTTCTGAGCAGACCTGAATTGTCACCTTTCCTGCTGGTTGATCCATCTCAATCACAAATGTGTCTGAATCCATACGGTTATTCACTCACAAGTGTCACTTCATACACCCTGTTCACTGCACTCCTATATGGTTTTCCCACCTGCTTTGGCTTTTTGCACAGTGAATATTAACCAGGCCCCAAAAGACATCACTCAGCTGCAAGTTCTATGTGGGTCTTTTCATTTTCTATTAAAAAGCTATCCTGAAATGTTATGTCAATGATGCTCTTTCCATTCTCTTTCAAAACTCACTAAAACAACCTCTTCCTGTAAAAGAATAACTCCCGCCTTGGAAAGAAGAGGTATTGTCTATGTTTAATTAGTGTGAATCTAGACTCCTTTCTTTTTGATCAAGCATTGTTTTGATGCTTTAATATTTAACTTAAGCTTAGGGATGGGATATCTTGGCCATCAGTGTTATCCATTTAATCAAGGACAAATGTTCCTTTTGGAAGAAAATAATGGAGAGTTAGCAAGAGAAAATAGCCTTGAATTGTCCTTAGATGACACGTGATCATATATGGATGAAAAGGGTTAGGGTACTTCATTTGTAAAGACCACCGAGGACCCCGAAGAGAGGAAGGCATGCGCAGAAAGATCTGAAGCAGAGCCAGGAGGAGNATCGCACACCAGGCGATGAATCTGCTTTTCGGACAACATTCCCATGAGTGTGGAGTCACTTCACTATGGGAATGCTGGACTTCCATACAGCAGATGCTGAATTATGATAATATATTGTAATTACTACAAATGTCCAAAATACTATAAAAACAGAGACAGTAAATCTAAAGAGAAGGAAACATCAAATGGAGTTGAATATTGCCTTGAAATTTACAACAGCCTGTGACCATTTCTACTTAAGGCAGAAGTGAGAGCTCCCTGACTATCAAAACACGGATGCTTTCAAATTTTTTATTAGAAAATCTCTTCTAATAATATCAAAGCACCTTCCTTATTCATTCCTATTTTTGTTTCCCTCACTATCCTCATACCCTATAATTTTTAATCTATTTTCCTTGGAATAACTAGATAATTATATAGCAATCGTAGCTACAGTTCTTAAAGTGTTTTACACTTCAGTGATTTAGGTCTCCTAATCTCTTTTGAGTCACATATAAATATCATGAACACAGTTTAAACAGATGGAAAAAATATGATGCTGAAAAATCACTTAAGTATCTTATCCAGAATCGGTTCAAAATAATATTCACAATATGCCTAAATCATATAGAGGTATCCTGGCATACCTGTGTCTCTCAAGTAAGTGAGGCCTACAAATAGAAATAATATAGGTATATCTATTATGCTTCTGGGACCAGAGCTATTATTTCTATATGGCTTTGCACTGTGTTATGTCCACATCCTTGTTAGGTGTCTGTAACACTGCTCTGCACTGTAGCAGTGTAGCTGGGCCCTCAGATA
>WEKW01023378.1:42852-74151 GCA_013389905.1 Sula dactylatra | reverse complement strand
CCTCAACCCGCGGCTGCGCCGCTGTGAGGCCGCGGCGTCCCGCCACTGCGGGCTGGCGGCGGGGGAAGGCGAGGTAGCCGGCCTGGCTGCGGCCCGGTGCTCTCTGCCTTACCCCTCTGTGAGGGAAGGGCGTGAGCAGCTGCTTTGTTAGACCTCTTCGGGTTTTGAAATAGCCTTCTTTTACTCAAAAGGCCCCAAATTCCTTCAATTCTGTGAAGCTCTGTGCTGGATTTTTGGTTGCTTTTCAGCTGGGGAGGAACTCGCTCAATGCTAATGCCTGGATGAAGCCCATGGCTCCAGTCTGTGGAGGGTGCACGATGCTGTGTAAAAGAGCTGCACCTCTGCGTGGCTAAGGGTGGTAGTTTGCGCTCCGCATTAGAGTAAGGCAGTCAAGGTGGTGATGCACTGAGAAAGTCAGTGCCTTGGGGTAATTGCCCATCTTTATACCACGTCAGCTATACGGGAATAAATCAGGGAAAAATATCTGGGTAGAAGTGTGATGAATACTCCTGTTACAGGGTCATTGTGCAATTGCGTATAATTGCAATAATGGAAAAATGGTTTCACTGATGTGTCACATGCTAACATTTCATCTGTGCTTTACTCTTTCTTCTTTGCAAAATGGTGAAAATGATGTATGAATAGTTGCCATAATGAGATTGGTAACCAAATCAATGAAAAAAATACATATCCATTTTCTACTGTAACATCAGAAGTCTGTCAAGAGCAACACTTGTTGATGAACACTTCAGATTGACTCCGTACAAACTGTTGCACTGGGTAAACAGCACGGTTTTCCCATAGAACAAAAGCATTTCTTCCCTTTGCCTAATGAAAAGTGACTATAATGAGTTGGATCCCTGTGGTGTAGTTTGCCTGATTTATTTTTTTTTTTAAGAACCTCTCTAAGCTCTGAGAGAAACAAACAGTGACCAGAATTGTATTTTCATTTAAATCAGTAGCAAAACTCTTATTGATTTCAACAGTCAGTATTTCACCTCATATGTGGATGAAAAGTCTTGGAATGAGTGTCTCACGCTGTGTATGTATAAACAAGATAAACAGGTAAATTCAACAGCTCCTGTGGTTCTCCTTAAGTTCTGAGAAAATTGACAGGCAGAATTGTTGCATGACGTTTTCTTTATGCTGAGTGCTCTGATGGGAAATACATTTGCAGTAATGCTTATTTCTAATATTTCACTTGAGTATCTGAATAATTTCATTAACAGGGAATATGTTGTAAGTGATTCAGGAATGCCATGCTTTAATAATAAATGAGTTGGCATATGAATACACTGGAGACAAAAACTTGAAAACTTGATACCCATATCATTTACTCACAGTCTTACAAATTTTTTTCTACTGCATTTTCTTTCGTTGCCTTCTTTCTTGCCTTTTCCTTTTTTCTTTCTTCTTTCTTTTTCTTCTTCTTTCCTTCTTACCTCTCTTTCAAAAGAAATGATAGTATAAGGGTGCTCTTCACTTCTATTTTATGGAGGACATATAATTTTCACTTTCTCTTTACCATGTGCAAGGACTCCTACTGGAACTAAGAAAGTTTGTCTGAAAATGAGATAATCAGAAAGCTTAAGAGTGGGAAAAGTAAATCTGAAGCTTCATTTGGTCATGTTCCATTAAGTGTATGTATTTACAGGATAAAAATTTACTAGTGTTAGGAAATAAACAGAAAGGAATTCAGTTAATCAGAGGAAAAAAACCCTGAAATTTGTTGTTCTGGCATAGTTCTGTTATGTTGGAACATTTTTGCTAAGATTTAAAAACCCGACAAACCCAAACTGTTACATCACACAATTTCCTCCAAGCCTTTCTGCATAGTAAGGAAATTAAATAATTATGTTCAATTTAAGTTTTGGTGGAACAAGGGAGGTTAATATGATTGTGGTAATATGGTTGGTTAACTTTTTTAATATCTTGTGTTTATATTTCTTTCTTTTTCTTTCTTGTTCTTATGCTTGCTTATTTTAATGTGTTAGATCAAGGCGTACCTTTCCCTGGCCTGCCTTCAGTGTATATTCTTATCTTTCCTGCAGCTTCCATAATTTCCTCCTCAATTATATCCTGCATCTTCTCACTTGTTCTTTATTTATGGATATAATAGCTGTAATAGACTGTTCTGGCTTCAAAGCAAACACAAGCCTGTGCTTGTAGCCTTTCCTTCTATTCTCAGTAGTCATATCTATCTCAAAATCATGAATGTCTCTCTTACACTTCCTTACTTTTTCAAATCCTTACTATAATCACTTTTTGTCCTAGAACATTTAGCAGGCAATTGTCAGAGGTAAGTATGAAAAACAAATTCCCTTGAGACTAAGTCAGGTGAGAAGCCAGGAGCTGGAAACCTTATTGTTCCACCATAATTCATTTAATGACAACAAAAATGAGGTTTTTAATTTCAGAAGTCTAATGAAAACTAATCTAATATTGAAATATAATTCTGAGCTATATTCCCAGACAGGAAAATACTGTTACAGAGTCAGAATACAGATAATGCTACCTTGAACAAGGAATGTACATCCCTCTTTCTTTTACTCCTTTTCATTTTTTTCCTCCTGATACTGAAAATGTGGCATCAATACTCTAATCCCAATGCTTTATTTTTAGTCATGTTCTTTGCTTACTAAGTGTTTGATAAAATTGGATCCTTCTGGACACAGAGAGAGTGAAAAGATACTTTCCTTCCGGTAGTCGTTCTTACTCCAGAGCTCCTTGTTCGAACTTCTGTGAATCTCAGCCACTTTATCTGATACATAAGCACCTTTCTGAATCTTTCTTCCTAAAGCCTCTTATTGCTGCATCCCACATTTTCTGGGGCAGAAGATAAAGGCAACCTTGCTTTTGTGCCACAAAAAGTGGCAAAGTCCTGGTCGGTCCATTTGTCACCTAAAGGTTTCAACAGGAGCAGAGATACTATAATATTTTGGTGGGATTTGGGATTTGGATATCTATACACCTGCTTCTACAAGTTTGGAAAGGTAATTTTGAAACAGTAAAGACTGGTCATGCAGACTATTTAGAGCAACAAAAGCTTCAATTAGGAAGACTTCAACAGTACATAGCCACATTACCTGACTGCAGGCTGTGGGCAGCTGTACATCTTCAAGCTGTGAATATAAACAAGCCTTATTAAAAATCATGCTCTTTTTCTGTCATGAAACTAATCGCTGGATTTACAGAATGGTTCACTAAACTGTTGTGTATTAGAGATTCGTTCCAGCCTTTCAGAAGTTAAACTGTTCTATACATTTAGAAGTTATATCAGAGTCTAAATTAATTTTGGAATTTAGAAATGCAGTGTTTTTCCTTAGAAAACAGAGGGGTTTGCATATTTTTTGTGTTGTGAAATTAAAAAAAAAAAACAAACCAAAACAGGATAAGCTAGAAAAAAGGTTGGAATTATAGCCATTGGACACGTACTGTACTCACCTCAGATAGTTCCATTTACTTTTTGTATGTCTAGGCAATGTATGCAAGTAAAAATTTCCTTTACTTACAGAGAGAAATAATCTAATGTAGCTAATAATTTTACAAGGCCACAATGCTGTGTACCTTGTCAATGTAGGAGTGACTACCAAGCTTACTGAAGTGTGTGCTGTTGTATATATTGGATTGGTATGAAGGTTATTCATTGGGCAACGAATGCAAAAGATATTTTGCACATCACTTATGTTAGCGTGTATTTGGATGTGCTTTGTCTTTCATTTCTTACTAAGTTTTAAGACCTTTTCTGGACAGGTATAACCAGTTAAAACATAACTCTTTTCTTTGAAGTAAAGTTACATAATATATTAGAGAGTGAGGGGAAACAACTTTTCTGGGGAGGAACAACCCCACGCACCAGTACAGGTTGGAGGTTGACCTGTTGGAAAGCAGCTCTGCTGAGAAGGGCCTGGGAGTGCTGGTGGACAGCAAGGTGACCCTGAGCCAGCACTGTGCCCTTGTGGCCAAGAAGGCCAAAGGTATCCTGGGGTGCGTTCAAAGCAGTGTGGCCAGAAGGTTGAGGGAGGTCATCCTCCCCCTCTATACTCTTCCCTAGTGAGGCCACATTTGGAGTACTGTGTCCAGTTCTGGGCTCCCCAGGTCAAGAAGGACAGGGAACTACTGGAGAGAGTCCAGTGGAGAGCTACCAAGATGGTCAGGGGACTGGAGCATCTCTCTTATGAGGAAAGGCTGAGAGACCTGGGTTTGTTCAGCCTGGAGAAGAGGAGACTGAGAGGGGATCTTGTCAATACTTAGAAATATTTAAAGGGTGGATGTCAAGAGGATGGGGCCAGACTCTTTTCAGTGGTGCCCAGCGACAGGACAAGGGGCAATGGGCACAAGGTGGAACACAGGAGGTTCCACCTGAATATGAGGAAAAACTTCCTACTGTGAGGGTGCCAGAGCAGTGGAACAGGCTGCCCAGAGAGGTTGTGGAGTCTCCTTCTCTGGAGACATTTAAAACCTGCCTGGACGCAGTCCTGTGCCCCCTGCTGTAGGTGTGCCTGCTCAAGCAGGGGGTTGGACGAGATGATCTCCAGAGGTCCCTACCATTCTGTGATTCTGTGAACTTCTCTCTGCCCATAAAGAAGATGGTATAGAAAGAACTTACATATTGTTTTCAAGATTTTCCCTGGAGTACTTATCAATCTATGGATGTATTTGATTTGGAGTCTCATCTCCTTCAGAAATTAGAAGCCTCATTTGTGCTTCCTCTCAGATTAAATGAACTGTGATGATACAATGATGTTTTCTTCTTCTGGCAGAAAGTGTAATTCAGCCTAGGTAGTCTTATACACTGATTTTTATATTCTTTTCTTATTTTTTTTTCTTTTCAGCAATTGCAGCAGAATAAATAGTTCTTCAAAGGAAGAAGAATATTTAAAGGACAGAGTGATATACACTTTAAAAATATGAGTTAGGTGGTATTGGCAAGAAAATGAGGCAAAGCATAGGAGGGTTTAAAAAAATGTGACACATTTAGCCTGTGGATACTCTTTAAAACAGTATCAATTGGGATTCAGTGTTCTAATACCATTTAAGCATCCTTGCTTGGTTTAGTATTAATAGAGGAAATAAATTAGCTGAATAGTATTTCATCACACTTCTAAGAGTAATCAAGCATTTCAGTTGCTAGTCATGCATTAATGCATACAAACTTTCAGAAGAAATAAGTACTGGTCTTGTTGACATACAAGACAATTCACATATAAAATACAAACACCCATGCAAAGATTTCCCTTACTGTATGTTCAGGCAGGCTGTAGTCTGGCAGTTTTAAAAGACCCCATTTTAAAGTGCCCATTAAGTTTCTCAAGATACAGCAGCCTAGTGATTAAGTTTTGTGGTCAGGATAGCTCTGCAGGATGAAAAAAGTTCTTCTAGTCTTGCAAGAGACCCAGCGAAGTTCAAGATTGCATTAACCCACTGCAGAGTTAAATAAACTACCACCAGTGTTCAAAACTGTGAGCTTCAAAGGGACCAGGTGCTTAATTACTGCCTATACACGAGTATTATCATTAGTAGTGTGCCTTTTTTTTGTGGAACATCAGTGATGTGGATGCACAAATATCAAACAATGTGCTATGTTTTCAATTCCAACTTTTTACTAGCTTTTATTTTAGGAATAAATGAAGCACTAATGATTTTCACATTGAGACATGGAACTGTCATACAAAGGCTACTACATTTTCATTTTTACCACTGGGTACGTGATTAATCTATAGGTGAATGAATATTAATAAATGTACAATTTTTAATTCTTTCTTTAAAGGATTGCTGGTTGACGTAAATGATTTGTCTCATTTCCCAGTGAACAAGTTTAAATTTGTAGTCATATATTAAGCATAACTATTGGCTCAAAGTAAGTCAAAGGTATGCAGTATCTTAAAGCACCCAAAAGTTTTGCATGGCCTGATCATAGTAGTGCAGCTGTGATGACAAAAGGCTACAAAGAAATGTATGTTCTGCCTAATCGGGCTCCACTGTTAAAGGTGCTGGCATTGAAGGAGTCAAAAAGGAATGGGAGGACATATGTAGAATTAGACAATGGAATGAGAACTTCCAGTAGTGGAAGCACTATGAAGCACAGATTTTCCTCGTAAAGAGAAGAAAAAAGATGTATTTGTGTTAAAAATATTCCCGCCTTCCATTCCAGTTAGTCTGAGCTCATAAGGTAGAATGGGAAGTGTTTTACCATTTTTATTACAGTGTTGTTCTCTAAAACAACATTGTTTCCATCTGTATATCTGTGTGGATGTAATTGAGATGCATAAAACATTAGGTGCATAATACTGTCATAGAATCCATATTGTTCTTTTAGCCATTCTCTGCACAAACTGCACCTGAAGAGCTATTCTACCTATGAAAAACTTTTCCTGTATTGGGGGTTTCATTCTGGAACATTGTTAGAATTTGGAGTAGCAAAGCAAGATCAGGGAGACCAGGATACATTAACAAGGTGCATTGTTTCACAAAAATACCTGTTTGTACTGGATAGCCAAGTATTAGTGCCTGGAAGGTCGCCAAGTGAGTGCAGTAATTTCCATAATTATGCAGTTAAAACTGTGTGCATCATGAAGGCATCTGATTAATTTGAAGATCATCTTGTTTTATGTGATGAAAGAGGAATGAACTCCATGCAGTTAGTGTTGCACTCAAGACTGTAGGCAAACTTGGCAGCTGGTTTATTATGAAGAGAAACAGAAACCTCACTCAGCTAGCAAACGATCAAGCATGGCAGCTTTCATTATTACAATCACTAACAATTTTTGACATTAGGTTATTGTCAGAGCGTGATTCTCCATTGGTCAATGCCTGTGTAATAACAGCAATAATTTATTTCCTGTAGCACCTGATTGGATGAAAGTGCTTCTCAAAGTAAATGAAAAGGGATACTGCCTATCCTGAGGGCTTAGAAGCCTCTCAAGCATGATTCAATGTGGTGTTAGAAGTGAGAGGTAGTTGTAGGCTATAAATGGCTTTATCTTGGCTTGCTGTCATTTTACTATTGGTATTACCAAAAATGGAATAAACCCCAAATTTTAATTGGCTAGCTTCTTGTAGGATCTGCAAAATAAATTGTCTGAACGTGGACCTTAGTGGCACTGCAGATCAGCTCAGAAGAAAACATATGTAGAATAATGGGAAGTATAGACAATTGCATGGATGGGTGTGGAAGATGGTAGCAAAATGCCAATTGGAGGCACAGATTTTGTCCAATTTTTTTGTTTTACTAAAACAAATGCAGTAGTCTGGTACATAGTTATTTCTGGTTTACTCGCAGCAATATTGTCAAGAGGTGACATGCCAGTTGGTGCTCACTTGGAAATAGTTAGATGACTTGATCTTTCTAGGAATAGAGTGTCCTTCTTTGTTCTCTAGTATCTGTAATGAAACATCCACACTGTTCACTCTTAAGGGTTATTGTATGACTCACTTTCCACCCACGACTTAAAAATCAGCTTATGTGAGCCAGGAAGTTAATCAAAATACAGTTCACAGCATAGATGATGCCTTGAAAATCATTTGGTAGTTACTGATTTTCTATTGTAAAGATAGTTAGTCCTGCCTAATGATATAGTATTATGCTGCAGGCAATATGGAGGTTGATTGGCAGCTCTGATGCAGGGCTGAAATCCTTCTAGAAAGGCACTGGGGATAAACCAATCACATCTTATGGAATAAACATACCTTGATTAAAAACAATTCAGTATGTTTCATAACTTTCGCAATTTTCATACAAATAAGTAGACGATCATGAGAAATTACACCTTCTGTTTTGCTAAGGTGGAAACTGTTTTAAAAAGCATTTTATTTACAGGAGCCAGCAGAGGGTCAGGTATGCTATGAAAAGCTAACACAACTGTAAAAGTGTTTAAATAAGCTCCTCAGCTGTAGGCACATTGCCGCCTCTATTCTTGATTCAAGGGCATTGCTTTACATGAGCTTGTAGTATGAGACCTGCACAGGTGATTAATCCTGCTACCTTGAAGGTATATTGGGGAGCAGAATACTTGTTAAAAAGAGCCATGGATGTGCATCATGCTATGCATATGGATTTGTTCTTTTCTTTTCCAGGGATGTTTTAGTGTATATTTTAAAAAAAAACACAAAACAGACTCATTCAACTAGCACAAAAATTATTGGATAAAACAGAATAATTTATAGGCTATCTTGCAAAACGGTATCACGCAAAATAGAAACAATGGGGCACAAAGAGGGAAATAAAAGGAACAGTATAATGTTAGCACTGATACATTTCAATTGCTACTTTCTGTAAAGCTAACCTTGAGATTTTGATGGCCTTGTAGACTTCCGATGTGTTAACTTGTGAGTAAAAGCAACATATGTCTGGAAACAATTGTTTACCTCAGCCTCGTGGGAACGATGGGGGAGGAAAAGAAAGGCAAATGATAGTTCACTGTATTTGCTTTTCTTAGTGGGGTTTGAAGTGATCCGCTCTGCGGTCGATTCTGAAAGATATAGAAAAATATGTTAAAAGTTTGTGTATGAAACATGATATATTTTACAGATAGTGATTCTTTGTTTACTTTTTGGAATCAGAGGTCAAATGCACATTCTGACCATCTTCTTTATGAATGGTTAACACCGTGCTGGGAACTAAGTTACATAACAGTGCATTAGAAAATAGCCCAAAGGAAAAGCCCTTCTGCTTCTTAACTTGCAATGCATTATTTATCAGAGAAGCCTGATAGACTGTAAGCATTAAAATTTTAGGGAGTAGAAATTATCTTTTTCTTCTGCACATGCAAACTAAGTAGGGTTTAATCCTTGATTACAGCCTGTACAGGCTACTGAAATTAAAATAGTGTGTTGTACAAACACGTTTTTTCTGTCAGTATTTCCCTGCATTACTCCTGTTTTTAATCTAAGGCAGAAAATATTGCTTTCAAGTGCCCGGTTATTCAGTTTGTAGAAAGTGTTTTAGATTGTATCTTTACTAGCTTAATTTACCTCCACCACAGCTATCATAAAAATATCACCAAAAGATTTTTAAAATAAATTATTACCACACAGCCTTGTGACGTGTTTTTGTGCAGTACTTTCAATCCTGAGATATTGCTGTTTTACCAGAAGGAGGCAGTAAGAATCCAGTTTGATGGACCAAAATGCTAACAATCCTTCCTGAAGGAAGGATAAAAAATAAGTAATTATGGATTCACGGCCTTGTGAGGTCACTGAATGCTCAAGGTTTGGATTTAGTTACTTAAACAAAGACAGCCAGTGCCATCTAAGATGCACTAAATTATTATAAAAAATCATCCATTTGGAGCTGGAAGTTTCAACACAACTACAGGAGACTTGCCCTTCTGGTACAGCTTTTAGAGGATGCCTGTGTTCAGGCAACCAAATTCCACACGCATCGTCTCCCTAGCGCTTTCTGCCTTCTAGATGGAACTCCAGGGCTTCAGTTCCCATTTCAAGAATGATGAGATATTTATGTAATCCTGAAAATCCAGGTTCAATTTCTCAATAAGCCAAAGATACCTACATATTGTGTCATGTTTCTTCCTAAACTCAAAGTTCACCAGGTGCTTTGAACACTTCAGCACCTCAGCTCCTGCCTGCTGCCGTTGCATCTGTGGCATTGAATGAAAGTTCACATTTCAGTGAGTCAATGCAAAATTCTTGTTCTGAGTCTAAATTTATAGTTAAACTAGAGCATCATTTTCAGATCTGTTTCTATAAATGTATATGTCCTATCATAGTCCTTGGTAAATTACTTTGATGGTTAATTGTTAAAAATCTGTGGTCTGTATTCAATAATTGTTATAATGCCTTATATCCTAGTCTGCTGCTTTGAAGATCCCCTTATTTTTGAAATTTCTGTTCTTGTGGAGGTAAGGAGACTAAGTCACTCTTTGTTCTTTTGTCTGATAGCTTCAATTTAATTCATATCTCCAGAAGAGATGCTTCACAAGGCTTTGATCATTCTCATGAATCTTCCTCAAATCTTCTCTTCTTATGTCTAGTGTGAGCTCTAGAACTACATGTGTGATAGCAACTTAAACCATTTTTTCCAGTGGCATTTCTTCCCAGGGAAAAGACTTACATCCTATAAGGGTATATTTACAGGTATCTTTGATCACTGGAGTCATAAATAGGACTGCAAGAGGTTATCTAGACCTTGGATACATTTCTTGCTTGGAGACAGTATGTACTGTAATCCTGTTGTTCTTAAGAGACAGTTGTAAGAATTTTCCTTTCAAAGATTGCACAGCCTTCCTAAGCAACCTCTTTTAATGCTTCACTGTCCTCACTCTTAAACAGATTTTCATGATTTCTAACTTAAATCTCCTTTTCAGGAGTTTTAGCTCATTGCTTTTTATTTGGTTTTCAGCCTACACAAAGATGGATGATTTTTCTTCTTTAACACCTCCTCTTATATTCTTAAAGATTTATTTTATATGTTGTAGGTCAAGCTATGTATACCCATGACCATTTTTATTTGCCTCTTCTGGACTGTCTCCAATTATTCCATATCCTTCCTGAGATGTAGTCCTTCAAAATGCAAAAAAGGCCAGCAGATACTTTAAGAGTACCGAGTTGACTAAAAAAGGTATTCTGAATGTTTTTAATGCAGAGTTCTTGCATATAAAACCCAGAATTATGTTTGCTTTTTATCACAAAAAAAATTATAGTTAACCTCTCTTCAAAGACTATGATCCAGTGTAACATTAAATCCTTTTCTGCAGTACTGATGGCTATCCAGTCTAGTCTTGCATTCTTCCTTACCAAACAGTTAAGGTTGCTTTTCTTTTTGTTATCTGACATGAAACCATCATTGCTGCTACTTTGCTGGTGATCAGACTGGAGAATATTTTGTCCATCAGCAGGCTAACAGTAGTGGCAGTTTCTTTTAGGTCCTTATCTGTTTATTTTTAAGCTGAAAACTATAGATTCAAGTATATATTTTTTCTAGAGCTCCCTGGAAGCTTTTCTGATTGTATCTAATACGAATGTATTTGTTGCAATTGCATTTTGTAATTTAGCATTTAGCAATATTTTTGAGTCCAGAATCAAAACATCAAAATCGCATGTCAAGTGCCATGTTAGGATAAGCTCTGTGATTTATCGTCAAAGCATGTAATGTCATTAGAGATTTGCAAAACTAGTATGACAAGGTATTTTTCAGAAATCAAATTGGCATTAATTATATATTCTTCTTCAATTTTTAATCAGTATTTAAAAAATATTTTGGCCTTTCCTACCAATGAGAACAAAAAACCAAACATGATTTGTTTCAAGCCAAATTTGGAAAAATCTACATTTTATGTTGTAACTTAAAAATGAAAATTTAAAGTACCTTTTTTTCTTGGAAAGGCCAGAATTTTCTGGTATTCTGGTAAATGTGTCATGTATTTTTGTTTGTTCCTAAAATGAATTGTTAAAAGAAATCACAAAGTTTCAATAGAACAGTCTCCGTTAAAAAAAAAAAAATTAAAAAATGCATTTTCCACTAAAAAAAAGATGTTGGTTGGAAAATGGTCCCTTAATTGGCTTCCATAATTACCTGAACTTGTAGAATTTGTGTCTAAGTAGTTAGAAAATATTTTCTACCAGTGCTAACTGGTGGTTTCATTAGTTTTATACTTGACATCTTGATTTTGTGCTAAATGCATGCTCACCTTTCATTATTATTTTCTTCTATTTTGCTGTTATTTTTATAGCTTTATAATATCGTTATATAAGGTTTTATCAGACAATAGTAGCTAGGAGGTGAGTTCTATCTAGGAGGTGAGTTCTGTTTTATTCAACAGCATGTGAGAGGTTTTAATAATACAAGGAGCTATCACAGATGATTACAGTAATATCTGTCTACTCTGGTACTCCAACTGTACTGGTAAGTACCAGAAATTCTGTAGGAAGAAATCAAATTCCCTGTTATCCAAATGAAGTCTAAGAATATTTTTCATAAATCCCATAATAAATACATGGCTTATGTCATGAAAAGCTTGAAATGACATTTTTATTTAAATGAACTTGCTGTTTTAATCACAGATTCTAATTTTGACTCTTTTTTGACATTGAAAGCTTTCTGGTACTTTGCATTAAAATAAGATATATTGCCTAGGCACAGGAACCTAAAAAATAAACACAAATCCATGCTTTCTACTTCTCAACAATTTAAGCCTTTGTCTTCTGAAATGCATCTTTGAAATGACTCTGCACCAATCAATGCAGCATGGGGAATAAACAGGAGGAGTTAGAAGTCTGTGTGCAGTTACAGGGCTATGACCTCACTGGGATCGTGGAGATGGGGTGGGATAGCTCACATGACTGGAGTGATGCAGTGGAGAGAGGCTCGCAGATTTTTTGGGAAGGACAGGCTGGGAAGATGAGGATGGGGAGTTCTCCTTTATGTAAGAGAGCAACTGGAATACATGGAGCTCTGCCTTGGGACACGTCTGGAGCCAGTCAAGAGCTTATGGAAGAAGATTAACAGGCAGACCAAAGTGGTGGCCAGTTTCATGAGTATCTGCTATGAACCTTCTGATCAGGAAGAAGTAGATGAGGTCTTCCCCAGACAACTGGAAGAAGCTTCATGTTCACAGGCTGTGGTCTTCATAGGGGACTTGAACTAACCTGATATCTGCTGGAAGGACAATACAGCAGGGCTCAAGCAATTGAGGAAATTTCTTGAGTACACTAATGACAACTTTCTTGCATGGGTAATTGAGGAACCAACATGGAAAATTGCTCTACTGGACCTGATACAAACAAGGAAGAACTGGTCACAGATGTGAAAGTCAGAAACAGCCTTGGCTGCAGTGATGATGAGACGGTAGAATTCAGGATCCTAAGAGGAGGCAGCAGGGCAAAAAGCAAGACCATAACCTTGTATTTCAGGAGAGCAGACTTCAACCTCTTCAGAGATCTGTTTGGAAGAATCTCCTGGGATATGGCCCTAGGGAGAAGAGGAGTCCAGGAGAGCTAGGTCATATTCAAGGATCATCTCCTCCAACCTCAAGAAAGGTCCCAACAAGCAGGAAGTCAAGCTAAGGCAGTAGGAGGCCTGCATGGATAAGAAAGGAGCTCCAAACTGAGTTCAGACATAAAAAGGAGGTATACAAGAAGCAGAAGGAGGGACAGGTGACCCAAACAGAGTATGGGGTTGCTGTGTGATTTTTCAGGGATAGGGATAGGAAAGAAAATGTCAACCTGGAGTTGAATTCGGCAAGGGATGTGAAGGGCAACGGGAAAGGATTCTACAGGTACATAAACAGTGAAAGGAAGCTACTGCTGAACAGGGCAGGGGAAGTAGTGACAAATGACACAGAAAATGCTGAGGATCTCAATGCCAATGGCTTGTTTGCCTCCGTCTTTACCAGTGGAACTAGCCTTCAGGAATCTCAGGCCCTTGAGACCAGAGGGGAAGTCTAGAGCAAGGAAGAATTACTCGTGACATAGGAGGACCAGGTTAGGGAGCACTTAAACAAACTGGACATGTAGACAATGGGGCCTGATGAGTTGCATCTGCAAGTGCTGAGGGAGCTGGTTGATGTAATTGTGAGGTCACTCTCAATTACCTTTGAACAGTCATGGAAATTGAAAGAGATTCCTGAAGAGTAGAAGAGAACAAGTATCACTCCTATCTTCAAAAAGTGCAGGAAGGCAGATGCTGGGAACTATAGGCCAGTCATCCTCACCTCAGCTGCTGTGAAGGTGATGGAGAGTCAATAACTGGGCGCAAAGGGTGTGCATCAGCAGCAGAAATTCCAGTTGGAGACAAGTTGTTAGTGGGTGGTGTACTCTGGGAGTTGTTACTGTTCAACATTTTTGTTAATGACCTGGATGATAGGACAGGGTGCAAACTCAGCAAGTTTGCAGATGACACAAAAGTGGGAGGAGTGGCTGGTATGTCAGATGGTTTTGCCACCATTCAGAGGAACCTTGACAAGGCAAAGAGGAATGTTATGAAGTTTAACAAGTAGAAATGCAAAGTCCTGCACATGGGAAGGAATAATCCCAGGCACCAGTACATGCTGGAAGCTGAATGGCTGGAAGGCCTCGTGGCAGAGAAGGACCTGGGTGTCCTGGTGGACAACAAAGAGACCATGAGCCAGCGGTGCAACCTTGCAGGTAAGAATGCCAACACCATCCTGGGCTGCATTAGGCAGAGCATTGCCAACAGGTGAAGGAAGGCGATCCTTCCCTTCTACTCGGCACTGGTGAGGCCACATCTGGAATGCTGTGTCCAGTTCTGGGGTCCCCAGTATAAGAAAGACAAAGACTGACTGGAGTCAGCCCAGAGAAGGATCACAAAGATAATTAAGGGACTGTAGCGTCTTTCATATGAGGAGGGGCTGAGAGGACTGGGGTTGTTCAGCCTTGAGAAGAGATGGCTCAGGGGTGGATCTGATCAATGTGGATCAATACCTGATGGGAGGGAATGAAATGGGAGGGAGTCAGAGTCTTCTCAGTAGTGCCCAATGGCAGGACAGGAGGCAATAGACACAACTTAAAACACATGAAATTTATTTCCAAACAAGTTTGCAGATGTCTAAACTAGATGGAACATAGTTGTCTGATCTCTTGCCATATGGAGTGAAATCCTGATCTGGTTGAAGTTAATGATAATAATTTTCTCTGACTTGACTTAGGGCTAGAATTTTACTTTAGGGCTTCTTCTTTTGGTACTATTATCTAAAAAATGCATAAGCCACTTCAGGTGCTTTTTGGAAGCTCTTGTATTTTCTAAATACTATCATTATATTGCACTTGTTTCTATTCCCCCAAGAGTTCTCCTACAAGAGCCATTACATCCCATTTCATTTTGTTTTCCAACAAAAACAAGCTACTGGTCTGTGTAAATGATTATTGAAAGCAGAAGAGATTTTGCTATCAAGGACTTTAGCATCTTCCTTCCCAGTCTTGAAAAACTATGAAAGGTATCAAGTAGCAAAGGTCAGAATGAGCTGGGACACTTACTGCTTCCTTTACAATGGAAAGTGCTGTAGTTACTGAAGTATGATTTACTAACTCACATGACTGAGAAATACAAGGAATGTTTTTGCTACAAAGTGCCCCTCCTGTATGTTCAATATTTTTTCCCATTCACCAGCATTCCAGGAGGAAGTCAAACATTTTTCTCTTTCCAGGTCCTGTTATCGGCCTGTGACATCTAAGCAGCTTCTAGTACAAGACAGATACAGAAGACCAGCCCTACATCTCATTTTAAGTCCATATCTTCTTCAGTGAGCTGTGGAAAGAAAGGGAATCATAATAAATAGAAAAAAATTACCATTTCATGCTTAGGAGCAGATCCTCTTTCAACACAGGAGCAACTGTAGGACCATGATGCTCATGAAATGCACTTACAAGTCCTTTTGGAAGAATCGTAATGTATTGGTTCAGTCTAAAGCAATCCATTTCTGTTTCATTTGAGTCAGCTCTCCTTGGGCTATTTCTACTGAAAGAGCTGCTCCCCAGCAGTCCCTGCTGCAACAGAACGTTGCAGCCCTTTTCACATCATCGGTCAGAGCACTCAACTTTTTTCTTTCCATATGAAAGGCAAATCAGGCATTTGTAACTCCTGTTCAGTTTTATACTCCACATCAGGACTGAGCTCTACATCATTTCTGTCTATAATGCTGAGGACTATGACATGCCTAGAAATTTCTTTCCTACTTTAATAAGGGAGACGAAAGCAATTCCCTTCCCTCATTTGCCATAAGTAGGGTTGTATTTCCCCCTTTCCACGTATTGCTCCAAATTTGGCAATCCTCATTCAGTGGATAGTCCCACAGAGGCCTGTTGCTCTTGGAGGACTAGTATGTGGTATGTGCAATCACATGGAGGAATATCCAAAATGATCAGTCAAGAATAGGAGTAAAAGTACAATAAATTAAATTGCCAATCCCTAAGAAGTAGGTAGAAAATATATAAAATTAAACAGTTCAAATAATCTGTTTTCCACAATGACAAATGCCTTCTCCCAAAGTAAGGAAATTCAACTTTTCTGGTGTTTTTAGATGTGTTTATCATGGTTTGTTTTATCGTGGATCTGGCAGGACCTTAAATCACTTTTACTGTACGGTAAATTTCCTTTAAAAATTTCTAAAAAACAGGAAATGTATCATGTTTCCCTTTTTCTGTCTGATAATTAAAAAGAGCACAGTAAATTAACGCTTTGAATTTTTTATTTGTTGAATAGTATGGCATCTATGAGTAGTTTCATACAATATCCTTAGCACTGTAGAATCTGTACCTCTTTTGCATAAATGACTAAAAGGACTAGTTTGTATTTCTTTTGTGCATCTCTACCTGTCCCTAATGGTCAACAGATAGTTTTATCCTGTAAATTGCAAATTCAGTTTCATAATATGAACTTCAAAGAATCTCAGGCTAAAACTTTGGGGTGGGACAGCCCGTTTTTCCTGAGGTTGTTTACATAAAAAAGGGAGAGAGGTTTGCATGTCTAAATTAAATTTTGTTAACATACAAACTAGACAAAGGTAACCTGAAGAAGAACACTCACTTTTAGACTTTAAAAAGTAAGTTTACAAACAAATCTTTGTGTGCCACATACTGCTTTGCAGAACAACTCCTTTTCTTCCAGCTTCCTACGGGTAAAAGTGACTTTTACCAGTTTTCTGCATTGCAACAAACTCTTGATAGTCCACTTTCAAACCCTTGGATAAGTCTCTTTCCTTCCATCACTTTTGTGGCAATGACTGGTTCCTGCCCCCATAAATAGTATCATGTTTTTTCACTTATGTTGCAGGTTGTCTATGTTTTGGATATCTGCATTCTTGGATATTTTTTTGTTACCTGTATTGCCTTCTTTGAACTCCAGATGGTGTTCCCAAATGGACATAATCACACGCAGCAAAACACAGAGTGACCTCTTGTGTTTAGCAGCAACTTTTAAGTATAATATGTACTGTACAATGCAAATTGCAAACAAACAAACAAACAAATAAATAAATTAATATATAAATAAATCAGGCATCATTATTTCTTTGGGAAGCTCTCACTTCTTTTTCTTATGGCCACCTGGGCAGAATTTTAGAAAGTATTCATTCTATTTAGGTTTCTTAAATCTTCAGAATAGGAGGTGAGGTTTAGTTCTGCTGGGTGAGAGAAAGGCTTGGGCAGCTGCAAAGACTGGTGGATACTGGTGGTTATTTGCAAAGCCTGGCTGAAGCAGACTAGAGCAGAGGACTGGGAGGAGGGTGAAGAAGTGGGCTATGTGAATTCTCAGCTGAGATACTAATGTTCTGAGGCAGAAAGGTGCTGAGCTTCAAGTCTAGGAAAGACTCTTGCTTTGTGATAGTACTGTTTAGATGTCACCAGTCAAATGGGCTTTTTGAAAGCATGTGACACACAAAACAAACTAAGAAATGAGAAAAAGCGTGGAAATAACTATTTTAGGAGGATCAGTGGTTGAGAAGCAGCATAAAAATAATGAATATGAAGTGAGACTAAAATGGATGAGAAGCTAAACAATGCATTCAGGGATGAGAGTTTATTATTTAGGATTTCTGATGCAAGATAATACAGAAAAAGAAAAAGAATATTGTGGCAGGAAAAGAGGAAAATGGGAATGGAACTTTTATCTATTTATTATCTTCAAAGAAGCATATCTTTAATTAATAAACAGATGTAACAATCTTCAAACATTTTCTGTATTACCTCTGTTAGAACTGGCTCTCCTAATGAATAGCAACCTAACCCATTACAAACTTCTCGAAATATACATAAACCCATGATATGGCATAAACTGTGTGGATAATAAAGGGAATCATAAATGGATCATATAAGCAAGGAATTTGCATGTTTGCATAGTGTGGTATTTAGATTTCTTTAAAACAGTATTTACTCTGACAGCTTGAAAGGTGAAAGGTACAGTATTGCATTGTCTATAATTTCCTGCAAGATAAATCTTAACATCTCTGTTGAAATTGTAACTGTAATTTGCTAAGAAAAGTATCATTAAAATCTACAATTACTGTTATAAGGTATTTCGTAAGACATAAGTAAAGTCAAATAGTTTAATGAAGTCATAGTCTTCTGAGAAGCTTCAATACCCAACAGCAGAAAATCTATTTTATAGCAGAGTTTGATAATGATTTTCTAGGCCATTTACTTGACTAAAGAAAGACCTTACATTTTCCTTTAGTCTCACATAATGGATTTCAATATAAAGTGGAAGCAAATAAGGTATTCTATAACTTGATTACTTTTTTTTTTTACTTTTTGAATTACACCGTGGTTATGATATAAAATAACAAGCTGATTCTATCTGTTTTACGTAGGATGCTATACTGTATTTATCACTGTAACATCTAACTATCATCCAGTGTTTCACTGAACTTGTGGACATTTGTCTCGTGCTGCTTGAATCCCTTTTTTTTTTTTTCTATTACAAGAAAAAGTGTATGGCAGGAGGCATAATTTGCACTGTTGATATTGCAGCTGTGCTACTGTTTAGTGCACATGTCACTTTGTACTAATTTGGGAGAAAATAAGGTCAGAAGAAAGTGCTTGTATTGCTGCCAAGTTTTGCAATGATTTTAGCTGCCAGGGAAAACTATTTTTTGCAGATCTAAGTTATAAGCTTTGTGAGCAACACATACGACTTCCATGTGGAAAGACAACAAACTGTTGCTATCAGTCTTCCCTCCAGAACTTCAGAAGAGTTTGAGAAGAAATCATCTCCTCAGGGATCAAGCCTGCAAAATAATTTGGTATTCTTTACTTTTTTTTTTTTTTTTGTACTAGGACGGACAAAGTCTTTTTCAGCCCATATTCTCTTTTTGCCAGTGACCAGTTAAGTACATCAAATGACCAAGCCTATGCTAATTCCTCTGGAACATCCTGCTTGCTTCCAGCAGTCAGCTGTGAACCAGAGACTGTACTCACAGCTTTTCAACCATGAATTTTTCTATTTAACTTTGAACTCTTTTATATCTTTTCTTTTATACCTTTGACTTCTACAAGTTTGTATGGTAATGTGGTTCTACACTTCAACTGCATGTCGGATGAAAATTACATTCTTTAATTTTAATTTTTTTTTAAACTGTTGCCTGATAATTCACAGATCATTTTTAGTTCTTGCACTGTGAGAAAATGAAAAGTAGCTATTACTTTTGTATGCCATTCATGATTTTATAATAATTTATCTTATCTCCCACCAGGCGTCTGTCTTCTAATAGGAGAATTGTTATCAATTCAATTCTCCTTGTAAAGAACCTATTTTATTTCTTAGATCATCCCTGTCACCTATGTACTTTTTATATTTCTACTATACCTTTTCTGAGATGGGGAGATCAGGACCCCACAGTATGTCATAGGAACTCATCATGAGTTTACACCATGTCACAATACTGGTTTTGTGTTTTAATCTATATTTTCTTTCTAGCGTTGTGTTTGACTTGATAACTTCTCAACAAAATTTTTTTCATAAGGCTTTCTCTGCTGCCTTTTTCCTTAGCATTAAATAGCAACTATACATATTAGCTATGTATAGTTGGTTTTGGTTGTTGCGGTTTTTTTCTTAAATTCATTTTTCAGTTTTTCTTCCCTTTTGTGTCATTATTCATTTACTGACATAGTCTTTCATCAGTTATGTTACTCCCTAGTCAGCTATTATCGTAGGCAATTCTTTTTGGTTAGCTTTTCTTTTAATAATCTGTTCCCCTTCCATTGTGGAAGCTGCACAGTTACTTTCACCCTTTGCTTCCAATCTTGTAACTGGCTAGTAATCAATGAGAAGCCTTATTGCTTATCCATGGCATAGTTTCTTTAAAAGCCACTGACACTGGACTTGAGCAAAACCTTTCAGAAATTCAGGTATACCATACCATTCTCTAATAATGAGCTTTCCAATGACTTTTTCATCCTAAAAACGCTCTAGATATTCAGCTTCTGATGCATTTGATTATTTTGTCACCTTAGTAAATTGTTACTAAAAATCTTTTTTGACATGTGGTGGGCTGACCCTGGCTGGATGCTAGGTGCCCACCAAAGCCACTCTGTTACTCCTGTCCTCAGCTGAACAGGGGAAAGAAAATATAACAGAAGGCTTGTGGGTTAAGATAAAGATAGGGAGAAATCCCTCACCAATTCCTGTCACAGGCAAAACCGACTCAACTTGGGGAAATCAGTTTAATTTATTACCAATCAAATCAGAGTAGGGTAATGAGAAATAAAAACTAAATCTTAAAACACCTTCCCCCCACCCCTCCCTTCTTCCCGGACTTGTCTTTACTCACTATTTTCTCTGCCTCGTCCCCCTGAGCGGCACAGGGGGATGTGGAATGGGTGTTGTGGTCAGTTCATCACACGTTGTCTCTGCCACTCCTTCTTCCTCAGGGGGAGGACTCCTCACACTCTTCCCTTGCTCCAGCGTGGGGTCCCTCCCACGGGAGATAGTCCTCCATGAAATTCTCCAATGTGGGTCCTTCCCATGGGTTGCAGTTCTTCACGAACTGCTCCAGCATGGGTCCCCCACGGGGTCACAAGTCCTGCCAGCAAACCTGCTCCAGCGGGGGCTCCTCTCTCCATAAAGTCACAGGTCCTTCCAGGAGCCTGCTTCAACACAGGCTCTCCATGGGGTCACAGCCTCCTTCGAGGGCATCCACCTGCTCCAGCGTGGGGCTCTCCACAGGCTGCAGGTGGATATGTGCTCCACCGCTAACCTCCATGGGCTGCAGGGGGACAGCCTGCCTCACCATGGGCTTCGCCATGGGCTGCAGGGGAATCTCTGCATATTCTCACTCCTCTCTCCAGCTGCAGTTGCACAGGTTTTTTTCCCCCTATCTTAAATATGTTATCTCAGAGGCACTACCACCATTGCTGATGGACTAGGCCTTGGCCAGCGTCAGGTCCATCTTGGAGCTGTCTGGCATTGTCTCTATTGGGCACAGGGGAAATTTCTAGCAGCTTCTCACAGAAGCCACCCCCGTAGCCCCCAGCTAGCAAAACCTTGCCATGCATCCCCAAAACACATCTATTGTAGCTTTCTTTTAACCTGTCAGAGCTTATGTTATGTTAAATCTCATATAATCATAATTATGTGATAAAAAATTCTAATTTCTGAAGGATGTCTTTTGACTTCTAATACACTTTTTTGTTTAACCAAACTGCTGAAATAAGTTTGGTACACTTATCTTTTAATGACTGTATTGATATTTTGATATCTGTTTGCTGTCAGCTTCTAAATGAGTGCATTTGAACAATCTCTATACCACCATTTTTTTCTTTTTAATTAACTGTTTAAAATAATTTTTTAAAATTACATTTCTATAGTTCTTTTAAAAAATTAAAGTATTAATATAGTGCATTTATTTAATATTTTAATTTCTTAGATGATATTGCATTTAAGTATATTATGATCTTCAAGCATAGCATTCTCTGCCAGATCTTATACGGTACTGAAGACTAATCTCTCTTCTTGTGTGTTCCCTCACTAATCACTTCAAGGAGTCATTGAGAGGAGACATAAATGTCACATCAGCAACTGACGTAAGTGTTATGCAGTCTACATATGCCAACTAATTCTTTCGTGAATATTGTCTCTGACTTCATAGAAAAGTACTGTCATTGTTACCATCCTGAGTGTTTAGGCAACACTATAACCGTAAGTATTTTCCTTTGTCTATGTTGTTATGGGTTTCAGTACATTTAGTTTCTGTGTTCCTTGATGATATGGATGATTTATAGTAAACCTGATTTAATGTGTAGCTCTTTTCTTCTGCTGGCCTAACCTGTCTGTTGTCTCTCTATAAATCATACCCTGTCATCCCATTCATTATCACTTTCTAGTAAATTTCTGAGATGCAGAATAAATATGAATTAAAAATACCATTATATAAGATCTTAAAATGTCTAAGTGATAAAATAAATTCGTAACATATCTAGACTTCGGTCTGAATAAACTGACTTCTAAAATCTTTGAAAACTGGATTTGATCACTGCAGCCTAGACTCTTTTTCATTTATTGTGTATTTTGACTGAGAAACAGTTTAGTCAAATTAAAAATGTCAGACATAAAAATAATTTCTGTGACTGGTTAAACTGGCCAAATTTCACAGCTCTAATGGTGTTATATAAAACTGAAGTTAGTCCCTCAAACTGAAAATCACTCAGGAAGCCATAGAAGATGAGGCCTGAATTAAAATATTTCTTCAGAGGGTCATATATTAAGCAGTATTTGTCCTCTGTGTCTTGCAAGACCCTGTGCTATAGCTATAATCTATAACAGTAATATTTGTCCTTTACATAGCCTCACACATCTTCAAAACATTACACAAATACTAATAATGTTCACTAAGTCCCTCTGAGGTAGATGTATGTATTAATAAATGATTTCTAATTACATGATTAGAAGATATTCTAATAATGAAACAGTATCTGACAATTGTATAATCTTGTTTCTTGTGCACCTGGAGGTTGTTTAACATTTTAACTATTAGATGAGAAAATGACTTCTTTGTTTCTTTCAAAAGCGAAAGAAAAAATATTCAACATGCTTTGCCAAAAATTTGGAAATACGCTTTATTAAGAAGAAATTGTTTTTTCTGAATCTATCCAAGGGAAAAGAACATCTCATCAGGTCAAAAGGATTTAAAAAAAAAAAAAAAGGCTCTCTGAAATCTCTGCTGTCGCTGATATTTGTTGCTAGTATCCCAAGCAGTGTTTATACAAGTGCCAACTATGATCTGTAGAGTTAATTAAGAACTAAATGAGCAGTTACAGGATAATGCTTTGAATAACTAGAAGCAAAAAATTAGTTTAAAAATTTATTCATGTCCCTCTACCTTACTTTTTCCCAACTAACAATAATCAGTTCTTGCCAGAAGTTCAGCAATTTCCTGGCCATGAAGCTTTTTCTTCAGTGCTGGATCTGCAAATTTGAAGCTGGAAGTAGGAAGCTAAGTATTTGGTAAATGTTGATCAGGGAGATCAACTCCTCTATACCTTGCAATCCTAGTGAAGGAAAGAAGCTTCTTCAGGGATTTGTCCTAGGGATCTAATTGTGTTTGGAAATTGGTCTGGATGACTATGCAGGCATTTATGTAAAGAGATTTTTGCCCACTAGAGTCATAATTAAAGAGAAATAAAAGACTAGCTTTGAAGGTTTTCAAAATGTGTGTCTAAATATCACTGTTGCAATGAAATGTTAAGCTTTTTTTAATCACTAGAGTAATATCTAGCATGATTTGTAAGAACTACTTGTGTGTGTATGTGTATGGATGCACTAAGGTAGGCATATGAAGAATCTTCAGCAGTCACTGTATTCTCTCCACCCACACATAAATCTATTTATTTAAGTAAGTGCTGAATCCTTCTGTGCTTCTTGAAAAACTGCAGCTCTTCTGAAGACTGAGATAAGCCAAACAACTCATATTATCCAGAACTAAGTAGTGCATATAAAAATAATTTAAGAACCCAATGGAATGATACAGAAAAGGTTAGCATAACTCCCACTCAAAGATTGCTTGCGAATTCATGGATGGAGAGAAGACTGTGTCTTCCTTGAGAATAACTGACCCTACTTACCTGAAGGGACCTGCTGAGAGACAGGTTGGCCAGACAGAAATGAGAGAAATGGGGATTTTGTAGCTTGCTTGGAGAGAAAGAGAATATTGAGTTGAACAGGGAGTGGACACAGACAGGTCTCAGAGACTTGTAAGGGAAATCTTCTGAAGGCATGGAAGACAACTGGGTAGGGAGAGTTTAATACAACCTTCAAAGCCACTGGAAGCTCCTAGGACAAGAACTGACTTTGCAAACTTTCAGGCAGGCCTGGAAAGATTTATTTTCAAATGTCTTGTTGGTGTGTCTCAACTAGGAGAGTCATGTTTTCTTCCTTTAAAAGATAACTTACTCTGATTTGTATTCTAATAAAATCTGGGCATTAAAGATTCATAGGGCCTTTGCTGTGCTTACTTTCAGAAAGAGTTGCTGGCAGCTCAGTCTATACATTTGATCTGTACATAAAAAAAAATCCTTTAGGGTGGAAGCTACAGCTTCCTATGTGATGATGTTTATTAATCTTCTCTAGCAGTAACAGCACACTGAAACATTAGACATTTCACTGTATAAGACATCATTTCTGTCCCTGGCTCAGGTAATGGAGTTTCTTGATTGCCTTTAATATTCTTAGGTGCAGTACACTGTCAGTAAGCAGAGAAGTCTCTGAAGTAACTTAGCCTGGAATAAAATCAGCAGATTCATCATCCAGATGAAGTTATTTCTATAATGATGCTTTCTCTGTGAGAAATCAGATTGAGTTGAGAAAACAGTAAGATGGATACTTTTTGTTTCTTGTCCATTAAGTCAAGCGTTCATGCACAAGACCATTAGTCTATTCCTATGNTTCATACGCTTGCTTCTGCAGTTTTTTATAAATATTATAAAATATTGTAAATGTTGTTTTGAAATCTCAATGTACAATCAATTTAGAACCACTTATGGAAGAAATATTTTTTTGCTGGAATGCATTAGTATTTTTCTGTGTATGCATAGAATATTTTATTATTGCTGTGATTAGTATTAAGAAATTGGTGCATGCAAGATGGCAGACATCATCAGAAGGACTAAGGCCTACACAATACTTTTTTTGTAGCAAAATACAGGTCTCTTGTGTTCCCTATATGTGTTTTTCAAACACTAGAAATCAGCACACATGTTTTAGCACAAATTATAAATGAAATGATCCACACATCCCTGGAAAATGATTACTGTCATGCTTTGTAGCAGACGTGCACTTATTGCAAATTATGTTTCATTAACAAATGTGGAAGAGTACATGTTAAAAGCAATGGCATTCCTTAAAGCTTTTAAAGGGTAATATGTCATCTGCTAAATGTACTTGCTATAATTTCGCTAAATGTTTAGAGAGGACAAAACAGCAGACAATACAGATTACCATTGCAAATGAGAACAACGAAGTGAACACAGATCCAAGGGATTTGATTAAAAAAAAAAATCCAGACGTTTAACTTGGGCAGTTAAATTCTGCTGTTCATGTGATTTTTGTGTTTAACTGAACTAATGGCTCCAGTACAGAGAAAATGGAATCATTCCATTGAACGATATATAAAAATAGATGTTTCACTACACTTGTTGCAAATTTAGAGAAGATGTTGTAATTTTAGCGAAAAATTGCAAGAGCCCTGTTGAACATCATTGACACAAGTTAAAGGATTAACTGGTTTCACTTGATCCAAAGTTGGAATACTATGATTTAACAAGTATAAAGAAAAATGGGAAAACAAAAAGACTACAGTGTACTAGTTTAAGATGAAAGAGGTTGAAATGAAATCTTCATATCTGGGTAGGTAATCCTTGCTTCCTAGATTGGCATTTTGGTGGTTGAGGTACACCTGATTCTTGGTGGAGATTGACATCCTAGTCCTGCAAAACCCAGTAAAAATTGAAAGTTATTTGTTTCTTACTAATTCTACTCACTTTTACTATAAAGAAAAATTCTAGCTTCAAACAAACAGGTTTGAAAATTTTGGATTTCAAGTCTGATGCAACAGTTTTCAACCACAAATGTAGAAGCTATTTGTAAAGGGCTATTGCATTTATTGCCCATAGGGGAAATCTGAGTCATGAGGTATTAAGGTGACCCGAGTATGACTGCAGACTAGATTTGCAGTGAAGCTAGAAAGGGAATTGAAAGTCTTCTATTCCTTGATCACTGTCCTGTTCATTGGACCGTAGCCTTTTATCCTTGTTCTTTCCACATGGGAAATTATTTAGGTGCATTAGGAGTTTCTTGTATTGTGCTGTTCATGTTACTCCTCAAGCCTTTGTGAGGGTGGACTTTGTTGGCACTTTCCAACGTCAATATATTTTGTCTGGTGTGATAGTAGTGAAAGCAGAGAAACATTGATTTATTTTCCCCCTTGACCAACAAAAGAGAAAGAGGTATGCTGTATAATTTTAACAGAGCACTGACAGAAGGCATAGGCAATATCACAACCCCTTCGCCTTTTTTACCTGGCAGCAAAGCCAGAATTTAGGAAACCTCACTTGTGTTAATGGATTTGAATGCTTAAATTGTAACTAGAAAGTTTGACTACTGATGTATATTCAGACTTTCTGAAGACATTGTCCTGGAAAGATTCAGACTTATAAGTTATGACTTGCCACTCAGGTTTATGACAAAAATATTCTGTACTAAAGATAAAGCCCCGTCATTATTTTACACAGCAAAAAGAAAAAGAAAAACAGGAAGCTGAAAAAGTTGACGAAGGAAGAGGCGAGGGCAGGGATGTTTATAATATGAGAAAGCCCAGGCCTCTGTTAATTGTAAAGTTTACACATATTGTATCAATATATAATTGGAATATTATACATTCTGGATTATATGTATTCCAGAATTCTCTATGTACACAAAGCAAATTCTTTAGTGTTTTACCATGTCGCTTACTATGTCTGCAAATGTTCTGAGGAAGAGAGCAGAAAGACATCTGGGACCTTGAGACCAACTCACCAAGTGTCATATCCTTTATATGACTACAACAAAAATAATTCCCTGTCTGATGCAAAATACTGAAATTTTAAAGTCACAGTGTGCCAAAAAAATACGTAAAATCAGTGGTTCCTTTTTGTTCCCTAATGTGGTTACAAAGTCTCCTCAGAAACTGAATAACAGCTGTGCTATGCATTTTACTTTGGTTTGAGCACTGGAAGTGTGCCTGCTGACCCACACTGGGCAGAGATCTGAACTAGGAGACTGCTAGCAACAGATTTACTTCTTTCTACAGACTTGTACTTCCCCATGTACAAAGTATTATTCCTTCAGGTTTATGACTGAAGCAAAGAGACCGGGCCCCAATGGAATCCAATGGAATATTCAGACCTATTTAACAGTGTGGAGACCAAGCAAGTTAGGTGCAAACCTAGGGTCAAACCAAGTCTAAATGTATCATATAGATGTAACCTAATATGCTAGCCATTTGCTTGTCATTTAAATATGATTGACTATCAATATAAGAGCACAGGGGCTTCAGCAGAATGGGTACAATCCGGCCTGTATCACTTCACCTAAAGGTGTTTGCTAATGTGCTTCCCAAGACAGCACAGATGCAGCCAAGGGGAGCCCGGGGAATGAAACTTGATGGGGAGGGGCGCAGGAGAGGATGGGTGAGGAAATAACTCCGATTTCCTGAGACACATAAAATGGCCCCACATTCCTAATTCAGAGAGCAGAATGCCTCCTTGCCCCAGATACTGCCCTTCTTAACACAAATAGTAATGGTAATGCTCAGTGCTTTACAATATAGATATGTGTATGCTGCGGATGAAATAGACTATGGGAAATTCTTGGTCATAGGATAGAGGGGAAAAATAATTTCAATGCTATGTATGTGCTAACTATCTAACATATTTTTCCTGAAGTAATTTCTGATATGAAGGTTTTCTTTTTGAATACTATATTCTGAACACGTAAAGATTCATTCTAATGTCACCAGCAAAAGCTATTTGCAGGCAATGGGGCTTTTTTTCTACCTTCTCTGAATTTTCAAGAAATACATGCCACTACAATAGAAATCTTGTCTGCAATATTTTAAATGAATACAGTGTGACATCTGACAGCATATATTTTCCTAAGAATTGAGGAAGTGATAGACACATCCAAACTATCAGTTGAATTCTTTTGGACTCTCTCTACTTATTCTGTCTGTATGTATAAGTACTTCTCCTGCCTTAGCAGTCTCCGTTCTGCACCCACTCCCTAAAACAAAGATCAGCAAAAACTCTGGACAGCATAGTGTTTACAATGCTAGGAAAAAAAAAAGCCAAAACAGTTTTAAAGAACAAGAGTAATTTCTGAAATAAAATAAAAAAGGCACATGCATCTTTGAAGTGCTTTGTACAGTGTAACTAAAAAATAAATTAAATCTCAGGAGGGGATTTTAAGACAAGAAAAAAAATTTCTCATCTATTGCTTAGGACGAGGCAGAATTTAGCACTCCTTATTTATTTTCAATGAAATATTACTTCAATGCTTTAACTCCTGTCATTAAAATTCACAAAGTTTATTAAAAATACATCATACCGTTCCCTATGGGAGCTTCTCAAAGTCTCTGAGGGTCATAAGCATTTTTTTTCTTGCTCCTCATTCTATTAACACAGTGAATTCCCCAAAGAAATAAGAATGAAAACTTGGTTTATAAAGCTAGGCAGAAGATAAGGTTAATTTAGAGGGCTGTGGTTTTTTTCTCTTTAACCTAATGGAAACAGTGAAATTTTAAATATCTTTTATGATCTCTCCTTAATAAATACTCTGTTTCTGTCCATATAATTTCAGATTTTATTAATGTATTTATTTATTTATTAATGCACATCCTCTTTTTGTGTACACCCTCATTTGCCTTCAAAGCTATTTGAAATTTAATAGAACTCTGTATATTAGAAGATAAAAAATAATTGGACAGAATTAGTAAAAGTGTATTTTAATTTCCATCAAGATAAAAAATAAAAGGGCTTCAGTTACAAGAAGCAGGTAGTGACAGCGGAAGAACAGCTGCTTACTGTTTACTTTAATTAACACAGTTGGAACAGCCAACTGATAATTTAAGAATAATTAGTTTTGAAAGTGTTTTAATCACTATTTTGATTACCAATAATTGAATACAGATATTCCAAAAGGGAAACTGGAAATTACACTTCCATTGGATACCTTTCATTTTAGCTTGTAAACTACGAAAACTATGAAGACTGATTTATTCACAAATAACTATTGGTGATTATGTTGTCTGGTAAAATTACTTTCTTTATACCAAAATTTAAAACACTGCACTTAAAATATTATTTCTAATTCTTCTATTTTTATTGTTTCATTAAAATATGTTAATCCAAATGTTTTTCTAACTAAGTAACCACTTTTTACTGATTCTTTTTACACTTTTAAAAAATAATCTTCTTCCTACAGGGAAACAAAGTTTTGTTATAACCTATCCTATCCTAAAAAGGCACAAGTACAGCGTGCATCAAAAGGTAGAAGGCAAGGCCAAATTCAAGAATAGAAAGTTTCAGATTTTTCTTATATTATCCATTTCACTGTGAGTAACACAGATTTCTACAAATAAGAGAATTGGGCTAAAATTTTATAAATTTTTACTAAACTTTTCTTTGAGCTTTTCTGTGTTGTGGACCACTTCCTCTCACTATTTGCAGAATTACATGAGAGAGGAAAGCCATAGGGGATTTGGAGCCACTGTGGAGGAGCAAGGTCTTTCATGTCTCTCAAAATATCTCAGAGATGTCTTCAACATCTGGAAGCCTTTGTAATGTCCATGTGTTTTGGAAGCGAAGTACTTTGCAGATGAGAGAGGGCAAATCTAAAGCCTCAGCCAAAATGCTTCCTGAGGGGCTGAACAACTAAATTACTCAGCCAGGTGTATGATTTGCTTCAGAGGCCTGGCTGGGTCCTGAATTACACAGAAGGAAGCTCGAGTTCACAATATTGTCTTGTTTATGCAATTAGCAGCAGGAGTCCAAAAGAGATGCAAAACAATATCCTCATAAACAGTATTTTAGATCACTTTTTTCTAAATGTAATCGATGTTGTAAACAGTGAGATATGGGAATTACAGTATTATAAAACACAAAGTTTTACAGATTCATTCCTTTTCAGCAGAGAAAGTCAAACCTGTCTGATCAGCTTCAGGTTTTCTGATTTAACGAAATTCCATTGAAGTCATTAAAGCTATTGGATAATAACCAGCTTATCACAGAGGACAATTAGCCTGATTTGAATTTTTTTTTTTGTTCCTAATGGTGAAAAAATCATTAGTCTGAAGTGATGTTTCTTGTAAAAAAGAGCCTTTCTCACCATGAGCTGGTTTTTTTTTTTGGTTTGCTTGGGTTTTGTTGTTTTTTTTTTTAATTATTTATGTGTGTATAACCATATTGCCTTTATAGAGTGTTCAATTTTGTGTTCTCAGAAAGTAATTTAGAGATGTAATAATGTTGAAGATGCTATTCCTTATATTCTATAAATATGGTATCAGAATATGCATATGGACTATTTCTTGTTACTAGAATTACCTGAAGGGCTTGGTAAATGATGGGAAGTAAGATTATTTTCCAGATTTAAATAGCTATATGGTGATAAGTGTTTTGGGGTTTTTTGTTTGGGTTTTTTTTTTTTTAAAGTACGTGTCAAATATGATTCAGTTAGTGTTACTGCTATATCTTTTCTTGTGTCTTTGAATATTATGTTTGTTTTCTGCATTCTGCTTTTTGAAAGTTATATGTAGTATAGCAGGAGGTTGACCTTTCTGTTGTAATTCTCTCATATTCATAATTAGTTTGTATTTTTTATTGTTTAAATCATAGTGCATGGAATACAAATTCTTTATTTCAAGTTAAAAGCTTTGTCCCAGGTTTAAATGTCTAGGACTTTTTGGTCATTCTTTAAATGTATGAAGACTAGTAACTAGAAACGGGAAGAGTAGCTCTTTATAAAGTGTTAAACATATATGACAGTTGCCATAAATGTGAGTTACCATTTCTGTATCATAGGCCTTTACTTTGCTTTGGAAATAACCAATTTGTACCTGTGTTTTCTGTGCTGCACAAGTTGATGTCTTGAAATTAATTTTGTACTTAACTCCTCTTGGGGGAATGATGTGTATTCAATGTTGCTGAAAATGTATTGACTGACTTAAGTTGTAACACCTAAGTGGTGATAATGTTGAATAATGTTTTAGTGGGTGACAGTAAGAATGTTTGTTATCTGGGCTGGAATTCATGATGTTAACTTCTTGCTATATTTGAACCTTGTAGCAAAATAGGGAAGCTATTAAATATCTTGAGTCAAAACAAACTCAATATTTCCTTGATTGTGGAGTTTTTACCTTGCATTTAATAAGAAAGCCAGTCTGACATTCAATTCATATTTAACTATGAATTGCTCAGCTGCTCTACTCTGCTCTTCTTTTATCCTTGCTGGAAGAGCTGTCCTTTTGTAACATTAAATGTTTAACCTATAATTTATTTTTTTATATTATATACAAGTAGTCCACATCTGTTATCCNCCAGTTCCTGTCACACACCCTGCCTTCCCCCTCCACTTCTGTGGCAGCCCCACCTAAACAGTCCCCAATATCTGTTGTCAAGAAGTTAAGCTTCCAGTTCCTCCTCTTTCTCTGTCCCATGTTTCCTTATCTCCACACATAACAACTTTAGAGCTCAAGTTTACATATGCACTTCCACCTTCAGGAATAAGGAACAGCATTAAATTGCATGAAAAAAAAATCTGTAGGGATTTAGTTTTGTTCATTGTCACCAATCTAGATAACCTAT
>WEKW01023378.1:29484-42840 GCA_013389905.1 Sula dactylatra | reverse complement strand
ATTTAGGAAGCTGTTCTTCTGTGAAAGAATATCTGATGCCTAAAATTCCTTAGTTTAACTTTCCTATGCCATCTTTCACAGTCCAAGCAATTATTGAAGTAAAACCCACCTTCTGAAATTACTAAACCTCTTCATGCTACACTTGGTTACCCTTTTCATTCTTCCAGGTATATGTTTCTTCTCTCTCTGTACCCACTCTTTTGCATCTGTTAGCTTGATTATTTTTTAAAAGGTCCAAAGCTAGAGGTAATGGACCTTTAGAAACCATTGCCTTTCAAGCAACAAAAATAATAAACATCCTTACAATTGCTGAGCTGTCATTACCAACAAGGTAGCGTATGGATGGATAGGTTAAAATGAATGTGTTCAACAGGATAAAGTGTTTTCTTAGTATCAATGTTTAGTGAGTAAATTATAAAAAAAGCATGAGAAAAAACAATCCTGTCATCCTTGGATTATTCCACAGTCTAAACCTTTGGTTAGACAAAAAAATTCTCGGTTTCTTTGCTGATTCTTAAAGAGTATTATGCACAGTACATAACTTGGGTAGACTAGACCCCAGGTTGTCTTAACACATCAGTACCTCCTGTCATGATCATGCTGCCTTGTTAAGATTTATGTTATGTAAGGCGGTCATTCTTGGTCTATCTACAAAACTCACGATCAAGTTTCAGTAATACTGCTGTTATTCATCACAATATCACATTTTATTTATGGGTCCCAAGTGTTCTGTTTGAATTCCATGTAATATATATTTTTTTCATGAAGTTAATCTCAGTAGTTAAATCTTAGAACAGGATTGTTGCTAACTAAATCAGTTTTTGGTTGACAACTTCAGAAAACATAATGTAATCTGAAAGAAGATCTGGCAATGGAGTATTTAAATAATTCATATTAAAGAAATCTAAATTTTTCAATGAAATAACATATAATGAATTTTGAGAAATGTTCTGCATATGTTGTTGGATAACGTCACTGGCTTCAAATGAGTGTGTCTTCCTCCTGTGGCTGTTACAGACACTGGGGTTAGCAAATTTATTAGCTTCAATCCTTCATTAAGACCAAGTGGAAAATCAGTTTAGGTCTGTGATATAAAAGTAGAAATTACCATAGAAGGACCCTAGGAAAGCCTGGGATGGGATATTTCCAAAAAGATGAGGTTAACAGATAGGTAATGCTGAAGATGTGGTGATTGATGACAGTTGTGTTAACCTTTGCCAGCAGGGCAAACCAAGACCACAGAAGCAGTTATGAATGTGACAGAATTCAGGAAGATAAAAACAAACATTTGCATAGCACTTGTAGGGTTGGTGTCTTGCCTGTTTATGGCCAGCTCTAGAATCACCTGAGTGCCTATAATAAATTTTAAACTAATTTCTAAACTGATGTTCAAAAACTAAAGTCTTATCCATCTCTGCACAGTTACTATCTGAAAAATGCAGGTGCCTCAATTCTGACTTGGAGTTCTAGCTTAATTTACATGCTTTGTTCATGCCTAGAGTTCCTAAGTCCAAAATAAGTGCAAACCAATATCCTCATTGATTTTTTTTTTTAATCTCTTGCATGAATGCCATTAATAATATAGTCTGTGAAACACAGGAATGACAGGTTTATAAAGCAATTTCTTTACATATTCATCCCTTTTTAGTGGAGGTGGAGGTAGTGTCAAATCTGACTGATTTGCCCAAATTCCAGCCTGTCACAGAGTACAATCAGCCTGTTTGCAGAGGGCTGAGAAGGTTGTTGGTATTGCCTAAGCACTGGCAGGATATAATATTTTTCCTAGTACTATAAATCTTGGTGAAACCCATAGAACTTTTTCTAGACAAGATACCTTTTCCTTCAAGTTCTCACATGTCACTGCCATATAGCTGCTTTTTCTCTCTTTAAAAAGAGAAAGCCTGTAAATTTTTGTTTCAAATTCCATTCAAGATTTTGTCAGCAAGACAGCCATTGTTCCAGTAGGAAAGTATGATTCAGTATTGATGTTTATTTACGATGCATATTCTTTTTTTAGCTGGATGATGAAGAGAATGCTTAAGCATCAGATATGTTTAAATATAAACATCACTAAATATTGAGAATATTACTTTGGGTTTAAGAATTAGAGTATCTTGGAAAAATGTATCTGCTATATCACAACAGCTACTTTTAAGTCTCGGTGTATTGTGAAAAGGTGTATGTGTTACCACCATGTTAGTGAAGTTATTAATAAATTCTTTAGGCATTTTGATCACTTTTTGCTTGAATATAAGAACCTTTGAGTATTAAGAATATTAAATTATTGTTCCTATTCTTAAATTAGGACCTCTTTGTACTAACTGGATGCTGAAATGGAGTTCTGAGAAAGTATTTTCATTTCTCTCCAGTAAACCAAAGCAGGCCCTCATTGCCTCAGCCTGGATGCTCCTGTGCGTGCAGGCTGCTATGGAGCACCACTGAAGCATGTCTCTAAAGAATGCTGGAGAAATATTAATCTGAAATCCAGATTTGGAAGGCCAAACTCAACCTACTCCCCATGCTTAGTGTTTTCTGTGTGCAAGTACTGTGACTTAAGCCTAGCTTGTAAGAAACAGTAGGTGTAAAATCTTGTGTGGAATTTAGGCTGAGTTTGATGAAAGATGTCCAATTTGGCGTTGTTTGTTTCTGCCACAGCAGCAGGGACCCTTGAAGAAGGAGGGCAGGGGGAGGAAAATGCTACAAGGCTGGCTATCACAATCCCTTTCTTCCTTTGTGGACCCAGTGACTTGTTTAAGCTTCTACATATCTTTCAAGATAACGAAAACACTCTCCAGTTTAACATTCAAAGACTTACTATTGAGTTCCATAAGGTTTAAATATGATTCCTATAAATCCCTGTGACAGTGTATAGCCTTTTCTAGTATGAGGTGATGAGGAGTCAAGTTTCCAGACTCTTAGCCCCATAGTCAACTGAGTAACTATGTTAACATGTCTTGACGTATGCAGTAGATCTCAAAATACCAACCTGCAAGATTCAATGTTTAAATGTCATTTGAAACTGATAATTACTCAGAATGAGAAAATTCCCTCATTAGAAATTACATCAGTAATTAGGGTAATAATCTGTGTCTAAAAATGCTTACAGAAAAGACTAGTTATATCACAAGTTTTAATTAACAAATGTTAGCTGATAATTTTAACTGCCTGCACTGAGAAACTGATGCTTTAGTAGCTTTTTTTGTTAATGTAATATGACATAAGACTTTGGGAGTTCTGAACATACACACACAGGCAATACGTGTGTATATAATAAAAGACAGTCACTCAGTCGAATAGCTTGTCAAAACATAGAATGAGGCACAACCTGGAAACATAATAAATTGACATTGTGAGAACCGGTATATTCTTCCTATTAAGTAGCTGAAGTGAAATGGATGCAATATAGACTGCATTTATTCTGGCCTTACAGTTGCTAACGTTCTTCTTAAGCAGTTTTGCAGACCCAAAGTATCCCATGTGACCCAGGAGAAGATGCACTGAAGAGAGGATGGCATTTTTGCAAAGTGAATATGGAAGTAAAATTTCTTATTTCTGCAGCAGCTTTTCAGCTTAGTGCAGTGCTAAGCTGGGCTCAACTTGGGAACTCTGTTCTAAGGTGTATGTAGATCTCTTGACTTCATTATCAAAGCAAATAAAGTAATGAACAAGCCTTTGCTTTTTTTAGACTGGTGTAGGTGGACTCTGGCTGCCACTTGTACGTCCCATGATGTAGACACATTCCAAAAAATCTCCTAAAAGGATAATACAGGGGCTTAAGCATATGCATTATTAATTTGGAAGTTTCTTCCAGTGCATAATAATCAGTAGAGAAGACAAATGCCTGCATTTATACTATGCCTAAACTAAGAATCCTAAATCAAATCTAGAATTTCCTCCTAA
Source organism: Sula dactylatra (assembly GCA_013389905.1). Classification (NCBI taxonomy): domain Eukaryota; kingdom Metazoa; phylum Chordata; class Aves; order Suliformes; family Sulidae; genus Sula; species Sula dactylatra. The sequence continues at coordinate 38,940 of WEKW01023378.1, read as the reverse complement.
TGTAAACTTTTGGTGTTGTAAGTGATAATGACATTTTAGAAGTAGGTTAGTATTTTTCTGATATATTTTGCCCTGTGTAACAATATTACAATCCTGCAGCTTTCTTAGCTGTGAGATACCACATTGTAAAGATCCATCTCTCATTTTGACTAAGGCAAGTATCCACAGCTGGATGAGAAATTCCAAGACCTCTTAATGTGTCCTACATTTCTTTGTCATTTGTATCGCTTTTCTTTCTCTAATTATTTGGTATATAGGACTTCAGAAAAATAGACTAATATTGAAATACAATTATTATCAATTAAAAAGCAACAAAACAGAAACTGGACGGGAAGAAAGAAAGTAGGGTTGGGGAGACAATGTCCTCGGTTACTTCTAGCAAAAACAAAAAGATCCCACCTGTCTGCCCTTGTATTCCCTTTCCTGAATAATTCAAAGCAGTAAAGTATAAAAGCCAAAATGTTATATATACTATCTGCATTAAAGTGGCTAAAAATAAAATTTTGGTATTATCAATATAAGTGAACTATTAAGCTGAGAAGGCGTCTTTCAGAGTCATTGTGTTTGTTAAGCTGAAGCACTGCTGTATGTTAGCTCTGTTTTGTATCATTAAGTTTGTTTCATTTGGCATTATTTTCAAAGGAGACATATATCAGATATAGCTTAAACTCATAAATGTATCATTTAATATAATTTAAAAAAGCTAGATTTTCAAGATCTGACATAATTTGGAAATCTGGTGATTATAACTGGTACTAGTGTGCTTCACTCAATTGACCCTTCCATCTTCTATTTTTCCCAGGCAATTGTAAAATGACCTTAAAATCATGTAGAGATCCACTACAGAAGTACTTCTTATTTCATAGTAATAACACAGCACTAAAATTCTAATAACTCTATTCCTCTGTAATAGATTATGTCTTGTTAAATTGTGAAAAAAAATGTTGCAGGATATATAATTAGAATATAATTGCTTCAGTGCATACCTGTCTAAAAATGTATTTGCCTTTAGTGATGTGCATGAATGTATCTAGCCTAATAATCTGCTCTTCCCTTATAATTTGATATCCTGCTGCTTAAACTACAGTACATTTTATATTAACCTTTCCTACACTAGACAGTAATGTGGACATGCATGACAGAAGCTTATTTCTGCTGGTTTAGATGAGGGCCATTGCTTTTGCTGAACACTGAAAATAACTACTAGTTTGCTTTGATATTAAAATTGAAAAGTGGATGTGAAACACAGGATAAGGACCTTCTCGGGCAGAAGGTGCAAATGAGTTCTGAGCAATATGAGAACACCTCTATATTAAAGAGCAAATAAACAAAACATTTTGAAGTGATGCAGTTCAGAGCATTTTGAAATACCAAACATCAGAAAAAACAATAAAAGACTGAGTGTTGCTGTAAAGTATGATAGCAAAACAGGTGAGGTAACATTTCATACTTACAATTAAAACTGGAAGTATATCTCTCTCCAGTTAAGTCAGTAGCAACGGTTTGGGACCATGTAGCATTTGTCAGGAATTGATTCCCATTAAATTCAGAGTTTCCCACTGTAAAGAATGGTGAGTAATCAATGAGCAATTAAGAGAAGATGACCTTGAAAGTAACTTATTGTAGTAAATCTGGTATTGAGATAGTGTGGGCAGATTGCCATTAAACCACTCACACCAGTGATAACATGCTGCAGGGGACATCATTTGTTGCTCTTTTCGCCTGGACTGTAGTGCAAATGGCTTTAAGTTTAACTTCTTAAATTCCTGGGACAGCAGTCAACATCTGCCTGTAAATCCTGGTCTGGAGCTTGCTGATTTGTCCCCTGTAACCAGCTGCTACAGATTCCATCTTTATTTTTAGTAGCTTAGAAAAGGTAAACCAAGTCTTAAATATCAAGTACACTTAAAGTTATTAAAGGCAGAAAAGATGTCAATACAGGGAGTGCCAAAGGTGAATCTAAGGACAAGAGCAGCAGAAAGTTTGAATATGTTAATTTGCCCTTAGGTGTTATAACTAGCTTTTATTCCAGGGCTAGGGAAGGAAAATACAGGTCAAATGAAATTCTGGCAAGCGCCATACAGGCAAACATTATTTGCATAATAATTTAAAGTTTTATTGTAAAACACAATATCTCTTTGAAAGCTGTCTTGTCACTTCAAAGAGTCTTTGTCATACTGCCTGTATGCAATCTTGTTCAATTAATATATTCCTTTTTTTTTTTAATTGCTTCACTAATTAATCTCATGCCTGATTTTGCTTGTTGCTGGAATGTGTACCTACCAGGTCAGGAGCTGTTTCCTCTTGAATGTGTAAATGTTCGCCCAGGTAAAATATAAATATATGTATTTGTCAACAAAGATTGGATTTAGCAACTCGCCACCATAACCAAGCGAATTTAGAAAGTGAAGCTACGAAGTGGTTTTGCATGACTATTGGCTAATTGATGACTGGAAAACCACTATGCTGTCCATATGCCTGGACATTTGTATCTTTCCTATTTTTTTGAGTTGTTTATTGTTTTCCATGTTGCAGCACTATGTAGCATTTAAAATTAAGTTCCTGTGTTTTACATAACTGCCCTAGTTGTTACACTCAAAAGCTTGTTATGGACAAAAAGGGGGACATAACTTACGTGTGAAACAAAGAATTTATTGTTAGTCACCTTAAAATCCTAACAGACTTCACTAAAACAAAACAAGGTTATTATGATTAGTGCAGTTAAAATTATACTATACCAAAACGTCCTAATATACCCTTTCTTTCCCCTGGTGTTATGGTCATCATTTTGCTGCACCTCTGGTCCTAAAGGAGTGGGAGTGGGGTTGTAGTGAGTTGTCAGGATGCTGAATTCATGACAGGGAGGAGTGTGAGGCTGGTGATGGAATTTCTTCCTCTTCTTTGCTAGAAGGACAATCACTTTTTTTTTTTCTGTTGTCATTCTAATGTCTGTTTGGGCTATTTTAATATTTTCTAACATGCTGCAACTCTGTTACATCTCAATTTACAATATATAGTATGCTTTATAGGATGTGAGATACTTGGGGTTTTGTTTTGGGGGTTTTCTTGTAACTCATGATGTCATGCTCAGTACATAAAGCTGGGTGTCGTGGTTTAGCCCCAGCCAGCAACTAAGCACCACACAGCCACTCGCTCACTCCACCCACCCCAGTGGGATGGGGGAGAATCAGAAGACGAAAAGCAAGAAAACTTGTGGGTTGAGGTAAGAACAGTTTAATAATTCAAATAAAATAGTGATAGTAATAATGGTAATGATAAAAATAATGATTATGATAATAATCATAATGATAATATAATAAAGAAAAAGAAAATAACGAGAGAGAGGAATGAAATCCAGGGGAAAAAAAAAGGAAAAGGAAAAAAACCACAAGTGCTGCAACCGCTCACCACCCGCTGACTGACACCACCAGTCCCCGAGCCGCAATCGCTGCTTCCCCTGGCCAAGTCCCCCCAGTTCATATACTGGGCATGACTTCACATGATATGGAATATCCCTTTGGCCAATTCAGATCAGCTCTCTTGGATGTGCCCCCTCCCGTCCCGGCTTCTTGTGCACCTGGCAGAGCATGGGAAGCTGCAAAAGTCCTTGACTAGTGTAAGCGCTACCTAGCAACAACTAAAAACATCAGTGTGTTATCACATGATTTTCATACTAAGTCTAAAACACAGCACTATACTAGCTACAGTGAAGAAAATTAACTATCTCAGCTAAAAACATGACACAGGGGAAGCAGAATTAAGGTGGGGGGATGTTTGGAGTGATGGCATTTGTCTTCCCAAGTAACCATTACGCGTGATGGAGCCCTGCTTTCCTGGAGATGGCTGAACACCTGCCTGCCCATGGGAAGGATTGAATGAATTCCTTGTTTTACTTTGCTTGCATGCACAGCTTTTGCTTTCCCTATTAAACTGTCTTTATCTCAGCCCAGGAGTTTTCTCACTTTTGCTGTTCTGATTCTCTCCCCCATCCCACTGTTGGGGAGTGAGTGAATGGCTGTGTGGGGCTTGGTTGCTGACTGGGGCTAGAGATGTCCTCCCAGCTTCAGATACATTGCTGTTTGGTCTGTTATTTTCTGGGGCAGATTAATTGCATTTGTCTACCCTTAAACAGGATCATAATGCTGGAGGAAACAAGTATGTGTGGTTTCTCTGTAAGGTATTCTTTAATCGAAAAGTGAGAATTATGTGTGTTGACAGGTTTATGTGCATTCTGCCTTATAGCATATGGTGGTGCTGATAAGAATTTGTAATGGTCTGTCTAAAGGCCTCACATCTTTGCAATGTGCACTGCTAAGTGCCTGACATCCCATGCTCATTTTGCTCTTCGGTAGGGGAAAAAGTGAAATACAATATTAGAGCTTGAATGATGACATTCATGCAACTTGGTGGCTTTTCCTGAACAAGACTAATGGGAGGGGGGAAAAATATCCAACAACCCTCTTCAGTTACTTTTTTCCAGTGCCAGAATAAAGTGACTTGATTTAAGTAGAGAGAATTGATTTACACATCAAGTAAAGTTATTTATAATAATGTTTTTTAGGTATCTTTAGTTTAGCTATCTCTCTCTATCTTAGTGTATCTATATCATCTGGTTTAATAAAAGATATGACACTTTCCCCTGTATCTCTGATGATCTAAGAATGTAATGACACCAATAGTACAGCTTTGTCTTGCATAACATTTTGTGTGCTTGTGCTAGTGTAGCTTACCCGCTCCTCCTCTAAGGAGCACATTCAGAACCAACTCAATTTAAATGTAGGCCAAGAAATTTCAGGCTTAATTCAGAAATTTATGGACTCATCAACAGTGCTAGACTTGAAACATTAATCTGTTATACTGTATTACAGCACAATCATGCCAAACGTAGGTAAGGGACTGCCAGCTGTTTTAGTCTAAATGTCGATTTTTTAAAATGTTACAACTTAGCTACTGGGGGTGGTGGTGGAACAAATGGTGCAGGTTGCATGATCTGCCATGCTGGAAACTCTGGACATCTTAGAGAGATTTTGCTGTTCAGAAGCTGTGAAAACAATTCATGCAGCTTGGATGGCTTTGGGCTGGAAACATAAGCAGGAGGAGGACAAAGGGGGAGTTATGTGGCAAATGGGTATCAATAGTTTTGTCCTTGGTGCTGTGAGATATTAAGCCCTTACCTGAGAAGTCCCCAGAACCTGTAGAAACAGATTTCTTTGTTTTTGTGAATGTGCCAAACTTTTGTCATTTGTTGGCTTGGCTGCCAGGTTCAGATCTTGTAATGAAAGGTTATTTGTTTTGGAGTTCAATGGAGGCAAGCAGGGTTGACAAAAGTGTTTACACTTCCAAAAATGCTCTGCATTCTCTACAGCATAGGAGAAAATTTTGGCGTGCCCCTATGAACTAAAGAATCAACTCCAAAGAATAGCTGTGATATTTTTGTTTGTTTGTTTGTTTTTAAACTTTAAAAAGAGTGGAACATATGGGAAAGGAAAATATTAATTGTAGGTGAGGGCACTGATTTGGATGACTTAAGATTCATCACATTATTGTTTTCAGTGTAGACATCTCAACTTACTTGAAGGAAACCATTTCAAACTTATCTACTTTGGATGGTAGTCTGGACATGGAGATACTAATTAATATTGAAGCTGTCATGGTGTCTTTTGTAAGAATGCATTTTTAGTTGAATACAGTAAGTGAGGCAATGCTATTTTAAGTGTTCCTTTTGGCTTGTTTATGGGAACTGGTAGTAAATAAGGAGAAACACAATTATAACTTATATTTGATATATACAGTCATGCTATCTATTACTGCTTTAGATTACTTGTCTATACATCCTTTTCTGCATTTAGTTTATGTGACAGAATTATTTAGGAATGATTTTATGCACAATAGCTTTTAATATTTTAGAGGTAGTAAAATCATACATGCTATGAGAAACCTAATAACATTTGTATATTTGTTACAAGATACTGATATGCCGAGGACTACACATTAACAGATAGCCAGACTGCAGGAAATAGAGCTTTAGTAAGATGATAATCAAAGAGTAACATCTTAAGTAGAGACAAATTCAAAATTTCCTAGGCATGGTCATTGATAAACTGAATAGAGAGCTTTGAAACTCTGTATAGAGCACCCTTCTCAGGCAGTTACACCTTGCTGTGGTTACCTTAGCCCTTTTCAGCTGATTAACATGTTTCTTAAAACAGGGTCACCAACGGGACATGCTATTTTACGGATGGTATATTCATACCAAATGCAGAGGTAAACCAATTTGTATGAAGTGCACACCTCATTGTCATTAGTCACACGTACATTTTAAGATCTGGATAGGTAGCCTGAAACCATCCTTACACCCAAGTGATTCTTCTAGTGTTGGTACTTTGATACAGGCCCATACTTAGATGCAGACAGACAAGTTTATGTGCAGTTTTGGGAGAAAGTTTGGGACATAGGAATAACAATGTTCTTGTGTTGGCTACATCTGACGTCATGTGTCCCACAACAGATCAGTCATCTGAGTCTTTCCTATACAGTTCTCAGCATTATATGTTGCAAGGTCAGACTGATAGTGCATCAGTTTGACCACAAGGGACAAGGTTGTGGCTTTCTCTCTATAACGGTGTGGACAGACTGAGTCTGAGTAGGCAGAGTCAGGTCAGGGAGCATGTCCTGCCCTGCATCAAAGGACGGTTGTAGAGAGAGCACCTGTCTTGGAGGGTCACAGCAATTTTCATTTTTCAAGTGGAGGGAGCACCTTTCACATTTACTTGATACCAAAAAAGTCCATGACAGATTTCATCATCTTCAGGCTTCTGTGGTTTTAAGTTGTCTTCTTTGTGTGTGTGTGTATTTTGATTTCATGGACTATTTCAGGCAATAAGGAGTGCCAATGCTCAATGTGTCTTTCTCGCTATGACAAAAGGGCAGAAGCAGTGACAAATACAGCCAGCACAGAGAATCAGAATCAATAATTCAGCTTCCTTTCTTCTGACACAGAAATTTGCTGTCCCACAAGCTTAGAGCAGAGAGAGGACCAGTGCCAGTTCCAGTTCTGGGGAACATACTCTTGCAATGGAACAGGTGTCTTTCTGAGGGCATTGATTCAGGAAGAAGGAAATGGAAAATAAGGAGAAATAGGGTGTGAAGTGAATTATCAGGAGGTTATTTTACAGGAGGTCTGATATCTTAGAGGGAGAAGATAACTGTATGTATCTACATGCAGGGACTGTAATATCCTTGAATATACGAAGTACCACATGGGAATTCAGAAAGTAAGGAATTATGGTAGCATTCAAAGTTGGTTCAATTGTTTCTTATACTCATGTCCTTTAGTCTTCACCACTACTATTTTGGTGGACATGATAATGGACAGTAGTGGGCTGAAATTCAGGGGGAACCCCCCCGAAATAATAAAACTCTTCACTCTTTAAGATATGCCTTTTGTTATGCACAACAGTCAATTGAACAGGCTGTTATTGGAGTTTTAAGATGGCCATAAACTTTCTGCTCTATATGTAAAATGAAAAAGTGGATTTAGTTTATAACAATACAAATAATAAAAGCTACTGTAAAATATATATAATTCTCTGAAGTATGAATTTGATTACAAAGAGGAATGCTGACAAAATACACAAGATCTGATGGAGCTAGACAAAAAAGGCAGGAGGATAATTAGAAAACATTACACTAATTTCTTTGAAACTTGAGGGTCTGATTTCCAATATAAACCAATACATTCTGTGAAAGGCCAGCTTGAAAGGTAACTAAAGTTACCAACCAATAGAAGCTTCAGCCAAGGCAAAATATGTATGCCTCTTCCAATCTCATTGCATGCAGGCACATGTTTTGTGCCAGTCATAGTTCATTTTGCACCAGCAATCCATGTGGGACTGCCAGGTGGAAGCAGGGGAAATGAAAATAATGCATGTAAGTGCCTTGAACCTCTGGAAATACGATGCTTGGCATTTAGATGTTAAAAAAATTGTTACTTGTTTATTGTTAAATTAAAAGCCCTCAGACTAAGAGCTCATCTATAATTGAAGTTTACTTTTAAAAGTGAACTTCAGCAACCTCTCTCTCCTCTCTTGCCATCCATTTTTATTGTCCTGAGAAGGCCTGGAAGTGTGTCACAACTCCAAAGATATTTCAAGCTTATGTGTCTTCAAGGAACGATAGATTATGATTAGACACTTCATCTCAAGTCATGAAGTTGAGATCAGCAAGTTTAGCAGTCTTTTGCTATTTTCAGAAAAAAAAAAAAAAAGAAAAAAGGCTATTACAGAATCATGGGGTAATTCAGGTTGGAAAGGACCTCTGAAGGTCATTTGGTCCAACCCCTGCTCAGTGCTCAGCTGTGTATTGTTAGTGGAAATTATTTAAACAAAATAAGCTCAATATGGCTAAAGAAGGACAGGAGACTCCCCCCCCACCCCCACCCCCACCTCTCTGGAGTGGGTCTGAAGGGTTACAGATCAGTTCTGTTAGAAACAGAGACTTCCATATTTGGAGACTGAAACAGGTGATGCCTATCTGAACCAGTGTTTATGCAAGAAAATAAAATTTTAATTTCCTATTTACTGTCCCTGCAGAATTCATCAGTCTCTTTTTCCCTGTATTTCTCTAATAGTGCACCACAGCATAAATTCATGAAGGTTTCTGGTAAGTGGAAGACTATTAAACTCTTGTTTCCACTTTACCAGTGGTAATGGATCACAGTGGAATCCAGAAGCATCTGAAACAGTGCATTAGGTAACCCACCCCCAGTCCAAAATATTTGAGCACACCATCAGCTAGAATTCAAAATGATTGAGAGGGAGAGAAGCTAAAAAGAAAAACAGGTTTGGAAAATTATTTTTCTTTAAACTTTAGCAAGCTTTCTTATGCAAAGCTAAATCAGATGGAGAAAGACACATATGCTCTAGCTGATCATTCAGTGAAAGCTTCTATTTACTGAATGGACTACCACTGTCCTTCATGAGTAATTCCTCTGAATTTAGGGATTCTCTTGCAGAATCAGACCCTTCTTTGTACCCTTTATTGTATGGTCCGATGGTCCATTTCAGCTGTTTAGCTCATATGCATTCTTACTGCACCATTTTAACATTCAGATTCAAGAGCAAGGAGTCTCAGTTACTCCCAGGCCTGCTATAGAAATTTCAACTAAAACTCTATGAAATTAAGTTTTAAAGCTGCTCAGGTTTTAAAGGCTGCCTCCCAGCTACCTTTGGCTCTTCTGCTGCTTTTTGTAGCAAAACACTGATTTTATGTGTACAGTGGCATGGCACAAGCACAACTTTTTGGGACCCACCCATCTCCACTAGTTTTTGAGTGACAGAGATAAGAAAGGAGAAATGTTGTACAGAATAAAGAGGAAAGGACAAACCATCCAATTAGTTTCTAAGAAATAATAATAGCCGTAACTGTTAAATCTGTCACTTCAACCTTGCTAAAACA
>WEKW01023378.1:0-28747 GCA_013389905.1 Sula dactylatra | reverse complement strand
TCGTAAGGGCATTCTTAGGGAAAAAAAAACCCAACCAAAAACCAAAACAAACAAGAAAACCAAACTCACCACAAAAAAACCCACCAGAAAAATTTTCAGAAGAATATGCTCCTAAAACCTCTAGCATGACTACCTGGATAAATTATATGGAGTAAATGAAAATTCTTATTTTTGTAAAATATTGAGTGTGTGAAAAGGACATCCAACTTAAAAAATATTTCCTATAAATTTTATCTTAGCCTACTTTCATGGTAACTTGCTGAAACATTTTACTTTCCATTATAATAGACTAGGAGATTTGTTGTAACAGCTCTGCTAATGAGGCATTACCTGCTAAGCCCTGTGGCATGACTATTTGTAATCATATGACTATCGATCATAATTTTTTTTTTGCTTTAGAAGGATGACAGTTTGACCTAATTTGACATCCTCACCTTCTCAAAAAAAGGATATATGTGGGATTGCAGAGGAGTGTTCACTTGTTTCTTTCCAGAAAATGAAACCTTTACAGGGACACCAAGGTTAGGCTGAGAAGACAGCAGTGGGAAACTGTCATCAGGCTTTAGTTTCTATGGTCTGAAAGCGAAAGCCAGCCTTTCCCAGCACAGAAGAGAGAGATCCCAGTCTCTCTTTTGGATCCAGGTATTTTCCAAACCAGAAATTTGGTATTTCAGATTAAACCTATTGCTAACTTTTGTACAGGACAAAATTTCCTTCTCGCTCCCCCTCTCTCACCAGGCAGAAGTCTTATAAAGGTTTCCTTTNATTGGATTTAATATAGATTCATTTAATTCATTGAATTCAATCTTTTCCTTATTGCAGTTGCTCCATCACTTCACCTTCCTATTATCTTTTAATACGTGCTGCTATGTCCTGGTAATGAAGAGCTACTACCCCTTGGGTTTTGTGTGTGTGGTTGTTGGTGTTGGTGTGGTTGTTGGTGGTTTTTTCCTCCCCAATTCACCTCCTTTGGTTTCTTTTANAAGACAGCAGTGGGAAACTGTCATCAGGCTTTAGTTTCTATGGTCTGAAAGCGAAAGCCAGCCTTTCCCAGCACAGAAGAGAGAGATCCCAGTCTCTCTTTTGGATCCAGGTATTTTCCAAACCAGAAATTTGGTATTTCAGATTAAACCTATTGCTAACTTTTGTACAGGACAAAATTTCCTTCTCGCTCCCCCTCTCTCACCAGGCAGAAGTCTTATAAAGGTTTCCTTTTTTCCTTTTCACTGTGTCAGTATTCAGTTTCGTGTCACATGTAAAGTGACAACTCATTAAACACTATGTATTTAGCATTCATCAGGAAATGTCTTTTTTCACACAACCAATAAAATTAAACAAACACAGCTCCAAAATGTAGATAAATTGGAAGAGACCTTATTTGTANTTTTGTTAATCTATATTGAATTCATTGAAAAGATTCATTGGATTTAATATAGATTCATTTAATTCATTGAATTCAATCTTTTCCTTATTGCAGTTGCTCCATCACTTCACCTTCCTATTATCTTTTAATACGTGCTGCTATGTCCTGGTAATGAAGAGCTACTACCCCTTGGGTTTTGTGTGTGTGGTTGTTGGTGTTGGTGTGGTTGTTGGTGGTTTTTTCCTCCCCAATTCACCTCCTTTGGTTTCTTTTACAGTTTTACTGCGTTGGTAACATCAATATGGGAATTTTACTTAAAATAATTTCTTAAATCTTTTAGGTTTTTTGTTCCACTTGCTAAGGCTTGTCTACATCTGTCGCATGTGTAATCACTTAATGCTTCTTTTTCATTCTTCTTGATTCTCGTTCAATTCCTATTCCAAATTCCTAAGTAGAAATTACTCAGTTCTTTTGTTAATATGGAATATTTTGATTGTGTTCATAGAGTTGTTTTCATTTACAGTCACTTTTTTATGCACTTATTTAAAAGTGTAGTTTTCCTGTCCCCTAAGCCTGAGTACTAAAGTGATGAGTATAGTATAAGAACAGGATAGGAATAATAATTTGCTCAGTCCAGTAGGTGTGCCTGCCTGACTTTTCTTTCTTTTTTTCCTACTATTATCTCAAAGCTTTCTAAGCCCACAATATCCTCCACCTGTTTGGGTTTTTTTGGGGATTTCTGGGGGGTTTTATGGTGGGGGTGTTGGTTTTTGGGGTTTTTTATCCCTTATCAAGGAGCTAGTTTTCTAGAAAGTTCATACTGAGAAAGGAGAGATGTGACTTTCCATGTGCACTACCTTATAATAATATTCAAAAATTACTATAGCACTCTACTGCTGTGAATTTCTTTCTCATTACAGGCAAGATATTTTTGGTATGTGTACAGTGCAGACTTCAATATAGGGAGTACTAGTTAGCTTGGCTAGTGGAACAGAAAAGCAATTTAAATGATTTATCATGATGGAGCAGTATAGTGCCATGTAGTTTATTGTGCATATGCATAGTTCACTGTGGGCTAGAGCCCCTGACGGGCCAATGACTGAAATTTATGCATCACTTGAGACCCTCAGATCTCTCCGTTGTTGCCTAACTTAATAAAATATCTCAATTTCTTCAGTGTACTGGTATAGGTATTGCCTAACTGTTCAAATGCTCACCAAGTCTGTCAGCCTGTTTAAAGCATGGTTATATGCCTAGATGGTAGCTGACCTCTCTAAGTACAATTTCTTTATTCTTCTCTTTATGAAATCTCAGACCATGCCCACAAGAGAAGACCAGGACTAGAAGGGACTTTGGGGATCTCTGTGGATAGTGTCTCAACAGCAGAGAGCTGGACTCTATTTTCATAAGTATATCAAAGCCCATCTCAATAGTAGCTTTTTTTGCACTTCCCTGTCTGCCCCAGCTCCCATTGGAAAGCTACTTACGGGCTTCTGCTAACTTTCCTCTGACAGTTTATTCGTAGCTGTATTTGTGTCAACATTGTTCCTTAGTTAAAGTCACTCTTCTTCCTCCTTAGTGTTTACCTCCCTGAAGTATTTTAGAAAGAAGAGTGAAATTGTACCTCAGCCTTCATTTTGGTAGATTAAAAATCTAAAGCTCTTTTAGTCCTCTCTCCTATGATAGGCTTTCCTTGTCCTTGCCATCTTAATAGCTCCTCCCTTATTCTCTTCCTTTTTAATTATGTCTTAAGCTTGACAGTCACTGTATTCTTAATGATGATGTGCCAGTATTGCATTTGCCTTTTAGATAGCTGTATCACATTAATATCGCATTAGTTAACCTATGATCAACAAATACAATCAGGTCCTTCTGCTGTCATGTTATAAGAATAAATTTGAAATTAAAAATAAGTTTTAATTTAAATATTTTTAGTTATTATTGCACAGCCATGTATTTAGTATTGCTGAATATCCACTAACACAGTCCTTCACGTCATTCACCCCTGTGTTTTGTAAATACTGTCCCCTATCTTTGTGATGAGAGTTACTTTTCTAGCAATGGAAATTTGTAAAGAGATCAGGCCCAAAGCCAATCTTTGCTTCCCCAATCAATCACCCAGCCCAGGAGTTTCCTATTTAATTCTGACTGGTGTTGTCTCCTGTTAGGCCCATTCCTTGCTCAGGTTGGACTTCTATTAATCTTTATCTTCTTTAGCTAAACTACTAGATTTCAATGTGTCAGTGTTAGAGCCCAGATGGATGAGCTCTGACTTCATTACCCTAGTGTGGGAAATAATTTCATTTTTAAAAAGCCCATGTGACATTTTTACTTTTTTTAACAATCAAAATTGACTCTATCTATAGATGGAAAAATGTGTCCAAAAGCCTTGCATGTTATTTGGGGCATACGAAAAAGTCTATGTTTATCAGGCTATTCTTTTCTCTTGAATACAATATATTTTGCTGTTCTTCAGATTTGTTCTCTCCCTTTATGGAAATTATCTTAAAATACATGCTGTCTGGCCTGCCACTTAATTTTTTGGTTCTTCCAGAATTTTGGGATGGAGTTCACCTGGTGCTTATAATTTGGAAATGTTTAGTTCCTTGAGATCTGCTTTCACTTCTGTTACAGCAGTTTTAGTTTCTTTATATACACTTCATTTATTTGACTTACCATTATCTGCAAGGTCAATGTCATGCTCTGTTAAAAACTGAAGAAAACTATCTATTCAGTTATGAAGCCATTCATTATACTTAGCATCCACCCCATCGTTTGCACTTTACAGTGCCTTCTTCTAGATCTCTTAAAAACAAGGTTATACATCTTCACAGCACAACGTCATTTATAGCTGCCCAGCTGAGAACACAGTCACTGTCTGCTCCTGTGCCTCTCAGTGTTGCTCACAGAATGTTTGAGGTTGGAAGGGACCTCTGGAGGTCATCTTGTCCAACCCCCAGCTCAGGCAGGGACACGTGGAGTTGGTTGCCCAGGACCATGCCCAGATAGCTTTTGAATGTTGCCAGAGATGGAGACTCCACAGCCTCCCTGGGCAACCTGCGCCGGTGCTCAGTTACACTCAGTAAAAAAATGTTTCCTGGTGTTCAGAGGGAACCTCCTGTGTTTCAGTTTGTGCCCATGGCCTCTGGTCCTGTCACTGGGCACCACTGAAAAGAGCCTGGCTTTATCTTCTTTGTACCCTCTCTGCAGATGTTTATATACATTGATGAGACCCCCTGAGCTTTCCCTTCTCCAGGCTGAACAGTGGCAGCTCTCTCAGCCTTTCCTGATAGGAGAGATCTTCCAGTCCCTTATTCACCTTACTGGCACTTCACTGGACTCAATCCACTCAGACCATCTCTCTCTTGTACTGGGGAGTCCAGAACTGGACACTATACTCCAGGTGTGGCCTCACCAGTGCTGATTAGAAGGGAAGATTCACCTCCCTCAACCTGCTGGCAATACTTTGCCTACTGCAGCCCAGGATACCATTTCGCCTTCTTTGCAGCAAGGTCACATCTCTGACTCATGTTCAACTTGGTCTCCACCAGGACCACCAGGTCCTTTTCTGCAAACCTGTTTTGCAGCCAGGCAGCCCCCTGCATGTCCTGCTGCATGGTTCTACCTTTCAGCATCAGACTTTTCCAACGTATTCTGTGTGACCTCTGGCCTCCCAACTTGTGGCTGTAATTCAGCTGGAGAGAAAGACACCTAAAAATTGAATTTCGCAATAGCTTTAATTGCTCTGAGCCTGTATGATTTTAGTCTCATATTTTAATGTGTCATTTGGAAGTTATTGGGGATGCTTGCTCCCTGAAGGATTTTATGCATAAGCACAGTGACGACTGTGAAGAGCTCTGTTACTAAAGGAATAAAAGTCATAAATGCAACTTAGCTGTACAGCTGGATCTTTAAAGAGAGCAATGCATATTTACTCTTACAGCTGGCCAAATGAAAGTTAGTGCTAAATAAAGGTGTCACTCCTGTGTCCTTCTAGTTACGTTTTTTTCTCCGCATTGGTAATTTGCAGACCAAAGCAAATTCAGGTCTGTTGTTTCCAGATATCCTAAACCAAAAGCTTTGCTTCTAAGAACACCTAAATGTTCACAGAAAGCAGGTGTTTGTAGAAACAAGACAAAGCAACTGCATAGATTTGACCTCATGAGAAATGTCATCTAATGATCGGCTTTCAGAGATAGAAGTTAAAGAACACTGTTTGTATTATTAATTAATATTTTGATTACAAGCTTCTGTTTAATTCGGGGTGGGTGTGGGTGGTTGGGTGGGGGGAGAAGAAGGGAAAAAACAGGCTACTTTAGGGGATTTTTCCCCTTTGTTAGTTATTTCCTTCATACGAAGGTGCCTGGCTCACTTACGCTTTTAGCAATGGACATTTTGCCCTCTAGTGGTTTCTCTCGGTTACAAAATATGCAGTCGTTTACCTAGGAATGCTTGGGTTTGATTTTAATTTTTAAACTGTGCACTCAAATTCATCAGTCTCTACTTAGATTCTGGTATACAGCTGCAAAGCAATTTTAAGATTATTTTGAAAATTATGGAGTTGTTTTTCTTCTGTCTCTGCATCCACTGATGTACCTTTAAGACTCCACTTTTAATTACAGTGTCCTCAAGTCTGGGATATATTTTATTCTGATAGATTGTTGACAGGAAGTTAAAAGTCACTGCATTTTAATATGAAAGTAGTGGCAAGGAAATTAGTTGGCAAAGATTTTACTTTTAAGTGGATATTTACTTCAAAACAGTGTCACTTTATTGACATTATGAATGTTATTTGTTGCTTCATTTAACAAAACAAAGTAATGAAGACTATATAATAACTGAGGCTGTAATATACTTAATAGAGCAGCATATATCTGCAAAATTTTTCTTTGATTCCATAACAATGACCCAATTATGCTTATTTGGGGCATGAATTGTGGATAAACAGAATGGTTTTAGGTTTATTCTAAGAGCCATAGTCACTACTTTGGTGCTGTGGGAGTATGAGAATGAAGTAGTACCATTTATATTTTAATTCTTGGGACACCAGTGTGCTGGCTTTCTGTTGTAATATTTCTAAGCAATTTTTATTATGAGAAGTGTTACTGAAGTGAATAGCATGTTTCAAATACATGTTTCAAATACAAAGTTTCATTGCATTGTGAATTCAAGTATTTCCTGATTGCTACATGGCTCCCAAAGCATTTAGCTTAACTAATCCCTGAAAAGAATCACAGATGGATTGATGATACCCAATGGTTTTAGAATGACTGGATTAAAATAAACCTGGGTTAGGTGATGCTTGAGACTAACAACTGTAACTAAACTACAACCACACTCTTCCTTACATCAGAACCAAGCAAAATTCCATTGCAAAAAATATTCTGAAAAAAAAATTGTACCTTTTATTCATGCTCTTATGACTCTGCAATAAATGAAAATGTCAGACTAGTCTCTCCAGTGCTGTATTGTTATTTGCAAAACGTTTGTTTATAAATATTTATTAAACCCTTTTCCTCCACTCTAAAATGTAGAAGACTGTATCACCCTAAACACTCCTACTGTATGAAATATTAGTATTTTTCATAGGAAATCCCAATTGTATGAGAACAATGAAATTTTCCTAAAAAACTAGTAGAGATGTGTTTCCATAAATAGTGTAATTTTGAGCACTGGTCTACAAAGATAGGACAGGAGGGCCACCAAGTAAGGAAAATTGTTCCTGAGGGTTTTAGCTGCTGCAGCCCTGAAGAATAAGGGCTGTGGGTTTGCCAAGGTGGCTTGAGCAGCTATGGCATAACTTGGGAGAATGCTGGGTTAAGAATTTCTATGGTTCAAAAGGAATCTGCTTAGGAAGCTGGGAGAAATGTATTAATCTCAGAGAAAATGTCTCTATAGCTTATTTTTAAAAGCAAATTTTTAGTACCAAAATGTTATAAAAATTAGCAGAAATTGTAAAATATGGACTAGTAGAAGAATAGGGATAGAAAGGGTGTGTGTCAGGATTAAAGAGAAAAGAATGTATTTTCCTAATTACTCGTAAATTTTCTTCTCTCTGTAGCTGGTCCTCTGTTTTCCTGCTGTTCCTTTGTTGAGTTGTGTTGTTTTGTTTTGTTTTGTTTGGGGGGGATCGGGGAGAGGGCGAGGGGTTGCTCTTTCTATGAATTCACGGCCACTTCTTTTCCCTGGGTTCTTATGTTCTTATTTACAATTGCTGATGATGCTTCACATCATCTACGGTAGATGTTTCTGGTAGCCAGAATGACCCTGCAGTTCCAAAACGTCATGTGCTGTGAGTGACCAAGGGCTCTGCCTACAGCTGCAAGCAGACTTGACTGCTCCCATGTAGCTGCTGTTGCCCAGAGCTGCCCGCTCTGTCTTCCTGTTGAAGGCTTCTGCCCCTGTAGCAGGAATGAACGAGACAGTTCTGTGCCCCAGCACCTCAGGTCACTGATTTATGAATTCCTTCTTAAGAATTACCACTTAAAATAAATGCTAATAGGAGAGGCTGTTAAATTGTGGTGGCTGTGAGATGAATAGTACTCTCACACCTTTGGAAGTGCTCCCCAAGAGCAGGGGATGTTTTGAGACATTTATCACTTCAGTACTGCTGCTCGATCTCCCTAGTGTCAGGAGTCCATGTCTCCAAAGCTGGACCTGAAAAAACTCCAATGACCCAGAGATCGGAAGATCTGCAAGGTCGCTGTGAATGCTGCATTGAAGAAAAAGGTAATATAGAAAGAAGTTTATTTTGGACAGGCTGGCTTACAACTGACAAATGGCACCATTCTTATTTGGATAAAAGCATTTTTTGTGACGCTTACATAGGATGAACTGTGGTGAAGATTTTTGTTTTAATTTTGTTTTTTCCCCAAAATTTGTTCCCTTATCCTTAGTTCCTACTTGTAATTCTTAACATTATAATTTGTTGCTTTCTTTATGCTTATTTTAACAGCACAAAATATTGTAATTCTTTTCTTTATATATAGTAGAAAAGTAAAGAGTAGAAAAATAAAAAGTAGAAAATTGAATCCAAAAAGAAAATTGTATGTCTGTTTTTGTTCTTCATGAGGAGCACCATAAATCTTATGAATTGTTGTCATAAGCTGTAATATGCTCAGCAGTTGGTGATTGTTAAAGAGATTAATCAGCTGGAGTTAATGTTCAAAATTCTATTGCAAATAGTCTAAACCATGTATTGAATATTGAAAATTATGTCATTATGGCCATTTAAACTGTAATTAAAAATAATTAAATTATCCCAACCAAAGCAAGTATAGTAAATAGAAGAACAGATTAAACCTGTTTTTATTTTAGTTTATCTTTCTCTAATAGATAATGCTAGAGCATTAAAATATCCCCTGGGGAACATTTACTGTAGGTTAATAAAGACGAAAATTATATTTCAAAGTTTTATATCCATGTCAGATGAATATCTAGATAGAGGATAAACAGCTACTGAAAAATTGCCTGGAAACTATCCATCATATTTAGGGAGAGTTTTCTTCCCATTTGCTATGCTAGCATTTTTGCTATAGTGCCAGTGGTCTTAGGAAAAATGGGATCCCCTGGACACATTCTTGCATTATGGAAGGAATTTCAGCCAATCTAAAGTGTTTTTAGAACCCGAGTGCAGCTATTCCTGAAGAATACCTTTTCTCTTCATTTGACCTGGAGTAATTACATGGCACTCTGCAGTTCCAGTTCTGGCGTCCTTCTAACCTCAACCTAAGGCTGACTGCAAAAACAGTGTCTTCAAAAGTTTTAAACTCTTGTATAATACTTTAGCATTTTAATACTTTAGTATTGCACAATATTTTAGTACTTTAATACTTTAGTATTAAACTAGCTAAATAAAATAAGGGTTGTTTTTCCATTTTGTGAGCCTTTAGTCCTTGTTAGGACTATGCAATGCTTTTGTACTTCTGTGTTTCTGCACCCATCATCTTCACCCTCCTCTGAGGTTTAATGACTACTTAAGGCATCAAGACACCATAGTTCTTGCTTTAATTGGTCTCAGGGACTTTAGATTCAATATCGAGTACCTGCAAATGATACTCAACAAGGCTTAGCTCACATTATCTGGCCTCCAGAGAGAACTTGAATCCTAGCTCCTAAGAGTGAGGTGTGCTTGTGAAGAAGGAAAATGCCAAGCTGAGTATTTCTGATACCCTTCTCCTCTCTGGAGATTATGTTCCTGACGCAAGTCTTCAAGCACGTACCTTCACCTACCCAAGCCGCAGCCCCAAAGGTGGGGCCTCAGGAAATAGTGGACTGTTGTGGATTGTTTCCCTCATTAATGATTACAGGGTTTTCCCTGGGCATTGAAAATCCCGCCCAATGTCCTTCTCAGCCACAAAGGACTCAGACCCTGTGCTGCACACCATTTTAAATGTTAACTTTAAAACCTGTTTGAAGGATTTGAGATGAAGAGTTGTACTACAGAGTGTAAGGTGATGCACTTCAGCATTAATAACATTTGTGCAGTAAACTCCTCAATGGAAAATAAGAGTATAAAGAGTAGACCAAACTCATAGATTATTAACTGGGAGTGTCTGCTGTGATTTAACCATAAAAAGGGCTAATTAAAATCTAAATTTTGTCAAGAGAGATATTTACAGTAAGGAAGGAAAAAGCCACTATAATAGTATGATATTGTTTAGCCAGTTATGTTCAAGAAAGATAAATTGAACCTCTGAGTTCATGACAGGACTGACAAATCTCCCACTAGATTAGAAAACCTACAAGAGGGAAGTAGAAGAAATTAATTTGTTTAGATCAGCATAATGCAGGCTGAGGTAAGACATAGTTATTGTCTGTAAATACCTTGGAATAGTATGATAAAAGGTTAGAGGAGTATTTGCTGAATTAAGAACAATATTTTTATGAAAAAAAATATGTACATATTTTACTTGAACTAGACTTGAATCTGTGGTTCCTTGAGAGCAGGAAATTTGCAACTGGCTCAGGTTTAGGAAGAGATTGTATTTTGGATGACCTTTCAAGCTCTGGCTTCTCCCTCTATTTCATGTCATCCAAGGGAAAAAAAATCTGAAGCTTTTAAATTGCCAAGAACTCTCATTTTCTAATGGGTCTTACTGAGAAAGTGATCTACTGAATTAACCACCTCACACCCTCTGCTGTTTGTTTCCAAAAGATTTTGCAGCTCAGTAACAGGCTGTGTAGCTCGTTCTTGTCCATCTTATGGTATGGGAGGCAACATTTCAAGTTAGATACTTCAAGCTCTTTCAGATTACAAAAGAGGTTTCTGGGACTGTGTGTTAAGGGATGTTATAAGCAGCTGCTGCTTTCCACAGCTCCAAGCCCAGGGTTTCCTCCTGCCCATCTGCTGGAGCCCAGCCAAGGAGCTTGGAGACCCAGGGGCTCAGAGACCGGGAGATCAGTCCCAAGCTGAACTGTTTGCCAGTACAACCAGTAGGGAAGATAAGTGCATAGCCCAGAGATACAGGCACACAGACACACACAGGACACTGACAAGGCTGGCTACACTGACTACCACAGACAAGGCACTCTCTTAAACAGCACCTACATGTGGGACTCATTAGTGCTGTAGCTCACTAGTAACAACATGTACATAACACTAGGTTCACTAGTACATGCACATTCATGAATACCCCAAGCACTGGCACAGCCCCTCTGTCCACCCCATTCTCCTGCCCAGATGCCTCTTACCTGCCCTGTGGGCCTCCCTACTTGCCAGCTATTCCAGCTTGGTGCTTGCTGCAAACATAGCACTTGCACACTTGTCACACAGGCACTCCACATTTGCAGGATCCCCTGAATACCAGCACACAGACCCTCTGCCTGACCAATACCCCTGTCAAGACCCTCCCATGCCTTCTACTCTCCAGCTGGTCCAGCCTGGTGTTTGCTAGTGAATACACATGCACACTCTTGTTCCTCCCCCATCCCCTTCCCCTGCAGTTTCTTTTGTAAGTTTTGCATAATCCTACAGAACCCTCTCAAATAGCCCAAATCCACATGTTCCTCTTGTTCCCACCTCTTGCCAGTTACAAAGTCCAGGTCAGCCCTCTCCAAAGCTACACCTGTAGTTTCTGTAGTAACAGCCCATTGGTTAGTGACTGGAGATTTTTGGTCTTTGGCATTTTCTGTTATCACGTCTATAAGGTTTGTGTTCCTATGAGTTCTTATTTGTTGCTTGCCCATTATTATCCCTTTTTGCATTGAAAAGGTCCTTGTTCAGATAACCATAATGAAGCAGACGCTCTCACCTTCTGCTTACCCTTGCACTGTGCTTGGGTTTATTTCAATTGGAAATTTTGATGCTCAGAATCTCTGATGATCACCTTTCTTTCTTTGACTCATGGATTTGGGAGTCTTTTTCTAGCCACTAGGGAGTAAAATACTAGGTTTTCCTTGGGCATCTATGGAAAGTGTCATTAGAGATATTTAACTCTCCCCACCTGCCTGCTTTAGAAATAGATACAGTAAATCAGTAGCTGACAAAAAAGTACATTATAAACATCAGTTCTGGGCACTGAAATACGATCATCTTCACTATTAAATGCTCTGAATACTTCTTGAGTTCTTTCAGCTTGTCTCAGTACCTTCCAAAGGGTACTGGGACAAAGCCAAGAAGTGGTTTAATTGTGACAACCCTAGTTTTGAGTGCCAGGGTAGTTAGAAACCAGTATGGATGCAGGTAATTCCAAGATTTTTAGCATTCATACCCAGGACTCTTCCTGGCCATATTTAATTTACTGGAGCTAGCCTTAGAGATTTTCTAGTAGCACCTGACACTCAAGATTAGTTAAGGGAGAGTCATTTAACACTCAGTTCCCTGAAAAGAGTAATCTGCTGTCATTTTAGTTGCTCTTCACTGTCTGAGCCAGCTGCATGGTGCTGGGGCACATGAGACAGAACTGATGGAAGACCTGCACTCATCTGGATTACCAGTGGGAACCCAGGCAGGATATGCTGGAACATAACAAATGATGCTGTTCTGTTTAGACAACTGAATCTCACCCCTGTCATGTCTGTTCCCAGTCATGCCTGTGATGTAACTGACTGTGTGAAATATTATATTGCTGATTAGGTCAGGGAATGGGTATTTTGGTAATGCCCAGGTAAATCAGAGTGGTCCAGACAGTAGTCCACAAGCCAGATCTCACCTATGGGCAGGGTTCTGTCTCTCTCTCTCTCTAATTTCTATCGCATCTGTGCATGCTGAAATACTTGTCTACATTAGATGTCACTGAGCATTACTATATGTTGGGACAGCTCCATTGTTCATGCTGATATGTGACATAAAACAGGAAAGAAGGTGGATCACTCTAGGACAGGAGTTTGGCTTTGTCTGATATAGGCAATATCACTTTTTGATTTACTCACTCACCACCCCTCATATTGACTTAATCAGTGCCCTCATCAACTGCCCCCAGCAACATTGCAAGATAGCATACCAATAAGAACGCTCAAGGGTTAAACATTTTAAAAGCTGAAACATTTCTATAGCTACATTATGTTTCATTTACACAAATTCAGTTGCTTCAGGATTTATGGTAGAATGAGTAAGACTTTTGTATTCATTTGTATTTCTGTCCTTTTTCATGTTGCCATTGATGATGTAATTTCTAATATGTGTTTTTCTAAGCAGTACAGTTACATTGACTATAGCAGCGACACCAGCTGGTGTGCCAGGGTGAAAAATATGTTTTCCTTTTTGGCTTTGTCTCAGTAAGTCTATATAAGCAATCGTATTCTTGAAGCAGATTTCATAACAGCTGTTTCCAGCTCTAATTCTTTTTCTTACCATCTGTCTTCTCTTAATTCTGCTATTAAAATGGCAAACAGAACCCAAAGGATGCTGTGAATTTCTAAGAAAGATGGGCAACCTCTAGCAGCCTCTGAACATCGAAAGCACAAAGTTGCATTTGAACTTAGCTCTGCCTTCCTGCTCCAAATGAAGACCTGGGGGAAATGAGAGCTGTGCAGATGCTTTGTGTTGAATAACACAGACTTATAAGAAGTCTGAAGAAGGATTAAAAAGCAAAAATAGTTTACTTAACTTTTTAAACTGAAAATTACACCACCAGGCTTCTGAATCTGACTAATTTCAGAAAAAAAATTCCCCTTATTAAATCCTATCTTCAAAAGTCCTGTTTCATCTGAATTTAAAAAAAAAAAAGTTAAAAAAGCCTGTACGTGTCTAAAATCAGGTCACTGCATCACTTCTACTTCTTAGTGCTACAGTGAGGAAAAACTGCTATATCTTCAGAAAAAACTTTTATTTGCTCAATATACCCTACAGACATTTTAAAGATGGAGGTTCTTGTAAATTAACCTTTCTTGTAATGTGCCATCCAGCCTACAGATTTATATTTTCCCCATCACTTACTACCTATTTTCAGTTTGTAATAGAGCAATATTTCTTGGTGATTTCAGGGTGATCAATGGTTTTTACTTAGGCTGGCAACCTGTCACAAGTGGGGTCCCCCTGGGATTGATACTGGGCCACATGTTGTTCATCATCTTCAAAAATTATCTGGATTATGGGATTGAAAGCATCCTCACCAAGTTTGCTGATGACTCTAAACTGAGTGGTGAGGTGGACAAGCCAGAAGGGAGAGGCATCTTACAGAGTGACCTGGACCAGCTGGAAGAGTGGGCTAGCAAGAACAGTATGCAGTTTAATGAAGACAAGTACAAAGTCTTGCACCGGACATAACCAAATAGCCCAGCAGAGACTGGGATTTGTGTGGCTGGGGAACAGCCTTGCTTAAAGGGTTCTGGGGGTCCTGGTGGACAACAAGCTCAACATGAGTCAGCTGTGAGCCACTGCAGCAACAGTGGCAAATCGGATCCTGGGCTGCATCAGCAAGGGCATTACTAGCAGAGAGAGAGACATGATCATCCCACTCTACTCAGCACTTGTCAGGCTACACCTGGAGTACTGTGCGCAGTTTGTTCCCACAATTCAAGAAAGATGCAGGCTGCAGAATGTCCAAAGGAGGGCCATGAAGATGATCAAAAGTCTGGAGAACCTGCCTTATAAGGGAAGACTGAAGGAATTAGGTCTTCTTTTCCTGGAGATGAGAAGGCTTAGGGGGAACCTCATCACTGTGTTCCAGTACTTAAAAGGTGACTGCAAAGAGGTCAGAGGCTCTCTTTTCACAAGGAGCCACATGGAGAAGACACAGGGCAGTGGATACAAGTTGTACTGGGAGAGGTTTCATCATGATATAGGAAAGGAATTTTTTACAGTGAAAACAATCATTTAATGCAACAGACTCCCCAGGGATGTGGTAGAGTCCCCATCGCTGGAGGTTTCCAAGATGCAATTGGACAGAGTGCTAGATAATCTCATCTAGATTCCCTTCCCCACAAAATGTTGGGCGAGATGATCTTCTGAGGTCCCTTTCGGCTTGGGCTGTTCTATGCTTCTGTCACAGCTACTAAACCTGTTCTTGGGAAGGACTAGGAAAAAGTAACTTTTTGGAGACAGCCCCAGTGCTTATTTCAGCAATACTAATTGTTCAACAACTTAACCATTTCTACTGAATTATCTAAATACCTACCTAATATCATCCTTCTTCAGGGTAAGTAGCAAGGTACTGACATATACAAAGCACTACTACTGACTTGCTCTTCCACTTGGTCCTACCATCAGAAGCTACTTTAATTTTTTCTTCACTGATACCTGAAAGGGAACAAACATCTGTCAAAGGGAAGTACCTCATACATGTATGTTTTGTTCTTCTTCTACCTCCTGGCTGATTGTTACTGTTTTTTGGTGATGAAGAGATGTCAAGGAAGTAGCAACTGGAAAAGTTCACAGTCTGAATTTAAAATAAAATTGGCAGCTTTGCAGCCACATAAAATAGGAGATTGGCAGAGTGATCTGCTCAGATCATGAATCAAGTTGCCCATTTACAGTACGTGTACCATATCCATCTGCTGCAAATGCACTGAAATATGAGAACAGTGATCTCTCAACATCTTTGATTACTTTGTGCTAGGCTTGTCTTATTTCTAAGTTGTATGTCCATGTTACCCAGGGTTCATTCATCATGTCCTTGGCAATTGATGAAAAAAGTCCATTGTACCCATTTTTAGAGCTTACAATATCAAAAAATGTTTTTTATTTTTAATATTTTTCCAAATGTTGATCAACAAATATAAGCACACTTTACTGCAGATATATTATTATTATTTTATTCATTTATTATATTATATCATATTCATTCCCCCCAGAATATTAATAGCATTTGATACTGTAAAATATCAAATCTTAAACATCTAGTCCCATTATTTTGTGCAAAAGACTGCTTCTTTTTCATAGGTTCAACAGTATAATAATGGGGATTATTTTTAGCTCAAAAATTGGGAAAGGAAACAATTTTGTCATATGATGTTAATCACAAGGGATATAAATCACTTTGTAGTAGGGAGAATTAGGAAGATCAGTCATGCTTCCTGAGGGGAAAGGGAACAAGGGAGTTGAGTTTTAGTCCATTCTCAATAGAATATTTAATAGCAGACTTCAGTACTTCATAGAACTGAAATTTATTGCATAATTTCAATGCTCTCCTGATAGTGTTGGGCAAAACCTGATATTAATTAGATACTACTCAACTCTTCCACGATGAAAAACTCATTCTGGTATATAAAGTGTTGACATAAGCTGCATTTGGGCATTTTTATGAAGTAATTATTATGTTGGTTTTCTGTAAAATGGCCTCAGATTTAACCTGTTAGGGTGACATTCACCTTGTCTAACTTTATTATTCTAAAAACTAGACATATTTTCTAAAGGAACTGTCTGGGATTCCTGAACAGTCAGTGGACAGAGAGAGCCATTGTCTCAAAAGCAGATTTATACTGTATATTTGCAAAAAAATATCCATTTTAATATTAATGGACATCTTTATGGCACTAGAAAAGTCTAGAGTAAAAGCTAAGCTCTAATCAACATTTGTTGATGGCTAAAGTTGCATGCAATTCCATCTTTTGTCTTCACACAAGCAATCATTTGATTAGAAAAAAGAAGAAAAAATTGCTTTTAGTTTCTGTGACTTTCCTGATACTCTCAACACATTGAGAAAATTTTGTGGGCCTTGCATCCTCTGTAATTTTCAAAGCAGGACCTGATTTCTCTTGACAACAAAGCTTAACATGTCTGTGACTGATCTGATGTTAGATGGATGCATGAGGATGTAATTATCACAGGAATGTCTTTAAAAGTTTGTCTGTAAGTTGGAGCCAAGGTGATGGGTCGATTTACAAGAGCTGTTGTCATGTATTTTCAAAGAATGAAAAATGTCTAAAGGTATTTTATTTACTACACTCATGATACATGTTATTTTACTATGACAACAATAGAGGCCACTATGGCTCCAGAATTCAAAATCTAAAGATGCCTATAAATTACTATTTCCTAGAGAACAAAAACAACAATAGTGGTTCTCAGGTAATGTTCACCTTTTAAATTCTAGTTAAATATTAAATAAATACGTCTTGATGATAGTAAATACCACTTGCTTGAAATCAGGTTAAATCCAGTGGCAATAAGATTATTTTAAAACTAGATGATTAGGAAGTATTTTATAGGAGGGTTAAAACATTAGTATAAGAATAAACCTTTTCATTTTAGAGGTATTGGGGACCATTATTTTTTAGAGACTTTTAGATTAGAATGTACCCTTCATTTTTTTAAGGGAAATGGTCTTGTGGCCTTCTGGTTTGTATTTTAGGGAATATACATGACATTCACTACAAAGGCAGAGAAGTTGGCACCATTGGTACTACCTGTATTCTGTACTGAAAAATGCACTTTTGACATTTATTCTAGTTAATACTGGTTCAGAACCCACTAGTGATTATGAGGTAGTGGAATGTTTTGGGTTTTTTTTTTAAATTGTATTTATTTTATTTTATTTTTATTTTATTTTATTTTATTTTATTTTATTTTATTTTATTTTATTATCTTCTACCAGTATTATTAGGTCTTGCAATGGAGCAAGGCATCATTATTAAAGATTGTGCTACTAAATGCATAGGTGGATACATGTTCAAGTTTACACTGAGATGTTATTCAAGCCTTGCTTTTGACACTTACATGGAAAGTCTGAAATGTTAGCTGTGATTTATTCTAAGCACTAAACACTGGTAAAATTAAGGAAGTCTCAGGGATTTTGCTAGGCTTGTAGAAACACAGGATTTGCTTATTTTCTGTTGGTTACAGTGGTTCGATATTACAACTCCCAGTTTCCAAGCACAGCCAGGGGGAACAAGTACAGGAGTGGAGATTTGTGCAATGTATGGCAGCCTGCCCAGTAATTTAATATGCTTCTTTTTAAATGCATCATCCTCATTTGAATAGTTGTTTCCCTTGGAATTTGGCTGGGAACTGGGTGTGTTAGACTGAATCTAAAATACAAAATGATGCTCGTCCACTTAACATGCTACATGTGGGCAAGACTTAAATTTGCACAGAGCTGCAATAAAGGCAGCATGCTCAGTAAGTGGCTCAGCATGGCCACAACTGCAGAGAGTAATGGGGACATAGCTGAATTGTTATAACTTTGATGCCTATCAGTTTTAGTAGGCAAAAAGCCAGTTGCTGGAGGAGCTGTCTAAAGGGACATAAGATTTGAAGTAAAAGTGTCACTCATTGAGTTGGGGAAGATGCATATTTTTATTTGGGTATTGTCCAACACTGAATTAAAGTAATTTTACACAGTGCATTGAACAGTCATCAGATGGCTGTTGGCTGCTTTCAGCTTGAGCTGGATTTAACTGTCAATTTACAGATGGGAGATTTAAATCCTTGCAAATAAATTCTGATATAATTTCTGTGTGGTAGCTACTGAATACCTTTAATTTTGAAATAACTTCAGCGAAACTCTCTGCATTAAAGTCGGGATATTATTTCCCAGAGAGAAAATAGCAGAATCTGGAAAGAAAGTAGTAGCAAGCTTATCTCGCTTTCCTTCATCGTACAATTACATGTGCTCTGGATGATACCAGAGATCATGAAATTAAATACGGGACAAGTCTTAGAGTAGTTGGAAAGTCCTTCTTAGTCTTTTATGTTTCCTTTCCAGTGTCTAATGAGTTCTGGATTTCTTTCCATTCTCCCCATGTATGCCCTGTACATGGTTGTTAGTAAGCTGTCTAACCTACCCATATCTATATCTCAGATTTTGCTCACTATATACTGTGTTTACGCATGTTGACAGAGCTCCCTAGCTGAGATACATTATATGTGGCAAAAGGAGAGCTTTACTCATAAAGCCACATTACCTTTGTCAGGTCATAGGCTAAGCTGAGAACAATCTCATTTGCTGGCATAGCTGTATCCATTCTAGAGATTTTGCCAGCTTGTATCAGTCAGGCAGTGCAATTTTATATCCATAGACTTTTTTCCCAACATAGCTACGTTGGCAGAACACTGTAGTCTCACCTAAGGACCACATCTGTTCTGTCCTGATGCTGTTGATTCAGATAGCTCGTGATCTATAGCTGATCCCTCATATAGTTTATTCATACAGTTCAGGATCTAAGGATCTTGCATTCCTTCCCTGTGTTCATTTCTTGCTCTCTCAGAGAGCCTCTGGAACAAAGATTTACTTAATGCTTACTCAGCAATCATGATGATACTGAAAGGGAAAAAAAAAACAACAAAAAAATCACATCAGAATCTGTACCTTTAACCTTGGTCATGCAGGTGATACAGGGCTGGAAATTAATTTTAGGCACAAGGATTATCTTTTTATAGATTAATATATCTGTGATTTAATTTCCCTTAAGATGTCTCAGTTTAATCTAGATGTTTTCATCCTGACGTGTTATCAGAACTAGATTCTCTACTATTGTGGGTTGTTGTGGTTTGTCTGAAAACCTGCCACACTCTGCAGCAACAGCACTGTCTCAGGACAGAGCAGTTGTAATCTGAGGATGCTATCATTAAGAGAATTAATCTGCCAGCCCCATGGACTGATTCCTCCCCCGCTCAGGCTCAAGCTGTCATCTGTAGGGCCAGGTTTGACCAACATCACCACATCAGTCAGTCAGTCCTCTTTTAATGGCCATCAGCAAGGGGAAAAATGACAGACAAAAGGCAATTACAGTAAGAAAAGTGTTGTTTGAAAAATGACCTTTCTACCCTATACTTCTGTGAAAGTGAAAAGTACAGTCTGTAGTCTGTTAGGTTTAAGAATGGCCAGAAGTGGAAAGATGTTCTCTCAAAGTCAGCACAAACTTAATAGGAGGCAGAAAGGAATATTTTGTGCTTTCTGTAAGAGACAGAAAAGAGGGGGACAGAGGAAAAAAGGTTAAGCAAAATTAGGTATAGTCACAGGTGATTAAAAGCTATCTACGTGAAGTAGTTTTCTAGTCCTATCATCAATCACAAATGCTAAAAGTAAGACATATGCTTATGAATAGCAGGCACTAGAGGGGGGTGACTGCTAGTCAATGACATGACACCACATGATAAAACAACACATGGGACAGTTTCTCTGTCAGCAGGGCTGTAACTCTTCAGTAGCTCAAATTAATGAAGGAAGCTTCAAAATTCCTGCAAAACCAAGGAGAGAGGCTTTGCTGGTGGCACTACAGCAGAAAGAGGCCTTACTTTCTCCCAGTGACTGATTTTGAGTGTTCTGCCACATGTGTACTTATCTCAGCCCATATCACAGCAGGGAGACCACTATTTACTTGTGGTAGCACACCTACCGGAGAGGGCTACTGGCTTGTAAATCTGGGAGTTTACCTGCAAGGCTCTTTCATCCCTGAATGATATCAATAGAACTGACTGCAGCACCACTCACTTCATGATAAACCCTCTGCCAGACCCTTATCACTAAAAGCATGGTTTGCGGGAAGCAAGGGAATAAGAATAAGAACAGGGAATAAGAAACTGAGAATGACTTAAAAATGTCCTGTCCAACAAAAAAGGTTGTGTCAGATATCTGATTTCTGTTAGGCAGGTTTGGCTGTGTTTGCAAATCTCTGGCAGTCTTCAGAGTGCTCTGAATATAGTAGCAGAGCTAAACCTTGTCACCTTTGAATGACATAGTTCAGTTGAATGCTTGTAAGGTGAACAGTTCATTGCAGTTCTAATGCAATACTCTGATGCCTTCGAGGCAAAGATCAATAATTAATGGTCCACTAGAGACCTTAATGGCAGAGTCACCATCAGAGATTGTTCTGTTTTATAATGTCATCTCTCATAACACTAATAACTTATAAAAACATAACAGTGGTAATGCTTGAAGAAAGTAAGTTAACAAAAAAAAGCTCAGTCTCCTCTCTCCCATCCCCTGCTCTCTCCCCCTCCCTAATAGTGGATGCTTATATCTGTGATGGGGATCCTAAGGCAAAATCAGCATTACATAGTTGTTCTTATAGAACACAAGGTAAAATAGTCCACAGGGAAAGAAAAAACAGGTGTACATCATGCCAAATAAAGGCAGTGCATTCTCACATAAAGAACACGCACAGTGTGTTTTTAGACTGTCAGGTTTGTTTGCATCTTGAAGACCTAACAGACTTAGGTGGGTATGTCCTCAAAGAATAGGCAGGATCTCAAAAGCTTAAGCATTGAACACGCAGAAAGTGATAAACCAGCAAACTCCTTTCTGGCACTCTTTATTCTTTTTAGAAAGCATTTAACTGTTGTTGTTTCTCGCCCTCCCCCCCTCCCCGGGAACTTGTTTCCTTGACAACGAATTTCCATTGTATCAAGCACAGCACAGTACAGACCATTCATCATTAAAATTTTACCTTTACATCGAAACTCCAGTCAAATATCAGTAAAAGAATTATAGGGCTTGGTATTCACAAATGCTCACTTTAGCCTGGGGAACCGAGTACCTTTAGGCTTCCTCTGTAGTTGGTGATGAGAGAGACCCTGCTGCGGGAAGCAGGTTTGAGTACCTAGATACAGGCTACTGCTCTGAATCATTTCAGAACAGGTCCTCTAGCAGGTGATTCAGAGCAGGAATCTAATTTTCACTTTTTCATCCATCCAGCACTAGAGACTATTTTCTTCCCTAATGTCGTGGTTTAACCCCAGCTGGGAACTAAGCCCCACACAGCTGCTGCCCACTCCCACTCCGGTGGGATGGGGGAGAGACTCAGAAGAGTAAAAGTGAGAAAACTCATGTGTTGAGATAGACAGTTTAATGTTTACTAGGGAAAGCAAAAGCTGCACATGCAAGCAAAGCAAAACAAGGAATTCATTCACTCCTTCCCATGGGCAGGCAGGTGTTCAGCCATCTCCAGGAAAGCAGGGCTCCATCACGCGTAACGGTTACTTGGGAAGACAAACGCCATCACTCTGAATGTCCCCCCTTCCTCCTTCTTCCTCCAGCTTCATATGCTGAGTATGATGTCATATGGTGTGGGATATCCCTTTGGTCAGTTGGGGTCAGCTGTCCCAGCCGTGTCCCCTCCCAGCTTCTTGTGCACCCCCAGCCTGCTGCTGGTGGGGTGGGGTGAGAGGCAGAAAAGGCCTTGACTCTGTGTAAGCACTGCTCAGCAGTAACGAAAACATCCCTGTGTTATCAACGCTGTTTTCAGCACAAATCCAAAACATAGCCCCATAGTAGCTACTGTGAAGAAAATTAACTCTACCCCAGGCAAAACCAGCACACCTAAGTATGCAAAACAAATTGTTTAAGTCTCATCTTATCAACATGTTCTGAGGAGAAACAATTTCGCTGGAATTTTTGACCACCCCTATGCATTCACTAGGAATGTCAGAACTAGATGCTCAGATAGTGTTTTCCAGCTCTACAGAAGACGATCTGTATTTTAGTTCTATCTTTACACAACTGCATAGTAGACATTCAGTCCACAGTTATTAATGAATGTGCTTTATCTGGAAGTTTATGTTTTATTTAGTGCCAATGTTTGTAGGTTACGTTCACTCACTTTTTTAATACATATGTCAATATAAATTCAAATAAATGTATTTTAATGAAGGATTTAAATGATGTGTTGGACTCAATGGTAAAGGAGTGGCTGGCAATGTTGGCTGTGACAGCTACACTGGTACTGCACTGGTCATACCCATTTAAAACAGCAACCACTGGCTCATCAACTATTACCTCCAAAAGCTGGTATGTTAGTAACTGCAGTGATTAGTAGGGATTAAAGTGACAGACAAATTCAGTATTATTTTGGGACAAGAACTAGGAATGCCAATAATAAATAATATCCCCATGCCAATGGGGAATCCATATAATACATTTAATATATGATAGTCTTGTTCCACAGTTTCTAAAGTTATTTCTGAAGGAAAAGCACAGGGAAGCTATTTATATTTGTGTGCTAAAATACAGGAGAATATGTTGGAATGTTCTTATTATGCAGATGTATTAACAAACAAAAAGAAATATTTATATAAGAATATCTGTTGATTCACACTGTAATTATGTCAATTATTTTGCACCTGCTTGGGACATTCCTGTACAAGTCAGCCTGTTCATTTTCCAGCACTTTAGTTGCACTAACACAACTCATTATAGGACCATGCTGATATCATCCAGGTTAAAAATAAAAAAAGACTACCAAAGTCAATTTGTTTTGTAACTTAAGCTTTACCATGCGATAAATTTTCCTTGAAAGCAATTCCTCATGACTAAAACATTATTTGTGTTTACCCCCTTTTTTAGCTGGGAAGCTGTGTAAAGTTCTTCCTTTGAACATCATTTGGGAGCAATTGTCATCTTCATTAATATCTCCTTTATGTCGTAATTTCCTCATATAAAGTCCCACTTTCCTGTACTGCTGCTTTGGGAAAGAACTCTGGTCTAAATTCCAGTAAGTAGCTGAAGTGAGGTACAAAAAGCAGGGGAGCTGTCAAGTTGGGTGTAACATTACTTTGGTATCTCCCTTCTGACTGCAGTTTTTGATTATGCCTTTGCCAGGGGACACCAGTCAAAGACCTTTATTTGTTCTAATAACACAGATTAGAATTGCAAAGCAGAAAGGACAATCACGTCTGCTCAGTGGTATCTCTATGTTAGCATGTGTCTACAGCAGAGAGTCCTCTGTCATCTCCCTCCTATGCTCCAGTCAAGGAGGAATACAGTTTTCAAGCCTCAGTACTTAGAGTCCCTCTTCTACCCCAGTGCCAGCTCAGTAGCCAGACCTTGATAAAAGGTTTTTCTGAGAATGTGCTTTGGGTGTCTTCTGTGCTTAGTTAAGAGAGGACTTAGCAGTAATTGGCACATCTATCCTGTTATGATAGTGGCCAGAGGAGTCAGAGGACACCTGCTATCTAACTTGTGGTCTTTTCCTGTCAGAAGCTCTACAGGTGGAAAGAACTCAGGAACGTTGCATGAGTAAATTGAAAAAGCAACTATTTTCCGGTGTAATCAAAAGATCAGGAGCAGGTTTTCCTCTCTGCCACATTTTTAATTTCTCTGAGAAAAAAACTGGCCTGGGTCTAAGCCTAAGTAGCTAGGGCCCCTAAAATATGTGCATGAGTTTTCTACGTAGCCAGTTCAGAATTCAAATGTCAGCAAAGCCCATCCAACTAACTGGATGGAAGGTACTTATACAGAACAAAGATAACTTAGGAGGGCTTTTTTTCAGCTGGCATCTAAAATACAAATGCTGATAAAGGATGTAAGACTAGATCCTTTCTGGTCACTAACACTAGTGACAACATAAAAAAAAAAAAATACAGCCCAATTTGCCCTGGATTTCTGCATTTACCTGGGGGCTTATAATTCATTGCTTAATCCTATGCCTTTTGTCTTAAGAAAACAGTGATCAAATAAATAATATAAAATAGAAAGATGACTGTATATCAAACTGTTGAAATAAAAAAAAGAATAGTCAATTCAGAAAAGAAACATATAGCAAGTACTGAATTATCTTTCCTTGTATTATGCAGTTTTCTGTTTCATTTTCTACAACAGAAACTGAAATATGACTTCCTTTAATATTAGCAGTTCTGAGGCATCTCAGGAACGACATCTTAAGTCCTGTGCCATAGTCTGGGAAACAAGTTGTTCCATTGTTCCACTTGGTTTGATTTTTCTAATGGCTTCATTATTGACAGTGACAACATACTTTAATTCACCTGTACAAACTGAAATATAAGATGGTTAAGAGAAGATGTTTTCATATATTCTAGATTCCTTAACTGGAAATGGGTTTGATATAAGTCCAGACAATATCAATATTCTTCATGTAGCCGCAAAGTGGTGCATGTTTTTCAAAAGATCATGCAGAAGGTTAATGACATTTGTCCTAAGTTTTTGGTGCTAACAGACAAGAAGACAATAGTAAGATTGTAATGGAACTACAAAGTAGTACGTGTTATCTTGTCAGACAAGGACTTGTGCTACAATTACATTCAGCTGAGCAAACTAAAAAAATATGTTCTTAAATGAAGAAATTGAATGCCACTTCTTTCAACTACCTTTGTCGAATTCCAGTCCTGAATTTTGATGCAAAGTTATTGATAAAGAGGCTTAATTTCCTGGAGGCCAGCTTGCATTCTGCTTGGAAAATATCTTGAAAGTAGAACTGAAATTGATGATGAGACATTCTCAAATAGAAATACTATTTTTGGCCATTGATTCTTAAACATGAGGTCCAGTCTGCTCAAAATTTTTTAAGAGTTAAATAATTCAGCAAAAGAAAGAAAGTTATGCTTTGGGCTTGATTCAGTGGGCTAAATATATGCAATTTGTACCATTTGAGATGCGTTAGGATATCTGAGTCAGATATAGGACTGGCATATAATAGAAGATGTATGGAAGACCAGAGTTATTCTGGACTATCAGCAGAGGACAAGTAGTATGCCAGGACACATTAGTAGAAGGAAAATAGTGCTACAGACACATTTGCTAGGCAAATAAATGAACATCCTTATATTTGGTGCAAATAATTCAGGAAAATGAAAATGTAGAGACTGTCAAGACAGCTGAGCTCCTGAGGAATAAAAAAGTTGCAAAGAAAATGCAAATAGTGACAGGTACTTAGTTACCTAAATTCAGAAAAGGAGTAACAAAAAGGCACCTACTTTATGTAGATGTTTTATAGTGTGTGGTATTCAATATCTGAATAACATCAAGAATCTTGAATCTTTTTGGAGTTTCTAGTGATTGAATCAGATTAAAGTCTTTTGTTGATGGCTCAGTTGTATCCTTCATTTGATAGAAAAGCTGTTGAGGTATATAAAGAAACACCTCAGTGATTTAGGCAAACAGAATGTCATCTTTCTTACAAAGGTGTTAAAAATTATTTGAGAAAGTTCTTAAACTAAACATCAAGTTTTGTAAATATACTTTCATTATTTTATTTCTGCAGAGCATGGATCTGAGTTCCTAATGAATGATTTAGATTCTTTTTAGTAATCAATTTATGTAAACAGGATTGGACCTGGTATTGACCTGTGGGATACATCACTAGTTACTGGCCTCCAACTGGACTTTGTTTCATTGAACACCACCCTCTGGGCCTGGCTGTTTAGCAAGTTTTTAATCCACCTCACTGTCTCTTCATCCAGTGTACACATCAACAGTTTGTCTATGATCTTATGGGAGACAATGACAAGGGCCGTACTGAAGTCCAAGTAGACACTATCCACTGCTCTCCCGTCATCTACCAAGCCAGTCATTTCATTGTAGAAGTTTATCAAGTCGGTCAAGCATGACTTCCCCTTGATGAGGCTATGCTGACTACTTGTGATGACTTTCTTGTCCTTCGTGTGCCTGGAAATTGTTTCCAGGAT
This sequence comes from Sula dactylatra, assembly GCA_013389905.1. Taxonomy (NCBI): domain Eukaryota; kingdom Metazoa; phylum Chordata; class Aves; order Suliformes; family Sulidae; genus Sula; species Sula dactylatra. The sequence goes on along the minus strand of WEKW01023378.1, from coordinate 2,642 downwards.
TAGCTGCTCCATCGCCTTCTCAGGGGTCAAGGCATGGCTGACTGGCCTGTAGTTCCCTGTATCCTCTTTCTTGAAAGTAGGAGCAACTTGTTTTCCTCCAGTCTTCAGGCACTTTTCCCGGTTGCCATGAATGTTCAAATATTATCAAGAGTGGCCTTGCAGTGATGTCTGCCAGCTGCCTCAGCACTCATGGGTGCATGCCATCATGGCCCACGGACTTATGTGAGTCCAGTTTGCTTAAATATTCCCTGGCCTGGTTCTCCTCCACAAAGGATACATCTTTCTTACTCCAGATTTTTCCCCTGGTGAAAAAACCACAAACAAACAACTCCCAAACCAGCTGCAGTCTACAAGTTAATTGTCTATACACAAAATAAATGTAGAGTACTTGCAGAATTTAACATTTTTATGCTTGTTACAGTCTTAATAAATAAGTCAAATAGCTTTTGAATAATTAAAATAAGAGTAAATTCAAGAACATATCTTCACTTATTTGTATAGCCTGCTGTAGCAGGCAGGTAGGTAGCATAACATTCCATACAGCTGTACAGTTTTGCCATAAAATTGAAAAATCCCTGAATGTGCATCATTGCAGTATCAGAATACAACTAAGATCAAATGCATCATGCATAGGAAATGAGCTCAGGTGTCTGTCCTCCATGTGCTCCAGTTCCATTAGCACTGTCCAAGGAACACTGGAACCAGAATGTCACTTTCCCCCACTACACTTCAGTCATTACTGTTGAGATAGCACTTCCATGGTGGAATGTATCTTGCTCAACCTGCACAGGGTGTTTGAACCACCCAGAGAAAGTACTGCTGGAGCCATTGGAGGTAAACTTTGTCAGATTTTGAGCAAGGACATCCCCTAAGCACTTCAGTTTTGATGCTGTACTCAGCATTGCCACTGCTTGACACATACAATCCCAGTCCTACTATTAAATGACCATTTGTCTGCAGCAAAATGAGTACTGTCATACAGCCCTCTGTGCCTCCGCTGATTAGTGTGATATGCAGATGACTGAAATTGATGGCATTGCTGGGGTGCAAGTCCTTTTCTTTTTGTCAGCATAAACTCTAAGTTTATTTGCAGCTGTGTACCACAGGAATATGTTGTGAGTTTCCTCAAGGGTAGGGCTACCTAGGTAATTCTGGCCTTGCAAGACTCCATGCCCTGAAATGTCCCCAGTACTGCCCTTTAGTNTTTGATTCCTCGAGGCTCTATCTGCAACTTTTGCCAACTTCTCACTTTATTTGTTATATATAGTGATTACTTATGTCATGTTTAGTGTTTTCTCCTGATCTCTTCAGTTAGCTTAACCTCAAGCCCGGATCATTTGACTGTGTTCCTTAACAGAAAGATTAACAGGAAAGGACTGTGAGGAGAGCTATATTAGAATGTATCTTGTATATGAATCCCATATTGGCCACTGGTGGCTTACATCAATAAAGGACAAATTTTTTGCTCTGTGGACCCTTAACATCCAAGAAAACATTTCATAGATTACTAAACACTGTTCTCATGATTTAATGGAAAACACTGGGGAAAAAACCAAACGAACAAAAAACCCCTCTAGAAATTCAATGGACTACCCGCAAGTTCTTCTTGTCAGGAACTGCAGATAGAGATGAATTCACCATAAAATATACAATAGAAAAAGCCTGTTCTATATGGTTATAAGTGATTGATATATCAGGTAGGTCCATGTTGTTGATTTCATTCTGGCTAATATTTTTAATTACATCTATAAAAGAAACAGTATGCATTCCTGTACACTTATAAAATCTGCGGATGTTGGGAAGCTGGGAGAACATGAAAGCATATTGAAGAATAAGATCACGGCTCTGAGTGACTTAGGTTATTTGGAAAATATAACCATGAAGATGAGTTCAGAGTTCCAGGTAAGAAATTAGAAGTGAAACTGTGAGAGTATCTGAGTAGGTGAAAACACTACAGAGAGAAAAATTGAAATATAAACTAAGCGTAAGTTGCCAATGTACCACTGTTGCAAACGGTGGGTCAAAACATACTAATAATGGAGGCAAATGCAAAGATATGGGATATAATTCCTTTTTATTCAGCTTTCCTCAGTGTTAATGTCACTGGATCAAAGTACTTTATAAAGTTTTGCTACCAGATTTAAAGAAAGTCCTGATCAAGTAGAAATTTCTGAAGGAAGCAACAAGAATATGTCTGTCCATTCTCTACTAGATCTAGATATTTGTGCTTCTTCTCAGACCTGATAAAGAAACATAGTGCCCCAAAGTTTATTTTTTTCCAGCTGTATCAGTCTAAAAAGAGATTACCTCTCCATACAAACTTTGCCTCTCTTATCTGTTTACCATCCTAATGAAAAGAGGATTATAATGAGGGCATTGGCAATGCTTCCATTCTTATAGAAAACAAAGGGTAATGGACTTAATCTGCAGAATGAAGTTAGGTTACATATAAGGATTAACCTTCTAACTGTGAGGGTAGAGAAGACTACTCAGGTGGTGTTCTGGTAAAACATCTTCATACTCGCTATCAGCACATTAGAGTATGTCTGCATGTATGTCAGTATCTAAAATGTTCTTAAAAATCTCTCACTTTGTATACAGGAGATAAGATTGTATTTTACTGAAAGGAATGGCATAAAATA